>CAUVZT010000022.1:600000-1132500 GCA_963556525.1 Cochlearia excelsa
CGGGATTCTTCGGCACCCGATAACAAAACTCTCGGTGCCCGGTTATTCTCGATTCTTGGTGCTCGGCTAACCTCGGTTTCCGTGCACGCTCAACATACTCAATTTTAAAGTCCAGATCTTGAAAAAGGCATCTCCTTTGGCCTCTAGAACTCTAGATCTACCCAAGACAAGTATTCTCAAACTAAGCGGTAAACCATGGAAGACAAAGAATCAAAAAAGACTCCTTGTCCGGTTACCTTGAAAGGTATAAACTACCTCCTATGGGCAAGAACAATGAAGATTGCCCTTTGTGGCCGAGGCTTGTGGAATCACATCCTCACTAGGCAAGACGCTCCCATTGACTTCAATTTTGGAAATGAAGAGCTCACCACCGATGACGAGAAATGGTTTCAGCTAGACCAAAAGGTCCTTGGAATCATCCAAGGATCCCTAGAGCCATCTATCTTGGAGGCATACTCATATTGTGAGAATGCCAAGGAATTGTGGGATACCCTCCAAACCGTCTACGGCAATATCTCCAACCTTAGCCGAGTCTATGAAGTCAAGAAAGCTATCAATGATCTCAATCAAGAGGACACCGAGTTCACAAAGCACTTCGGAAAATTTAGGTCCCTTTGGGCTGAATTAGAGATGCTCCGTCCAAGCACCGTGGAGCCAAAAGTGCTAAATGAAAGGAGAGAGCAAGACAAGGTCTTTGGCTTGCTTCTCACACTCAACGACAGCTACAAGGAGGTTACTAAACACCTTCTCCGAGTCTATACCCTACCAAACCTTGAAGAAGTGTGTGCCCAACTCCAAAGAGAACAAGGTTCCATTGAGCTATTTGATGGCAAGAAGGAGCTTGTGACCGCAAACAAGGTGGCCTTTAAACTGTCTTCTAAGACATATGAAGAAAGGAGAGCCTTGACGTGTGAGCATTGCAAGAAGAAAGGCCACAACAAGGAGAAGTGTTGGATCCTACACCCTAGTCTCAAGCCGGCCAAGTTCAAGGACGCCAAGGCCAACTGCTCTCACGATGACTCGGCTAGCATACCAAGTACAAGCGGACCAAGCCATGGCAAGGAAGAGGAGTCTTCGTCCATTGTCCCATACATGGACGAGTTCGTGAGGAAGTCGGACCTTGACGCACTCATAAAAGCCTTTAAGGGCTCCGGTATTTCACCCTTTTACTCTCTTAGTGCTCAAAATATAGACATTAAACCGTATAAGCCTATTATTGTTGATTCGGGTGCTTCTCATCATATTATTAGTAACTTGGATTTAATTAGTAAGGTTAAACCGGCTTTAGGTAATGTCATCATTGCAAATGGGAGTGAAATTCCTATAGATGGGTTAGGAAACCTTAAGTTGTTTGATAGTGATTCTCAAGCTCTTTTCAGTGATTTGAATTGCAAGGTTATTTTCAGTTCTAATGATGTGATTTTTCAGGATATTAAGAGTGAGAAGATCATTGGAAAAGGGGTCACAAGAGGGGACCTCTATGTTCTTGAAGAATTCGATTTCAAAAACTCTATTTCTACTTCTACTTCTCTTTGTCATGCTTTTAAATCGGTTATAGCCGAGGTTAACAATTTTATTTGGCATTTTAGACTTGGTCATCCTCGTTTGAATGCTTTAAAAACTATTTTTCCTAATGTTGTTTTTGATCATCAAACTTGTGAGGCTTGTATTTTGGGCAAACATTGTAGAACCGTTTTTTCAAAATCTAAAATGTGTTACAAAACTTTTGAATTGGTCCACTCGGATGTTTGGTCCTCTCCTTGCAAATCTAGGGATAATCAAGCTTCTTTTGTCACTTTTATAGATGAAAGCTCTAAATACACTTGGGTCACTCTTTTACAAACTAAAGATAGGGTATTAGAGGCTTTTAAAAACTTTCAAAACTATGTGACTAACCATTACAATGCTAAGATTAAAATCTTTAGGTCGGATAATGGGGGAGAGTACACAAGCCGAGCATTCAAAGAACACATAGCCAACCATGGGATTCTTCACCAAACCACATGCCCATATACACCGCAACAAAACGGTGTGGCCGAGAGGAAGAATAGGCATCTCATGGAGGTCACACGGTCAATGATGTTCCACATGAACATTCCAAAACGGTTTTGGTCGGATGGTGTTTTAACCGCGTGTTATCTCATCAACCGAACCCCTACTCAAATCTTAAACAACCAATATCCCTTTCAAGTTTTGAATAAGAGTAAGCCTATTCTTAACCATCTAAGAGTTTTTGGTTGTGTGTGTTTTGTTTTTGTGCCTAGTGAACAAAGGAACAAGCTTGAAGCAAAGAGCATCAAGGCCATGTTCATAGGCTACTCCAACACACAAAAAGGATACAAATGCTATGTACCCGAGACAAGAAGGGTCATAGTCTCAAGAGACGTCAAGTTCCTTGAAGGCAAAAGCTTCTATGAAGACAAGAATTGGGATAGTGTGAAGGACTTACCCGAGAAGGTCACGGATAGAGCCACAAGCCTAAGGAACCTAATGAAGAACCTTGGCATGGACTTTGAAGAAGAGCCAAGACAAGACATACCAAATCAACAACCCACTCATCTTGATCATGAGGGGGAGAACATCAATGAGCAAGCCAACTCCGAACCTCACGAGTCTAATGAGTCCGGGGGAGAATCAAATGCTCATCAACAAACTACATCACAAGAAGACCAAGGACATGCTCAAGAGGATCATGATCAAGAAGTGGGTCAAGGAGGAAGTGTACCACCGGAGCCGACTAGTGTACCACCGGAGCCGACTCTAAGGAGAAGCACTAGGGTAAAGAAGCATCCATCTAATTGGGTAAACACAAGGGTCTACTACAATAGCAAGGCGGTGGCCCATCCTACTCAAGCAACATGCTCCCTTGCAAGACTTCCCAAGGAACACCGAGCCTTCCTTACCGCCATGGATCAACATGTGATACCAAGGACATATGAAGAAGCAATGAAGGAAGAAGTGTGGATCAATGCGGTTAGAGCCGAGAACAAGGCAATGGAAGACAATGAAACCTTCTATGAAACTGATCTTCCCAAAGGCAAGAAGACCGTAAGTTCTAGATACGTGTTCACCATCAAGTACCTAAGCAATGGGGATATTGAAAGGCATAAGGCAAGACTCGTGGCAAGAGGCTTCACTCAAACCTATGGAGAGGATTACTTGGATACCTTTGCACCGGTGGCCAAACTTCACACGGTTAGGGTCATTCTATCCTTGGCTACTAATTTATCTTGGGATCTCTTTCAAATGGATGTGAAGAACGCATTTCTACAAGGAGAACTTGAGGAAGAGGTCTACATGACTCCACCACCCGGAGTAGAGATTACCCCCGGGAAAGTCTTAAGGTTAAGAAAGGCTATCTATGGTCTCAAGCAATCACCAAGAGCTTGGTACCACAAGCTTAGCTCAACATTGATGGCAAGAGGATTCAAGAGATCACAAGGCGAACACACACTCTTCACACTACAAAACCAAGAAGGTATAGTAGTAGTACTTGTATACGTAGACGACATCATCATCTCCGGAAACAACAAGGGAGGTATTCAAGAAACCAAGTCTTTCCTTAAGTCCAAATTTGATATTAAAGATCTCGGTTTGCTTAAGTACTTCCTTGGGATTGAAGTATGTAGATCAAAGGAAGGTCTATTTCTCTCCCAAAGGAAGAACACCCATGATGTTTTGAGTGTTGTCAATATGTTAGGTACCAAGGTGGCTAAGACATCCCTTGAAGACGGCTACAAGACCATTCAAGAGGATAGTGAGGACGATCAACCATACAAAGACCCTATGCTATATAGACGGCTAGTGGGAAAGCTCATTTACCTTACCATCACTAGACCGGATCTATGCTTTGCCGTGAATCAAGTCTCCCAACATATGCAAAGGCCGAAGCAACATCATTGGAACATGATCATGAGGATCTTGGGATACCTTAAGGGAACTTCAAGCTTGGGTATATTGATGGGTTGCAACAAAAGCACGGAGGTTGTTGGGTATTGTGATGCGGACTATGCCGGGAACCTAGAAGACAGGCGGTCAACCACCGGGTATTGTACTTTCATTGGAGGCAACCTTGTCACATGGAAGACAAAGAAGCAAAAGATAGTGTCTTGCTCAACAGCCGAAGCCGAGTATAGAGCCATGAGGAAGCTAACTCAAGAACTCATGTGGCTAAAGAACTTGCTAGGGGATTTGGGTTTCAAGATTGAAGCACAAATGACCATGCATTATGATAACCAAGCGGCCATCCACATAGCAACAAACTCGGTCTTCCATGAACGGACCAAGCACATAGAGGTGGATTGTCACAAGGTTAGAGAGCAAATGGTCAAAGGGACCATCTTACCGTGCTACACCAAAAGTGAAGACCAACTCGTGGACATCTTCACCAAATCAGCAAGCTTGAAGGTTTGTGAGTCCATCCTACCAAGACTAGGACTCACACGGGCTACCAAAGCCTAAGTCTCCAACCGCATAAGCTTGTACTCTTTTCCCTTAGGTGAGTTTTATCCCAAGTGGTTTTCTCACCAAGGTTTTAACGAGGCAAGGTTATGCGGGTTCCAAGCTTAGCCATTGCATTAGGCTAAGCTTGCGGGGGAGTGTTAAAAAGAGACCAAGGCTTTGCCCGGACACACTTGTTCACCAAGCAAAGACCTAGCTTGTGGTCAAAGGCAAAGGACACAAGCTCTCTTTTGTTACCGTTACAAGGAGAACCAGTAAACAAGGAAGAATGATCTAGAAGATAGCCGTTGGAGAAGTAGCCGTTGGCGTTTGGAGTCCACGCCTTCCGTACAATCACAGGTCGCCTTAAGGAGCGTGGAGTGCACTCGGCCGTACACTCACGGACCATCCTAAGCCGCGGCTAATCGAGACGGATGTTGACGTGTGGCGCGGCTAACCAAGACGGACGTTGACACATTTAGCATATTCCTAGGAATCTATTTTGAGCTCCTTTCCTTGTATATGTAATCGCTTGTAACAACACAAAAAAAATAATCAATCTATCTTAATCTTTCTGATTACTCTCTCTCTCTCTCTCTATTCTCTCTCTCTCTTGTTCTTGATGTTCTTCATGAACTCAAGAACATAAACTCTCAAATCTCTCTTAAATTTAACAAGATGAGTGCTTATAAGTGTTTCAATGAGCTTTTTACAAGTTTGACGAACTTATGAAACATCTTACAAAATGGTTTCTAGAACTCTAAAACAAGTTCCAGGCAACATGAGTTCTTTTAAGTGTCTCAATGAGTTTTGTACAAGTTTTACGAACTTATGAAACATCTAACAACACGGTTTCTAGGACTCTAAACCAAGTTTCTTTCAACATGAGTTCTTATAAGTGTGTTAATGAGCTTTGTACTAGTTTGACAAACTAATGAAACATCTAACAACGCGTTTCTAGGACTATAAACCTAGTTTCATGCAACATGAGTGCTTATAAGTTTCTCAATCAGCTTTGTACAAGTTTGACGAACTTATGAAACGTCTAACAATGTGGTTGTTAGGACTCTAAACAAAGTTTTTTGCAACATGACTGCTTATAAGTTTTTCAATGAGCTTTATACAAGTTTGACGAACTTATGAAACATCGAACAATTCGATTTTAGGACTCTAAACCAAGTTTCATGCAACATGAGTGCTTAGAAGTGTCTCAATGAGCTTTGTACAAGTTTGACGAACTTATGAAACATCTAACAACTCGTTTCTAGGACTCTAAACCAAGTTTCATGCAACATGAGTGCTTATAAGTGTCTCAATGAGCTTTGTACTAGTTCGGCGAACTTATGAAACATCTAACAACGCGGTTTCTAGGACTCTAAACTAAGTTTCATGGAACATGAGTGCTTATAAGTGTCTCAATGAGCTTCGTACTAGTTTGAAGAACTTGTGAAACATCTAACAACGCGTTTCTAGGACTCTAAACCAAGTTTCATGCAACATGAGTGCTTATAAGTGTCTCAATGAGCTTTGTACAAGTTTGACGAACTTATGAAACGTCTAACAATGTGGTTGCTAGGACTCTAAACAATGTTTTTGCAACATGAGTGCTTATAAGTGTTTCAATGAGCTTTATACAAGTTTGACGAACTTATGAAACATCTAACAACACGATTTTAGGACTCTAAACCAAGTTTCATGCAACATGAGTGCTTATAAGTGTCTCAATGAGCTTTGTACAAGTTTGACGAACTTATGAAACATCTAACAACTCGTTTCTAGGACTCTAAACCAAGTTTCATGCAACATGAGTGCTTATAAGTGTCTCAATGAGCTTTGTACTAGTTCGGCGAACTTATGAAACATCTAACAACGCGGTTTCTAGGACTCTAAACCAAGTTTCATGCAACATGAGTGCTTATAAGTGTCTAAATGAGCTTTGTACAAGTTCAACGAACTTAAACATCTAACAACGCGGTGAAACATCTAACAACGCGGTTTAAATGACTCTAAACTAAGTGAAACATCTAACAACTTCGCGGTTTCTAGTTTGACAATGAGCTTCGTACTAGTTTGACGAACTTGTGAAACATCTAACAACGCGGTTTCTAGGACTCTAAACCAAGTTTCATGCAACATGAGTGCTTATAAGTGTCTCAATGAGCTTTGTACAAGTTTGACAAACTAATGAAACATCTAACAACGCGTTTCTAGGACTCTAAACCAAGTTTCATGCAACATGAGTGCTTATAAGTGTCTCAATGAGCTTTGTACTAGTTTGACGAACTTATGAAACATCTAACAACGCATTTCTAGGACTCTAAACCAAGTTTCATGCATCATGAGTGCTTATAAGTGTCTCAATGAGCTTTGTAAAAGTTCAACGAACTTATGAAACATTTAACAACGCGGTTTCTAGGACTCTAAACTAAGTTTCATGGAACATGAGTGCTTATAAGTGTCTCAATGAGCTTTGTACTAGTTTGACGAACTTGTGAAATATCTAACAACGCGGTTTCTAGGACTCTAAACCAAGTTTCATGCAACATGAGTGCTTATAAGTGTCTCAATGAGCTTTGTACAAGTTTAACAAACTAATGAAACATCTAACAACGCGTTTCTAGGATTCTAAACCAAGTTTCATGCAACATGAGTGCTTATAAGTGTCTCTATCAGCTTTGTACAAGTTTGACGAACTTATGAAACGTCTAACAATGTGTTTTCTAGGACTCTAAAAAAACTTTTATGCAACATGAGTGCTTATAAGTGTCTCAATGACCTTTGTACAAGTTTGACGAACTTATGAAACATCTAACAACGCGTTTCTAGGACTCTAAACCAAGTTTCATGCAACATGAGTGCTTATAAGTGATACGATCGGCCTTGAGGGATCTGCTCTCCAAACGAGGCTGAACTAGGCGGGTGATGGATGGGAAGGTTAGGTGTGGATAGTAGCGGAACTACGCGGATGAAACGACAGTGGCGGATGTGAAAAGAGGTAACGGTGGTCGCGAGTACTTGGTAAGCGGTGATGAGGCTTAACAAGTGATAGAAGTTCTCTCCAACGGCGGCTGCGCAAGGAAAAGAACAGATCTCTTCACAAGATCAACAAGGAACCGATCTCTTCACAAGATCAAAGAGGCGATAAACCTTAGGTTATGTTTTGTATTAAGTTGTTCGATAAGATACAAAGTGGTGCGGCGTGAAGCTTTTATAGGTAAGCACAAGTCGCTTCATTTAGGGCTTCACGCGTTTTAGAAAAAAGGAAATCATAACGTTTTAGAAAAAGGAAATCGTAACGCAAAAAGGAAATTGCGCGGATAGACAAGCAAGTAGCGAAAGTGCCTTGCTTAACACACTCTTCAAGCTATGGTGGCTAATGGACGATGTAGTGTTCTTCTTGGCCTCGTTAAAACCCAGTGGGAAAGAGTACCAAGCGAGTCACTTAGTCCGCTTAGCTACCATAGCTTGGCCTTCTCAAGTAGTCGTGGTGAATACGTTGAAGTAGCTTTTTGTGTCGGCTCCTTCAAGCTTCTCTTCCTGGATCATCGTGTGAGCTTTCCTTGCTAGCTCCTTAGCTCTTGATCGGGTGATAACTCCTTCGGATACGTTCGGATTTTCCTCGGTATTCGATGATCGGGTGCTCGGCAATTTGCTCGGTTCCGGATGATCGGGTGCTCGGCATTTCCTCAGTTCCGGATGATCGGGTGCTCGACATTTCCTCGGTTCCGAATCATTGTTGCTCGGTTCCGGATGATCGGGCGCCTGGTAATTTGCGATCGGCTGATCGGTTGCCCGGTAATTTGCGATCGGCTGATCGGTTGCCCGGTACTGGCTCTTACTCGGTTTCCTCGTCCGACGGTTCGGTAACGATCGCATCATCCTCCCCCACTTGAAAAGGATTTGACCTCAAATCAGAATCTGCAACAAAACGAGACAAGTCATAAACATTGAATGAGTCAGAAATTGTGTACTTCCCTTGGAGATCAATCTTGTAAGCGTTGTCGTTGATCCGCTTCAAGACTTTGAACGGGCCGTCTACTCTCGGCATCAGTTTGGACTTCCTCTCGGCTGGGAACCTCTCTTTTCTTAGGTGAACCCAAACCAGGTCGCCTTAAATACGCCCTCGGTTTGGTTTCACTCGCTGCCAACAGAATAAGTTAAATTCCAAATAACAAATACATAGACAGAAATTTAAGTTAAAAATAGAAATCAAACTTACCTCCAAATATGCCTTGTTAATCCGCTGCGATGAAGGAGTGGCCTCTTCCTCATCTGTGACATGTGAAGCAGCTGTCTCCACATCCGCCACAATTGCCTCCGCCCGACGGTCGACGAACGTGCCATCTTTACGGGTATGAGTCTTGCGTACGAGCTCGGTAAATGGTGGTTCAACACCACCATTCTGTTGCCTCTACAAAACAGAGGACAATACATTAATCTAAGCACAAAAAATATCACAAAGCATTAACAACATCACAAACTATTTATCAAAGTCAAAGGACAGAATATTAATCTAAGCACAAAAACAAACATTCATGAAAGAGAATACTTTTACCATTTCATAGCCGATCTTGGCAAACCCTACAGGCCCAAGCACAATGCTTATACTCACCTAGACCATGAGGATCGACATACGGTTCTCGGAGTTTGTCTTTGACTTCTTCGGCAAACATCGGTATCCCATTGCTCCTGCATCCGCAACCAAGCATCATCGGATATGAAACTTGGCTTCTTGTTGCCTCTCTTCTTCTTGCCGACTCTGTCACGGATGGATTCCATGCACTCCTTCTTCCACATGAAGTACACCTGGTCATGGTGAGAAGGAGACCAGTAGTAGGCTTGCTGAAAAATGAAAACAAACATTAGAAAAAGTAAACAAAGAAATAAGAGAAATTGAAAGGCATATGGATTATTAACTTACCACAAAGTCTTGCCACCACTCCTCTGCTTTTGCATCTGGAACCATTGACCAGTTCCACCAAGCACCCATGTAGTTGGATTGCCACGTCGTCCTTACCGTTTTGTTCACCTCAGGATCTATCCCAAACCTGCATCATTACAGAACAATTCACATCAATGGCTGAAAATGGACTAAACATTACATAACAATTCACAACAATTCAAAACATTACAGAACAATTCACATTATAGAACAATTCACAACAATTCAAAACATTACAGAACAATTCACATTACAGAACAATTCACATTACAGAACAATTCACAACAATTCACATCATTACAGAACAATTCACATCAATTCACAACAACATATTTACTTACCAGAGAGCTCCATCAACCTTTTTGGATGGAGAACAAGTTGGTTTCTTCTTGCAGGTGCATTAACGAGAGCTTCTAGGCTGAGAGGCGTGGCTGCATTCGAAGAAGAAGAGCTAGCTTGACTTGCTCTTCCTCTTGAACCAGGTGGATTGGTTGTTGGAGTCTGAGAAGGTGGGGTTAGTGTGGTCTGAATTCTGGTGATGGGTGGCATTGGAGGAGTTATCTCCATCCTGTAGGATGGAGCATGTTGTCCTCTTCCTCTTCCTCTCCCATTTCTTCTAGGAGCCATAACTATCAAAAATAAAGTAAATAAGGCATCAAAAGTCAAGTAGACAAAGCATCACAGATTTAAATACCATAAAATCAAAATCCATCAAACATAGATCATTCCTCAAACTCATAGATATTATCAACATCAAACAGAGACCATTCATGAAACAATATCACAAACAGTAGCAGAGAAAGACATCTAAATCATGAAAGTCAACAAAATAGAAAGGTAAAACACGAAGAACAAGATGAACACGGTGAAGAAGAATCAAAATCAACAAAACAGAGAGGTAAAACACGATGATTTCGACAAAACGAAACCCTAAACGCAGAAACAGAACGATAAAACACGAAGAACACGATGAACAAGAACACGATGATTTCGGTAAAACACGAAGAACACGACAAAGCGATGAAGAAAAACTCGGTGAAACACGAAGAACACGATGATTTCGACAAAACGAAACCCTAAACGACGAAACCCTAAACGACGAAACCCTAAACAACAACGAAACCCTAAACAACAACGAAACCCTAAAAGACGGATCGATTTCAAAAACTAAACGGTTAAAATGAAGAACAATAAACGGAGAAGAAGAAATGAGGAAGAACTCACCGTAAAACTCACCGATTTGCCGGATTTTGCGAAGAATCGCCGGAGAAAAAGAAAAGGGGGAGGGGAAAATATTGTGCGGCTAAGGAAATGAGATCCAGTTTCGCGATGAATTAGGTTAAGCACGTATAGCCACGGATATAACCGTGGCTGTCCGTGGCTATATTTAAAAAAAGGCCCAATTGCTTTGGCCCATTCCAAATAACTACGCCATTGTCACGGAAAGTCCGTGGCTAATCGTGGCTAATAACATTAAAGCTACGACATTGCCACGAATACTTCTGTGGCTGACACTTAGAAAAATAAACGATTCAGGTTTTGAAAGACAATATGAATAGTCACGCATCTTGTCGTGGCTAAACCGTGGCTATGTTTAGTAGCCATAGATCGATTTGTGGCAAATTCGTGGCTGTAGTTGGATATAGCTACGAAGTAGCCACGGATAATGTCGTGGCTAACGATATATCAGTGTTTAGGGTTTATATTTGTTTTAGAGGTTTCATAGTCACGGAAAATCCGTGGCCAATACGTGGTTGGTAAACAATAAAGCTACGAAATAGCCACGGATAATCCGTGGCTATGTCTTTTGGTCCTTTAGGGTTTGACTAGGGTTTAGATATTACGTGACATAAGCTATTGGATACAAGATTATAATAACTGTTTTACTTGAAAACAATGATTTTAATGTTTGTGTTAATTGTTTTTTTAAAAAAAATACAATTATAAATTAAACAGTAAGTAGTAGTGTATGTGATATTATGAAAAACATTGTTATAAGTGATTAGATATTCATATAATGCTATTTTTTACTTTAATATTGTTAAATTTATATTTTTTTGTATCATTGTATTAGATATGAGTAGATGTGAAGATATATAAAAGAAATTAAATATATTATATATCAATTTGGTGTAAAATTGAAAATTTATGTATAGCTACGGATATAACCGTGGCTAATCCGTGACTAAAACAGTCACGGAAATTGGTGTGTAGCCACGGATTCAATCGTGACCTGCCGTCTTTAGTACATCGAAATCTGGACTTTACTCTGTCCAGATCCACGTGTGTTTGTGTATTAGCCACGGATTATTCCGTGACAATCCGTGGCTATTGTTATGTTGTTGAATGTATGTGGACTATAAGGTGTCCATATACATATATTACAAAATCATAAATTATAATTACACAATAAGTTCCATAGTAAAAATTTTATAACCATAAAACCATAATTCTACGCAAGTTTCACAATATATTACAATAAGTTTGAAAATCTAGTACATCATTAAACACTCTTATTAACTAAATTTCGAATATGTTCACGAATCCGAATCCGAATCTCCGAAGACCGTCCCGTAACCATCGTCTTCGACATTTTCGTAATCCATAGGTTCCACATCTCCCAAATCATCATAATCGAAGCATTTCCATCAACGACATGTGTTGTTACTCGAATCATTGAACTAGGAACAACGACGTTGTCGACTGTATCATCCCGAAGGGTTGTTAAAGAAATTTCGTCATTCTCGCGATAACCCCTCGGCATAACTTTTGCACATGCCCACCAATCATCTCTCGCCGAGCCGATACGCGTGGATACGGAATGAAACACACTTGGTCACATTGACCAGCTAGAACGAAAGGGTCATATTTCTCGTATCGTCTACGCGGGGCCACATCAACTAAACCGAATGGGTGTCTACGCAATCCGATACCGTCTGTATTGTCGAACCAAGAGCATCTGAAAATCACCGCTTTAAGACCAACTCCACCGCGATACTCGTTCTTCATTATCCCTTCTATAAGACCGTAATAAGTAGTTTCTGTTGTACCTCGTACAACAACTCCATAGTTTTGAGTTCTTTTATCCTGACCGTGTCTGTGATTGTGGAAATGGTGTCCACGAGTGAAATACATAGGCCATGACGTGTATTTATTTCTCGGACCTTGTATAAATTCAAACATCCATAATGGAAATTCATAATTCTTACTCGCTTCATTTATCTGCAAAAGTACACAATTAATTTATTGTTGAGAACTTTATATATAGAGAGACATCATTAGCATATAAATTATACGCACGTAGTCCCGACACCATTTCGCGTAATGTGCGTCTTTAGCTTTGCCCATTACATCATCTGTAATACCTGGCATATTCACTCTCATTGCTTCCTCAAACATCCTGTAACGAAAATGCAATACTCATCTTATCAGAATTTAAGCCTTTCAAAATTTACCATTTAATCGCTTACGTTTCATAAGGCGCAAATTCTTCACAATTAAGCAACATGAATCTTTGGATGATGTTGTAATCTGGATCTTCTAGCCACCCATCTACCCTTCTTCCGCTCACACGTCCGATATGATGAAATATGCTCGGGACACCTGGGTAATCATCATATGCAAATCGAATTTCCCCAGGACCATCATTGATTCTATCTTCCGTATTCCGTAATAGTTGCTTGCTGCATAAGAAATCTCTTCTTGGACACATTGCGCGACAATGGAACCTCCAATACGTGCCTTGTTCTTGACCTTCTTTTTCAGGTGATACATGTAGCGCTCAAATGGATACATCCATCTGTACTGCACTGGACCACCTACGACAGCTTCATCAGGGAGATGCACGGGTAAATGTTCCATGACATCAAAGAACGAAGGTGGAAATATCTTCTACAAATTGCACAATTTTATTGCAATGTTATTCTTCATTACGCTCACATCCTCAACTCGCAACATTTTGGCAGAGATATCTCGAAAAAACACGGCAATCTCTGCAGTTGTTCAAAAACCTTATAATTAGAAACATCCTAGTGTGACATGCATGAAACATGTGTTAAGAAAAAAAAGTGCACATACCTGAAATTGCCTTGTGCACGTTGCTATCCAAAAGCTCTAACATCGCAAATGGAAGTAGGCGTTGCATGATCACATGAGAATCATGACTTTTCAGCCCCGATAGTTTCCCACAACTCTCATCAACACATCTAGTGAAATTAGATGCATATCCATCCGGAAATCTGATGTCATTTCTCAACCATGAGAGAAACTTCCGTTTTGCTACGTTCGACAATCTGAACCTTGGAATAGGAACTGTTCCATCATGTCCTATTTGTAAATCAGGTCTTGTGCATATGTCTGGAAGATCCAACCTTGATTTTATATTGTCCTTCGTCTTCCCCTTCATATTCAAAAGAGTGTGGATGAGATTGTCGAAAAAGTTTTTTTCGATGTGCATGAAGTCTAGGTTGTGTCTGAGAAGAAGATTTTCCCAATAAGGCAACTCCCAAAATATACTCTTCTTGTGCCAATTATGGTATTCACCATATTCATCGATTGTTCGACTCGGGTTATCATGTCCTTTTCCTCCACAATCGACTATTTTCTCTAATCCACCAATGGTGTTTATTCTTTCAGTCAAAACTTCATAACCCGTCAACCATGGTGGAGGGTTAAATCGAAATGTCTTACCTTTCCTGAAAGCTTTGTTATTACGCCGATATGAATGATCATGAGGTAAAAATTTGCGGTGACAATCGTACCAACTATGTTTTCTTCCATGTGGTAACCAAAACGATTTTGTTTCTTCTTGGCAATATGGACATGATAGTCGACCATGCGTCGTCCACCCAGAAACCATTCCATATGCTGGAAAATCACTTATCGTCCACATCAATGCAACTCGCATTGTAAAATTTTGGTTCCTCGAAACATCATAAGAACCCACACCTTCCCTCCATAAGAGTTGCAACTCTTCAATCAATGGTTGCAGATAAATATCTAGACTTTTCTTCGGATGTTTTGGTCCAGGCACCAACACCGCCAAAAAGAAAAACTCCCTCTTCATGCACATACCAGGAGGTAAATTGTAAGGGGTGACTATAACAGGCCAAACCGAGTGTGCCTCACCATTCATTCCAATAGGATTAAATCCATCAGTTGCTAAGCCTAAATAGATATTCCGACTTTCTGAACTAAAATCAGGATATACCTTATTAAAATGCTTCCACGCCTCTCCGTCCGATGGGTGATGCATTTCGCCTTCGGAGACTCGTGCTCTCGCGTGCCGCCGCATATGCGAAGCCGTGCCCTCCACTTGGTATAATCGTTTCGGTCGATCCGCAATAGGGAGATAGAACATTCTCTCGCTTTGCTATGTTCTTTCCCTTCCTCTCGTTGGTGTGATATCGATTCTTGTTACAAAAACGACATTGTAAAAGGTTGAGATCTTCGCCCTTCCGAAAATCATGCGTTGTCCTCACAAACATCAATCTTATGAACTGGCATTCCTAACGAACGCGTTAGCTTCTTCGTCTCATAGTATGACCCCGGAGCTTTATTAGGTTGTGGAAGAATCCGCTTAAATGCTTGTGTTATGTCATCTACACAACTCTCGCCCAAATTGTGCTTCGTCTTTATGCCCATTACTTCGTACGCCAAAGACAATCTGCGAAATTCCTTCAACACAACCATCATAGAGTGGTTCACTAGCGCTTCAAAGGCTCGTAAATATTATCGTGGTTTGGCTCTTCCTCAATATTATCATGGATAATGTCTTATGTTGGAACTCCTTGTTCTTCTCCTATATTAACATGACCATAAGGATTGTCATGAACATTCCAAGATTCTTCTCCTGGTAGATAGTGACTCGGCATCGAAGACTCCCCTACATCGTAACAATTTTCACCGTGGCTTGTCCAAATGTAGTAATTTTTCTTGAAACCGACTCTATAATGGTGTTTTAAAACTGTATTTGCATCACGTTGTTTCAGATTTCGGCACCGAGAACACGGACATGGCATAGTACCACGCTCTTGATATGATTGTTGGTTGGAAGCAAAAGCAATGAACATATTAATTCCCTCTCCAAATTCTTCAAGAAACACAATTTCCCATAGGATCAATATGGCGATCCATCCACTCTCTAGAACGAAAGAAATCTGACATTTTGAACTCTTCAAAATCGTCAAATAAACTGAAGAAAACGAAGAGAAGAGGAAAAATCATTTTACCTTGTGTTTTACCAAAGAAAGGAAAGAAGAACCTTGGGATATCTTTACACGAAGCCACGGATTATATCCGTGGCTAATACAAATTATTAAACTGACAATTTTTAAAGTGATTGGACGTATCGGCGAAGACCAACTTGGCTTGCCGACATCAAGGTTGCCACGGAATAGCCATGCATATATTTCGTGGCTACAATTAGCCACGTATTGCCACGAACGGTTTCGTGATAATGTTTTAATGTTCCATTCGTAGCTATTCCGTGGCAAAAGTTTGCCACGACTTTTTCTGTGGCAAAATCGTGGCTAACTTACCACGGATAGCCACGATTTAGCCACAAAACTTTTATTATTTTTTTCGTGGCTATCCGTGGCAAATTCGTGGCTATATCCCGTTTAGCCACGATTATTCCGTGGCTAAGTCGTGGCTATATCTGTTTTTTCTTGTAGTGTAACAACAAGGTTTCTGAGACTCTAAACGAAGTTTCATGCAACATGAATGCTTATAAGTGTCTCAATGAGCTTTGTACAAGTTTGACAAACTTATGAAACGTCTAACAATGTGGTTGCTAGGACTCTAATCCAAGTTTTTTTGCAACATGAGTGCTTATAAGTGTCTCAATGAGCTTTGTAGAAGTTTGACGAACTTATGAAACATCTAACAACGTGTTTCTAGGACTCTAAACCAAGTTTTATGCAACCTTACTGCTTATAAGTGTCTCAATGAGCTTTGTACAAGTTTGACGAACTTATGAAACATCTAACAAAGCGGTTTCTAAGACTCTAAACGAAGTGGCATGCAACATGAGTGATTATAAGTGTGTCAATGAGCTTTGTACTAGTTTGACGAACTTATGAAACATCTAACAACTCGTTTCTAGGACTCTAAACCAAGTTTCATGCAACATGAGTGCTTATAAGTGTCTCAATGAGCTTTCTACAAGTTTGACGAACTTAAGAAACATCTAACAACTCGTTTCTAGGGCTCTAAACCAAGTTTCATGCAACATGAGTGCTTATAAGTGTCTCAATGAGCTTTGTACTAGTTCGACGAACTTATGAAACATCTAACAACGCGGTTTCTAGGACTCTAAACCAAGTTTCATGCAACATGAGTGCTTATAAGTGTCTCAATGAGCTTTGTACAATTTCAACGAACTTATGAAACATCTAACAACGCGGTTTCTAGGACTCTAAACTAAATTTCATGGAACATGAGTGCTTATAAGTGTCTCAATGAGCTTTGTACAAGTTTGACGTGTAAAAGAGACCAAGGCATTGCCCGGACAAGTCCGGTCCATCAAGGCAAAGCCGAATACAAAAGAAACCAAGGCATTGCCCGGACAAGTCCGGTCCATCAAGGCAAAGCCGAATGCAAAAGAAACCAAGGCATTGCCCGGACAACAAGGCAATGCCGAAGTCAAAGCTCGAGCTCGGCTAAGGCAAAGTCGAAGTCACAAGATTGCCGAAGTCACAAGTGTAAAAGAGACCAAGGCATCGTCCGGACAAGTCTTGTCCATCAAGACGATGACCTAGCGTGTGACCATTGCCGAGGTCACAAGCTGCCGAAGTCACTAGCTCGCTTGTTACCGTTGCAAAGGGAAACAAGAAGACCGTTGCCAAGAGAGCCGTTGGGCAGAGTCACATGTGAGCCTTAAGGGCGCGTGTACCCAACTCGTCCATACTTGTCACGGGTCGCCTTAAGGAAGGCGCGTCTACACAAGCGATAACGACGTGTGGCGCGGCTAACCGAGCAAGACTAGGACATTTTTAGCATATTCCCTTATGCTATTTTGGGATCCTTTGTTGTTGTCTATTAATACCTTCCCCATTGTAAACAAACAAGTTAACACTTTTCAATCTAATGAAACCGAATCTCTCACTACTCTCTCTCTCTTGTTCTTGATGTTCTTCATAGAACTCAAGAACATAAACTCTTAAAACACACTTAAATCTTATCAAAATCTAACATGGTATCAGAGAAACCTTGCTCTGGAACCTAAATCTCGCTTCCGCTACCATTCTCGTCGGCGCTCGGGCATCCTCGTTGCTCGGTGTTTTGTTTACCGGGCATCCTTGTTGCTCGGTGATTTCCGCATCCGGTAAACAAAATCATCGGGCTTTTCCGGCGCCCGACAACAAAACTCTCGGTGCTCGTTTATTCTCCGCTATCCTCGGTACCAACGCTTCCCGGTGCTTGGCTAGCCTCGGTTTTCGTGCACACTCAACAAAACTGGAGATTGTCGGTTCTAAAACCTAGATCTATCCGAGAAAACCCTATTCACCCGGACAAACGGAGAAGGTATAGTAGTGGTCCTTGTATATGTAGATGATATCATCATCTTCGGAAACAACAAGGAAGGTGTCCATGACACTAAACTCTATTTAAAATCTAAGTTTGATATCAAAGATCTAGGGAAACTCAAGTACTTCCTTGGGATTGAAGTGTGTAGATCCGAAGAGGGTCTATTTCTTTCCCAAAGGAAGTACACACATGATCTTTTAAGTGTTGTCAATATGACAGGTGTTAAAAAGGCTAAAACACCACTAGAAGAAGGATACAAGATTATCCAAGAAGGAAGTGGAGAAGACGAGCCATACACGGATCCTAAACTCTTAGGAAAATGGTGGGCAAGCTCATCTATTTGACAATCACAAGACCGAACATATGCTTTGCCGTGAACCAAGTTGCACAACAAATGCAAAAGTGAAGATACACCATTGGAAGATGCTAGAAAGGATCCTAAGCTATGTCAAGGAGACATCCGACTTGGGTATTTGGATGGGCTGCAACAAGAACACCGAGGTGATTGGGTATTGTGATGCGGATTATGCCGGAAACTTGGAAGATAGAAGATCCACTACGGGATATTGCACATTCATTGGTGGGAACCTTGTTACATGGAAGACTAAGAAGCAAAAGATAGTCTCCTGCTCAACCGCCGAAGCCGAGTATAGAGCTATGAGAAAGCTAACCCAAGAACTTATGTGGCTAAAGAACTTGCTAGGAGATTTGGGAATCAAGATTGAAGGGCCAATGACTATGCATTGTGACAACCAAGCGGCTATCCACAAAGCATCTAACTCGGTCTTCCATGAAAGGACAAAACACATCGAAGTGGATTGTCACAAGTTTAGGGAACAAATGGTCAAAGGCACAATCCTACCTTGCTACACGAAGAGTCAAGATCAACTCGCGGACGTCTTCACCAAATCCGCAAGCTTGAAAGTTTGTGAGTCCATCCTACCTAGACTTGGACTCACAAGGGCTACCAAAGCCTAAGTCTCCAACCGCATAAGCTTGTACTCTTTTCCCTTAGGTGAGTTTTATCCCAAGTGGTTTTCTCACCAAGGTTTTTAATGAGGCAAGGTTATGCGGGTTTCGAGCTTAGCCATTACATGAGGCTAAGCTTGCGGGGGAGTGTAAAAGAGACCAAGGCATTGCTCGGACAACTCCGATCCATCAAGGCAAAGCCGAATACAAAATAAATCAAGGCATTGCCCGGACAAGTCCGGTTCATCAAGGCAAAGCCGAATGCAAAAGAAACCAAAGCATTGCCCGAACAACAAGGGAATGCCGAAGTCAAAGCTCGAACTCGGCTAAGGCAGAGCCCAAGTCACAAGATTGCCGAAGTCACAAGTGCAAAAGAGACCAAGGCATCGTCCGAACAAGTCTTGTCCATCAAGACGATGACCTAGCGTGTGACCATTGCCGAAGTCACAAGTTGCCGAAGTCACTAGCTCGCTTGTTACTGTTGCAAAGGGAAACAAGAAGACCGTTGCCAAGAGAGCTGTTGGGCAGAGTCACATGTGAGCCTTAAGGGCGCGTGTACCCAACTCGTCCATTCTTGTCACGGGTCGCCTTAAGGAAGGCGCGGCTACACAAGCGATAGCGACATGTGGCGCGGCTAACCGAGCAAGACTAGGACGTTTTTAGCATATTCCCTTATGCTATTTTGGGATCCTTTGTTTTGTTGTCTATTAATACCTTCCCCTTTGTAAACAAACAAGTTAACACTTTTCAATCTAATGAAACCGAATCTCTCACTACTCTCTCTCTCTCTTGTTCTTGATGTTCTTCATAGGACTCTAAACGAAGTTTCATGCAACATGAGTGCTTATAAGTGTCTCAATGAGCTTTGTACTAGTTTGACGAACTTATGAAACATCTTACAACGCGGTTTCTAGTACTCTAAACCAAGTTTTATGCAACATGAGTGCTTATAAGTGTTTCAATGAGCTTTGTACAAGTTTGACGAACTTATGAAAAATCTAACAACGCGTTTCAAGGACTCTAAACCAAGTTTTATGCAACATGAGTGCTTATAAGTGTCTCAATGAGCTTTGTACAAGTTTGACGAACTTATGAAACATCTAACAAAGCGGTTTCAAAGACTCTAAACGAAGTGTCATGCAACATGAGTGCTTGTAAGTGTCTCAATGAGCTTTGTACTAGTTGATGAACTTCTGAAACATCTTACAACGCGGTTTCTAGGACTCTAAACCAAGTTTCATGAAACATGAGTGCTTAAAAGTGTCTCAATGAGCTTTGTACAAGTTTGACGAACTTATGAAACATCTAACAACGCGGTTTCTAAGACTCTAAACGAAGTTTCATGCAACATGAGTGCTTATAATTGTCTCAATGAGCTTTGTACTAGTTTTACGAACTTATGAAACATCTAACAACACGGTTTCTAGGACTCTAAACCAAGTTTCTTTCAACATGAGTTCTTATAAGTGTCTCAATGAGCTTTGTACAAGTTTGACGAACTAATGAAACATCTAACAACGCATTTGTAGGACTCTAAACCAAGTTTAATGCAACATGAGTGCTTATAAGTTTCTCAATCAGCTTTGTACAAGTTTGACGAACTTATGAAACGTCTAACAATGTGGTTGCTAGGACTCTAAACCAAGTTTTATGCAACATGAGTGCTTATAAGTGTTTCAATGAGCTTTATACAAGTTTGACGAACTTATGAAACATTTAACAACGCGTTTTTAGGACCCTAAACCATGTTTTCTGCAACATGAGTGCTTATAAGTGTCTCAATGAGCTTTGTACAAGTTTGACGAACTTATGAAACATCTAACAACGCGGTTTCTAAGACTCTAAACGAAGTGTCATGCAACATGATTACTTATAAGTGTCTCAATGAGCTTTGTACTAGTTCGACAAATTTATGAAACATCTTACAACGCGGTTTCTAGGACTCTAAACCAAGTTTCATGCAACATGAGTGCTTATAAGTGTCTCAATGAGCTTTGTACAAGTGTGACGAACTTATGAAACATCTAACAATGCCGTTTCTAGGAGTCTAAACTAAGTTTCATGCAACATGAGTGCTTACAAGTGTCTTAATGAGCTTTGTACTAGTTTGACGGACTTATGAAACATCTAACAACGCGGTTTCTAGGACTCTAAACCAAGTTTTTTTCAACATGAGTTCTTATAAGTGTCTCAATGAGCTTTGTACAAGTTTGACGAACTAATGAAACATCTAACAACTCGTTTCTAGGACTCTAAACCAAGTTTCATGCAACATGAGTGCTTATAAGTGTCTCTATCAGCTTTGTACAAGTTTGACGAACTTATGAAACGTCTAACAATGTGGTTTCTAGGACTCTAAACCAATTTTTATGCAACATGAGTGCTTATAAGTGTCTCAATGACCTTTGTACAAGTTTGACGAACTTATGAAACATCTAACAACGCGTTTCTAGGACTCTAAACCAAGTTTCATGCAACATGAGTGCTTATAAGTGTCTCAATGAGTTTTGTACAAGTTTGACGAACTTGTGAAAAATCTAACAACGCTGTTTCTAAGACTCTAAACGAAGTGTCATGCAACATGACTACTTACAAGTGTCTCAATGAGCTTTGTACTAGTTTGAAGAACTTATGAAACATCTTATAACGCGGTTTCTAGGACTCTAAACCAAGTTTCATGCAACATGAGTGCTTATAAGTGTCTCAATGAGCTTTGTTCTAGTTTTACGAACTTATGAAACATCTAACAACGCGGTTTCTAAGACTCTAAACGAAGTGTCATGCAACATGAGTGCTTATAAGTGTCTCAATGAGCTTTGTACTAGTTTGACGAACTTAAGAAACATCTAACAACTTGTTTCTAGGGCTCTAAACCAAGTTTCATGCAACATGAGTGCTTATAAGTGTCTCAATGAGCTTTGTACTAGTTCGACGAACTTATGAAACATCTAACAACGCGGTTTCTAGGACTCTAAACCAAGTTTCATGCAACATGAGTGCTTATAAGTGTCTCAATGAGCTTTGTACAAGTTCAACGAACTTATGAAACATCTAACAACGCGGTTTCTAGGACTCTAAACTAAGTTTCATGGAACATGAGTGCTTATAAGTGTCTCAATGAGCTTTGTACAAGTTTGACGAACTTATGTTTGACGATCTAACAACGCGGTTATCTAGAAACATCTAAACGAACGCGGTTTCATAGGTCTCTAAACGAAGTGAGTGCTTATGCAACATGTCTCAATGTGCTTATACTTGCTGTCTCAATGAGCTTTGTACTTCTAGTACTCTAATTTTCATGCAATTTTCATGCTAGGACTCTAAACCAAGTTTTATGCAACATGAGTGCTTATAAGTGTTTCAATGAGCTTTGTACGAGTTTGACGAATTTATGAAACATCTAACAACGCGGTTTTTGGACTCTAAACCAAGTTTTATGCAACATGAGTGCTTATAAGTGTCTCAATGAGCTTTGTACAAGTTTGACGAACTTATGAAACTTCTTACAACGTGGTTTCTAGAACTCTAAACCAAGTTTAAGGCAACATGAGTTCTTATAAGTTTCATGCAACATGAGTGCTTATAAGTGTCTAACAATGCGAACTTATGAAACATCTAACAATGCGGTTTCTAGGAATCTAAACTAAGTTTCATGAAACATGAGTGCTTATAAGTGTCTCAATGAGCTTTGTACTAGTTTGACAAACTCATGAAACATCTAACAAAACGGTTTCTAGGACTCTAAACCAAGTTTCTTTCAACATGAGTTCTTATAAGTGTCTCAATGAGCTTTGTACAAGTTTGACGAACTAATGAAACATCTAACAACGCGTTTCTAGGACTCTAAACCAAGTTTAATGCAACATGAGTGCTTATAAGTTTCTCAATCAGCTTTGTACAAGTTTGACGAACTTATGAAACGTCTAGCAATGTGGTTGCTAGGACTCTAAACCAAGTTTTATGCAACATGTGTGCTTATAAGTGTTTCAATGAGCTATATACAAGTTTGACGAACTTATGAGACATCTAACAATGCGTTTTTAGGACTCTAAACCAAGTTTTATGAAACATGAGTGCTTATAAGTGTTTCCATGAGCTTTGTAGAAGTTTGACGAACTTAAGAAACATCTAACAACTTGTTTCTAGGGCTCTAAACCAAGTTTCATTCAACATGAGTGCTTATAAGTGTCTCAATGAGCTTTGTACAAGTTCAACGAACTTATGAAACATCTAACAACGCGGTTTCTAGGACTCTAAACCAAGTATCATGCAACATGAGTGCTTATAAGTGTCTCAATGAGCTTTGTACAAGTTTGACGAACTTAAGAAACATCTAACAACTTGTTTCTAGGGCTCTAAACCAAGTTTCATGCAACATGAGTGCTTATAAGTGTCTCAATGAGCTTTGTACTAGTTCGACGAACTTATGAAACATCTAACAACGCGGTTTCTAGGACTCTAAACCAAGTTTCATGCAACATGAGTGCTTATAAGTGTCTTAATGAGCTTTGTACAAGTTCAACGAACTTATGAAACATCTAACAACGCGGTTTCTAGGACTCTAAACTAAGTTTCATGGAACATGAGTGCTTATAAGTGTCTCAA
This sequence comes from Cochlearia excelsa, assembly GCA_963556525.1. Lineage (NCBI taxonomy): Eukaryota > Viridiplantae > Streptophyta > Magnoliopsida > Brassicales > Brassicaceae > Cochlearia > Cochlearia excelsa. The sequence continues at coordinate 623,486 of CAUVZT010000022.1, forward strand.
TGAGCTTTGTACTAGTTTGAAGAACTTGTGAAACATCTAACAACGCGGTTTCTAGGATTCTAAACCAAGTTTCATGCAACATGAGAGCTTATAAGTGTCTCAATGAGCTTTGTACAAGTTTGACAAACTAATGAAACATCTAATAACGCGTTTCTAGGACTCTCAACCAAGTTTCATGCAACATGAGTGCTTATAAGTGTCTCAATGAGCTTTGTACAAGTTTGACGAACTTATGAAACGTCTAACAATGTGGTTGCTAGGACTCTAATCCAAGTTTTATGCAACATGACTGCTTATAAGTGTCTCAATGAGCTTTGTAGAAGTTTGACGAACTTATGAAACATCTAACAACACGTTTCTAGGACTCTAAACCAAGATTCATGCAACATGATTGCTTAAAAGTGTCTCAATGAGCTTTGTACAAATTTGACGAACTTATGAAACGTCTAACAATGTGGTTGCTAGGACTCTAAACCAAGTTTTATGCAACATGAGTGCTTATAAGTGTTTCAATGAGCTTTGTACAAGTTTGACGAACTTATGAAACATCTAACGACGCGTTTCTAGGACTCTAAACCAAGTTTTATGCAACATGAGTGCTTATAAGTGTCTCAATGAGCTTTGTACAAGTTTGACGAACTTATGAAACATCTAACAACGCGGTTTCTAAGACTCTAAACGAAGTGTCATGCAACATGAGTGCTTATAAGTGTCTCAATGTGCTTTGTACTAGTTTGACAAACTTATGAAACATCTTACAACGTGGTTTCTAGAACTCTAAACCAAGTTTCAGGCAACATGAGTTCTTATAAGTGTCTAAATGAGCTTTGTACAAGTTTTACGAACTTATGAAACATCTAACAACGCGGTTTCTAGGAATCTAAACTAAGTTTCATGCAACATGAGTGCTTATAAGTGTCTCAATGAGCTTTGTACTAGTTTGACGAACATATGAAACATCTAACAACACGGTTTCTAGGACTCTAAACCAAGTTTCTTTAAACATGAGTTCTTATAAGTGTGTTAATGAGCTTTGTACAAGTTTGACGAACTAATGAAACATCTAACAACGCGTTTCTAGGACCCTAAACCAAGATTCATTCCACATGAGTGCTTATAAGTGTCTCAATGAGCTTTGTACTAGTTTGACGAAATTATGAAACATCATACAACGTGGTTTCTAGAACTCTAAACCAAGTTTCAGGCAACATGAGTTCTTATAAGTGTCTCAATGAGCTTTGTACAAGTTTTACGAACTTATGAAACATCTAACAATGCGGTTTCTAGGAATCTAAATTAAGTTTCATGCAACATGAGTGCTTATAAGTGTCTCAATGAGCTTTGTACTAGTTTGACGAACTCATGAAACATCTAACTACACGGTTTCTAGGACTCTAAACCAAGTTTCTTTCAACATGAGTTCTTATAAGTGTCTCAATGAGCTTTGTACAAGTTTGACGAACTAATGAAATATCTAACAACGCGTTTCTAGGACTCTAAACCAAGTTTAATGCAACATGAGTGCTTATAAGTTTCTCAATCAGCTTTGTACAAGTTTGACGAACTTATGAAACGTCTAACAATGTGGTTGCTAGGACTCTAAACCAAGTTTTATGCAACATTAGTGCTTATAAGTGTCTCAATGAGCTTTCTTCAAGTTTGACAAACTTATGAAACATCTAACAAAGCGGTTTCTAAGACTCTAAACGAAATGGAATGCAACATGAGTGCTTATAAGTGTCTCAATGAGCTTTGTACTAGTTTGACAAACTTATGAAACATCTAACAACTCCTTTCTAGGAATCTAAACAAAGTTTCATGCAACATGAGTGCTTATAAGTATCTCAATGAGCTTTGTACAAGTTTGACGAACTTAAGAAACATCTAACAACTTGTTTCTAGGGCTCTAAACCAAGTTTCATGCAACATGAGTGCTTATAAGTGTCTCAATGATTTTGTACTAGTTCGACGAAGTTATGAAACATCTAACAACGCGGTTTCTAGGACTCTAAACCAAGTTTCATGCAACATGAGTGCTTATAAGTGTGTCAATGAGCTTTGTACAAGTTCAACGAACTTATGAAAAATCTAACAACGCGGTTTCGAGGACTCTAAACTAAGTTTCATGGAACATGAGTGCTTATAAGTGTCTCAATGAGCTTTGTACAAGTTTGACGAACTTATGAAACATATAACAACGCGGTTTCTAGGACTCTAAACGAAGTTTCATGGAACATGAGTGCTTATAATTGTCTCAATGAGCTTTGTACTAGTTTGACGAACTTATGAAACATCTTACAACGCGGTTTCTAGTACTCTAAACCAAGTTTCATGCAACATGAGTGTTTATAAGTGTCTCAATGAGCTTTGTACAAATTTGACGAACTTAAGAAACGTCTAACAATGTGGTTGCTAGGACTCTAAACCAAGTTTTATGCAACATGTGTTAAAAAGAGACCAAGGCTTTGCCCGGACACACTTGTTCACTAAGGCAAAGACCTAGCTTGTGGTCAAAGGCAAAGGACACAAGCTCTCTTTTGTTACCGTTACAAGGAGAAACAATAAACAAGGAAGAAGGATCTAGAAGATAGCCGTTGGAGAAGTAGCCGTTGGCGTTTGGAGTCCACGCCTTCCGTACAATCACGAGTCGCCTTAAGGAGCGTGGAGTGCACTCGGCCGTACACTCACGGACCATCCTAAGCCGCGGCTAATCGAGACGGATGTTGACGTGTGGCGCGGCTAACCAAGACGGACGTTGAAACATTTAGCATATTCCTAGGAATCTATTTTGAGCTCCTTTCCTTGTATATGTAATCGCTTGTAACAACACAAAAAAAATAATCAATCTATCTTAATCTTTCCGATTACTCTCTCTCTCTCTCTCTATATTCTCTCTCTCTTGTTCTTGATGTTCTTCATGAACTCAAGAACATAAACTCTCAAATCTCGTTTATACTCTCTTAAATTTAACATGGTATCAGAGCAACCGTGCTCTGGAACCTAATCTCGCTTCCGCTACCATCCTTTCTCGGCGCTCGGTTCTTTCCGTTGCTCGGTAACAAAATCATCGGGATTTTTCGTTTCCCGGGAACAAAATCATCGGGATTCTTCGGCGCCCGATAACAAAACTCTCGGTGCCCGGTTATTCTCGATTCTTGGTGCTCGGCTAACCTCGGTTTCCGTGCACGCTCAACATACTCAGTTTTAAAGTCCAGATCTTGAAAAAGGCATCTCCTTTGGCCTCTAGAACTCTAGATCTACCCAAGACAAGTATTCTCAAACTAAGCGGTAAACCATGGAAGACAAAGAATCCAAGAAGACTCCTTGTCCGGTTACCTTGAGAGGTATAAACTACCTCCTATGGGCAAGAACAATGAAGATTGCCCTTTATGGCCGAGGCTTGTGGAATCACATCCTCACTAGGCAAGACGCTCCCATTGACTTCAACTTTGGAAATGAAGAGCTCACCACCGATGACGAGAAATGGTTTCAGCTAGACCAAAAGTTCCTTGGAATCATCCAAGGATCCCTAGAGCCATCTATCTTGGAGGCATACTCATATTGTGAGAATGCCAAGGAATTGTGGGATACCCTCCAAACCGTCTACGGCAATATCTCCAACCTTAGCCGAGTCTATGAAGTCAAGAAAGCTATCAATGATCTCAATCAAGAGGAAACCGAGTTCACAAAGAACTTCGGAAAATTTAGGTCCCTTTGGGCTGAATTAGAGATGCTCCGTCCAAGCACCGTGGAGCCAAAAGTGCTAAATGAAAGGAGAGAGCAAGACAAGGTCTTTGGCTTGCTTCTCACACTCAACGGCAGCTACAAGGAGGTTACTAAACACCTTCTCCGAGCCGATACCCTACCAAACCTTGAAGAAGTGTGTGCCCAACTCCAAAGAGAACAAGGTTCCATTGAGCTATTTGATGGCAAGAAGGAGCTTGTGACCGCAAACAAGGTGGCCTTTAAACCGTCTTCCAAGACATATGAAGAAAGGAGAGCCTTGACGTGTGAGCATTGCAAGAAGAAAGGCCACAACAAGGAGAAGTGTTGGATCCTACACCCTAGTCTCAAGCCAGCCAAGTTCAAGGACGCCAAGGCCAACTACTCTCACGATGACTCGGCTAGCATATCAAGTACAAGCGGACCAAGCCATGGCAAGGAAGAGGAGTCTTCGGCCATTGTCCCATACATAGACGAGTTCGTGAGGAAGTCGGACCTTGATGCACTCATAAAAGCCCTTAAGGGCTCCGGTATTTCACCCTTTTACTCTCTTAGTGCTCAAAATATAGACATTAAACCGTATAAGCCTATTATTGTTGATTCGGGTGCTTCTCATCATATGATTAGTAACTTGGATTTAATTAGTAAGGTTAAACCGGCTTTAGGTAATGTCATCATTGCAAATGGGAGTGAAATTCCTATAGAAGGGTTAGGAAACCTTAAGTTGTTTGATAGTGATTCTCAAGCTCTTTATATGCCTAGTTTCACTTCCAATCTTATATCCGTTAAACGCATTGCTTGTGATTTTGAATTGCAAGGTTATTTTCAGTCCTAATGATGTGATTTTTCAGGATATTAAGAGTGAGAAGATCATTGGAAAACGGGTCACAAGAGGGGACCTCTATGTTCTTGAAGAATTCGATTTCAAAAACTCTATTTCTACTTCTACTTCTCTTTGTCATGCTTTTAAATCGGTTATAGCCGAGGTTAACAATGTTATTTGGCATTTTAGACTTGGTCATCCTCATTTGAATGCTTTAAAAACTATTTTTCGTAATGTTGTTTTTGATCATCAAACTTGTGAGGCGTGTATTTTGGGCAAACATTGTAGAATCGTTTTTTCAAAATCTAAAATGTGTTACAAACCTTTTGAATTGGTCCACTCGGATGTTTGGTCCTCTCCTTGAAAATCTAGGGATAATCAAGCTTATTTTGTCACTTTTATAGATGAAAGCTCTAAATACACTTGGGTCACTCTTTTACAAACTAAAGATAGGGTATTAGAGGCTTTTAAAAACTTTCAAAACTATGTGACTAACCATTACAATGCTAAGATTAAAATCTTTAGGTCGGATAATGGGGGAGAGTACACAAACAGAGCATTCAAAGAACACATAGCCAACCATGGGATTCTTCACCAAACCACATGCCCATATACACCGCAACAAAACGGTGTGGCCGAGAGGAAGAATAGGCATCTCATGGAGGTCACACGGTCAATGATGTTCCACATGAACATTCCAAAACGGTTTTGGTCGGATGGTGTTTTAACCGCGTGTTATCTCATCAACCGAACCCCTACTCAAATCTTAAACAACCAATCTCCCCTTTCAAGTTTTGAATAAGAGTAAGCCTATTCTTAACCATCTAAGAGTTTTTGGTTGTGTGTGTGTTTTGTTTTTGTGCCAGTGAACAAAGGAACAAGCTTGAAGCAAAGAGCATCAAGGCCATGTTCATAGGGCTACTCCAACACACAAAAAGGATACAAATGCTATGTACCCGAGACAAGAAGGGTCATAGTCTCAAGAGACGTCAAGTTCCTTGAAGGCAAAAGCTTCTATGAAGACAAGAATTGGGATAGTGTGAAGGACTTACCCGAGAAGGTCACGGATAGAGCCACAAGCCTAAGGAACCTAATGAAGAACCTTGGCATGGACTTTGAAGAAGAGCCAAGACAAGACATACCAAATCAACAACCCACTCATCTTGATCATGACACTACAAGAAACTGGGCTTTTAGCAACGAAATTTAGCAAGGAAATAGCGACGAATAAATATAGCAACGAAATAGCAACGAATTGGCGACGAAATAGCAACGAAGAATAATGTCGTCGCTAAATCGTCGCTATTTGGCGAGGTATGTTTTCGTCGCTATATTGGCTACGATTTAGCGACGATTTTGGCGACGAATAAGTGCCGCGTCGCTAAATCGTCGCTACTTAGCGACGATTTAGCGACGAATATATATCCTGGCTAATTAGCGACGAATTAGCGAGGAGGGGTCGCTAAGTAGGTAAGCACGTTTTCAAAAAGTCGCTAATTTGTCGCTAAATTAGCGACAATTTAGCGACGAATATATATCCTGGCTAATTAGCGACGAATTAGCGAGGAGGGTCGCTAAGTAGGTAAGCACGTTTTCAAAAACGTTGCTAAATCGTTGCTAATTTTATTTCCTTGCTAATTCGTTGCTAATTTTCCATCTATATAAACCCATCTATACTCTTCAAAAAATCACACCACAACACAATACAAAATCAATAACTCTATAAAAATATAAACACTCTAAAAATTTCAATATGTCTCACGGTAATAACAATATATACGAGTTACGGTCTTGGATGTATCGGCATAAAGATCGATCGGGGGTAGTTACAGACGAATTTACGGAGGGACTTCAAGCATTCATGCAGCGGGCCGGAAACATGCAGAATACGCAAGATACCGGTAAAATGTATTGTCCATGTAAGAAGTGCGTCAGGTGATTCAGTTTTTTATGGTCTTCTAACGGATATTATTGAAGTGCAGTATCCGGGATTAGTCAATTTACGAACAACCCTCTTCAAATGTGATTGGTTTGATCCAACACTCGGTCGTGGTGTTCGGTACAACAAATTTGGTGTGATTGACGTCAACCAGTCACGACGATATCGGAAGTTTGAACCTTTTATCCTTGGATCGCAAGCTGAACAAGTTACTTTCATACCTTATCCTCGGGTTAAGACTAGCGGTATAGCATGGAGTGCGGTAGTCCGAATCGTTCCAAGAGGTTTAATTATGGGTAACGATGAAGTTCCTATGCAACAAGATGTCATTAGTGGGACAATCATTCCAACAAATCAATCGACGGAAGATGTATTTCTTGTCGACCCCGATAATCAAGTTGTTGAAGATATTGTGGATGATGAAGACGACGGAGGTGCAGATGAATTCGATGAAAGTAGCGAAATCGAATCGTTGATTCCGATAATGAATAATTTTCTTTGTGTTTTTGTAATATAATTGTGTACATGTGTTAGTTGTAATATTTGTGTGTGTTTTTGTAATCTTTGTGTGTTTTTGTAATAATTGTGTGTGTTTTTGTAATTATTTTTTTTTAAAATAATATTTAATTTAGCAACGAAATAGCCAGGATTTGTAATTTCCGTTGCTAAATCGTCGTCGCTAATTAGCGAGGAGGATTTAGCAACGCTACGCTTCTTTCGTTGCCAAGTCGTCGCTAATAAGTGAGGATTTAGCAACGCTACGCTTCTTTCGTTGCCATTTCGTCGCTAATATAGCGACGAATTGGCAACGATTTTATAAAAAATCTAAATTTTCGATGGATTACGGATTTAGGGGTTCAAGATCGTTGCTAAATCGTCGCTAAACTTAATTACATTTCGTTGCTAAATCGTCGCCATTTCGTTGCTAACCATGATTCCTTGCCAATTCGTTGCTAAGTCGTTGCAATCCTTCGAACTTTAAACCCCTAAAACACCACTTAATATCGATTTATACGAGTTTTACTTAACTAAAAAAGTGTACAAAACTAGTAATATATTTGTATAAACCAATAAAAATTATAGATTACAAAATTATACTTAACACATTTAAGCTAAGTAAACCATAACTTATAAGAGTTTATACTATAAAGTTCATAATAAACTAGTTTACAAGTTTTTTTGTCATATATTGAGTTTGTGACTTCATATGATCAATGTTATAAACTCGTTTTAACGAAAAAGTGGTAAAAAAACGATACAAACCGAATTTAGGGGTTCCAAACCCTAAAATAAGGGTTTAGCATTAGCGACGATTTAGCAACGAATCGTTGCTATTTCGTCGCTATTGACATTTAGCGACGATTTAGCGACGAATCGTTGCTATTTCGTCGCTAATGTTAAACCTCCTTACATCCTCGTACTTGGAAATACGATGAATGTCGTTTCGTGTCATGTTAACATATAGCTACGAATTAACAACGAATTGGCAACGATTCGTTGCTAAATCGTCGCTAAATATACATAGCGACGAAATAGCAACGAATTCGACATGCATGTACTTATTAAATACGATGTAAATCGCTTCGTGTCACGTTACCATATAGCGACGAAATAGCAACGAATCGTTGCTAAATCGTCGCTATATTGTATCGTCGCTAAATCGTCGCCTTTTTTTTCGTTTGCCGCGGGGTGGGAAACCAAAAGGTTTGAACCAAAAGAAGCGACGAAATAGCGACGAATCGTTGCTAATTCGTCGCTAATTTAGCGACGAAATTAGCAACGACACAAAATCCTATATATACCCGACGACACTTCTCATTTTTTCCCACAATCTCATTCTCTCTCTCTCTCTAAAATATTTTATCTCTCTAAAAAAACCCAATTCCAAAACCCAACTTCAAAAACATGTCTCAAAATAACCAACCCCCTCATTACTATAATTTCATAAGGAACCGATCCGGTTCCACCTCTACTTCAAACCCATCCCCAACAAAACCCATCCCAACAAAACCCACCCCAACAAGACCCACCCCAACAAAACCCAAGTCAAGATCCTATTTCCGATGCTCCGGTGATCCCCGTCGATTTACCACCACCTCGGCATCTTGGACCGCACACATGCGGCGGATCCTCGACTTTCTTCGGCGGGAGAGCCACCGGTACCTACCGTTGCTCCATTCCAAGCGGCCACAAGGGACATTTTGGTAATTATTTAATTGATTTTAATAATTAATTGATTTTTATATTATTTAATTAATTGATTTATTTTAATTAATTGATTTTTATATTATTTAATTAATTGATTTTCAAATATAATAATTGCTAACGATAAATTTATTTTTCGTAGGTTTTGCGATAACAAGGTTAGTAGGAGTGTCTCGGATGTGATGAAGACGTATTTCGTGGAGCCGCACGTCAGGCGGTCGCGGACCCCTCCTTATATCAAGGACATCTGGTTCGAATCTTTTGCGGTAAGTAAAATTTTTAATTATTTAAATTTAAAAAATTAAACATTATAAAAAGTTAATATATAAATATTTATTGTAATAAAATAACTTATATATTATATAAAATGTAATAATTATTACAAAATTTATTTTTTTATTATTTAAAATTTATTTTAATATTTTAAAAAACTCAAATAGCAAAAATGGCATTGGCGGGAGGAAGACATGTTTGAAGTCCGCAAGGGTTTCGAGGGAGAAAGCCATGCATCGTCTTACCGGGATTATCAACAAATGGAAGACGAAGTGGTGAAGAAGGGAGACGAGGCGAAACCCATAGCAATGGATGGGGCGGTGTGGAAGGGCCTTTGCGACTATTGGACGAACCCGCATTCGGTTCAAGTTGCGGGTAGTCGCTCCAAGTCCCGACTCACACCGATCGACGAGACCGGTCCGTATGTCCACACCTCGGGACCGACTTCTTACGCCGAACGGCGTATAAAGATGGTATTAATTAATATATATTTAAAATTTCATTATTTTTTCAAATAATATAAAATTTAAAAATATATAATTTAATTATAATTTTCAATAGCGCGAGGAGATGGGCGAACTTCCGCCCATTGTAGAAATTTTGAAGAAGGTCCGGAAGAGGAAGGACGGGACCTATGTGAGTTCACGATCCGAAAAGATCGTGAACGCATATGAGGCTAGAGTCGCCGAGCGGCTTAGTCGGGGTTCGACGTCGACCGAAAGGTAGTTCGGTCAACTCCTCGGGACATTGTCGGTCACCGAGTGCGACAAGATCTACTATGAGGTAATAATTTAAAATAATTTAATTTAATTCATAATAATATTTATTTTATTAATATCTAACGATTTTAAATTGTCTATATAGGTGGCCCCGAAGACGAAGAAGAACCGCACTTTTGGAGTCGGTTCGATTGAGACGGTTCCGCTGCTTCTTCTTCGCGCCTCGTCCCCTTTGCCCAAGATCACGCCGAAGAGAATGTTCGGTTGAGGGAGCAGCTCGCGGCACAAGAAGTCCGCTATCGAACATCACGGACTTCTTCTCCATCATCGCGATGGAAAGTCCAAACCTCGCGAGGTTGATGCGGCGACGGGGAGTCCAACCAACTCGGCCACCGGTGATCCCTCCGGATGTAGCGGCAGCGGCAGCTCAAGACCTCGGACGTGATATCGGGATTGATGATTACGTCGTCGATCCCGATGATCCCGCCGATCCCGTTGTTTAGTTTTAATTTATTGTATTTTTAAAATATTTTGTATTTTTTTAATATTTTTATAATTGTTTTTTTAAAAATTTGTTTTTTTTAAATTTGTTTTTTTTAAAAAAAATTTTTTAAATCGTCGCTAATTCGTCGCTAATATAGCGACGAATTAGCAAGGACGTGTCAAGCCATCCTTTGCTAATTTGTTGCTAAATTAGCGACGAATTAGCAACGATGTAACACATCGTTGCTAATTCGTCGCTAATTTAGCAACGAATTAGCAAGGATTTGTTTTCGCAAAATATTTAATTTGGAAATTTATTTTTTTATACCGTCGCTTATTCGTCGCTAATATTTTACGACCAACGTCGCTAATTCGTCGCTAATATTTTACGACCAACGTCGCTAATTCGTCGCTAATTCGTCGCTAATATTTTACGACCAACGTCGCTAATTCGTCGCTAAATTAGCGACGAATTAGCGACGAAATATAATTAGCGACGATTATGTGGCGTCGCTACATTTGGCGACGAAATAGCGACGATTTGAAAATGGCGACGATTTAGCGACGAATATTGAATAGCGACGAGCGTATAGCGACGAAAATATTCTCGTCGCTAAATCGTCGCTATTTGCCAATAGCGACGATTTAGCGACGAAAAACGGCGTTGCTATTTGCCGTTTTTCTTGTAGTGTGAGGGGGAGAACATCAATGAGCAAGCCAACTCCGAACCTCAAGAGTCTAATGAGTCCGGGGGAGAATCAAATGCTCATCAACAAACTACATCACATGAAGACCAGGGACATGCTCAGGAGGATCATGATCAAGAAGTGGGTCAAGGAGGAAGTGTACCACCGGAGCCGACTAGTGTACCACCGGAGCCGACTCTAAGGAGAAGCACTAAGGTAAAGAAGCATCCATCTAATTGGGTAAACACAAGGGTCTACTACAATAGCAAGGCGGTGGCCCATCCTACTCAAGCAACATGCTCCCTTGCAAGACTTCCTAAGGAACACCGAGCCTTCCTTACCGCCATGGATCAACATGTGATACTAAGGACATATGAAGAAGTAATGAAGGAAGAAGTGTGAATCAATGCGGTTAGAGCCGAGAACAAGGCAATGGAAGACAATGAAACCTTCTATGAAACTGATCTTCCCAAAGGCAAGAAGACCGTAAGTTCTAGATACGTGTTCACCATCAAGTACCTAAGCAATGGGGATATTGAAAGGCATAAGGCAAGACTCGTGGCAAGAGGCTTCACTCAAACCTATGGAGAGGATTACTTGGATACCTTTGCACCGGTGGCCAAACTTCACACGGTTAGGGTCATTCTATCCTTGGCTACTAATTTATCTTGGGATCTCTTTCAAATGGATGTGAAGAACGCCTTTCTACAAGGAGAACTTGAGGAAGAGGTCTACATGACTCCACCACCCGGAGTAGAGATTACCCCGGGAAAGTCTTAAGGTTAAGAAAGGCTATCTATGGTCTCAAGCAATCACCAAGAGCTTGGTACCACAAGCTTAGCTCAACATTGATGGCAAGAGGATTCAAGAGATCACAAGCCGAACACACACTCTTCACACTACAAAACCAAGAAGGTATAGTAGTAGTACTTGTATACGTAGACGACATCATCATCTCCGGAAACAACAAGGGAGGTATTCAAGAAACCAAGTCTTTCCTTAAGTCCAAATTTGATATTAAAGATCTCGGTTTGCTTAAGTACTTCCTTGGGATTGAAGTATGTAGATCAATGGAAGGTTTATTTCTCTCCCAAAGGAAGTACACCCATGATGTTTTGAGTGTTGTCAATATGGCAGGTACCAAGGTGGCTAAGACATCCCTTGAAGACGGCTACAAGACCATTCAAGAGGATAGTGAGGACGATCAACCATACAAAGACCCTATGCTATATAGACGGCTAGTGGGAAAGCTCATTTACCTTACCATCACTAGACCGAATCTATGCTTTTTGCCCGTGAATCAAGTCTCCCAACATATGCAAAGGCCCGAAGCAACATCATTGGAACATGATCATGATGATCTTGGGATACCTTAAGGGAACTTCAAGCTTGGGTATATTGATGGGTTGCAACAAAAGCACGGAGGTTGTTGGGTATTGTGATGCGGACTATGCCGGGAACCTAGAAGACAGGCGGTCAACCACCGGGTATTGTACTTTCATTGGAGGCAACCTTGTCACATGGAAGACAAAGAAGAAAAAGATAGTGTCTTGCTCAACAGCCGAAGCCGAGTATAGAGCCATGAGGAAGCTAACTCAAGAACTCATGTGGCTAAAGAACTTGCTAGGGGATTTGGGTTTCAAGATTGAAGAACCAATGGCCATGCATTGTGATAACCAAGCGGCCATCCACATAGCAACAAACTCGGTCTTCCATGAACGGACCAAGCACATAGAGGTGGATTGTCACAAGGTTAGAGAGCAAATGGTCCATCTTACCATGCTACACCAAAAGTGAAGACCAACTCGTAGACATCTTCACCAAATCAGCAAGCTTGAAGGTTTGTGAGTCCATCCTACCAAGACTAGGACTCACACGGGCTACCAAAGCTTAAGTCTCCAACCGCATAAGCTTGTACTCTTTTCCCTTAGGTGAGTTTTATCCCAAGTGGTTTTCTCACCAAGGTTTTAACGAGGCAAGGTTATGCGGGTTCCAAGCTTAGCCATTGCATTAGGCTAAGCTTGCGGGGGAGTGTTAAAAAGAGACCAAGGCTTTGCCCGGACACACTTGTTCACCAAGGCAAAGACCTAGCTTGTGGTCAAAGGCAAAGGACACAAGCTCTCTTTTGTTACCGTTACAAGGAGAACCAATAAACAAGGAAGAAGGATCTAGAAGATAGTCGTTGGAGAAGTAGCTGTTGGCGTTTGGAGTCCACGCCTTCCGTACAATCACGGGTCGCCTTAAGGAGCGTGGAGTGAACTCGGCCGTACACTCACGGACCATCCTAAGTCGTGGCTAATCGAGACGGATGTTGACGTGTGGCGCGGCTAACCAAGACGGACGTTGACACATTTAGCATATTCCTAGGAATCTATTTTGAGCTCCTTTCCTTGTATATGTAATCGCTTGTAACAACAAAAAAAAATAATCAATCTATCTTAATCTTTCCGATTACTCTTTCTCTCTCTCTCTATTCTCTCTCTCTCTTGTTCTTGATGTTCCTCATGAACTCAAGAACATAAACTCTCAAATCTCGTTTATACTCTCTTAAATTTAACAACATGAGTGCTTATAAGTGTTTCAATGAGCTTTGTACAAGTTTGACGAACTTATGAAACATCTAACAACGCGTTTCTAGGACTCTAAACCAAGTTTTATGCAACATGAGTGCTTATAAGTGTCTCAGTGAGCTTTGTACAAGTTTGACGAAATTATGAAACATCTAACAACACGGTTTCTAAGACTCTAAACGAAGTGTCATGAAACATGAGTGCTTATAAGTGTCTGAATGAGCTTTGTACTAGTTTGACGAAATTATGAAACATCTTACAACGTGGTTTCTAAAACTCTAAACCAAGTTTCAGGCAACATGAGTTCTTTTAAGTGTCTCAATGAGCTTTGTACAAGTTTTACGAACTTATGAAACATCTAACAACGCGGTTTCTAGGAATCTAAACTAAGTTTCATGCAACATGAGTGCTTATAAGTGTCTCAATGAGTTTTGTACTAGTTTGACGAACTTATGAAACATCTAACAACATGGTTTCTAGGACTCTAAACCAAGTTTCTTTCAACATGAGTTCTTATAAGTGTGTTAATGAGTTTTGTACAAGTTTGACAAACTAATGAAACATCTAACAACGCGTTTCTAGGACTATAAACCTAGTTTCATGCAACATGAGTGCTTATAAGTTTCTCAATCAGCTTTGTACAAGTTTGACGAACTTATGAAACGTCTAACAATGTGGTTGCTAGGACTCTAAACAAAGTTTTTTGCAACATGAGTGCTTATAAGTGTTTCAATGAGCTTTATACAATTTGACGAACTTATTAAACATCTAAAAAACGCGATTTTAGGACTCTAAACCAAGTTTCATGCAACATGAGTGCTTATAAGTGTCTCAATGAGCTTTGTACAAGTTTGACGAACTTATGAAACATCTAACAACTCGTTTCTAGGACTCTAAACCAAGTTTCATGCAACATGAGTGCTTATAAGTGTCTCAATGAGCTTTGTACTAGTTCGGCGAACTTATGAAACATCTAACAACGCGGTTTCTAGGACTCTAAACCAAGTTTCATTTAACATGAGTGCTTATAAGTGTCTCAATGAGCTTTGTACAAGTTTGACAAACTAATGAAACATCTAACAACGCGTTTCTAGGACTCTAAACCAAGTTTCATGCAACATGAGTGCTTATAAGTGTCTCAATGAGCTTTGTACAAGTTTGACGAACTTATGAAACGTCTAACAATGTGTTTGCTAGGACTCTAATCCAAGTTTTATGCAACAAGAGTGCTTATAAGTGTCTCAATGAGCTTTGTAGAAGTTTGACGAACTTATGAAACATCTAACAACACTTTTTTAGGACTCTAAACCAAGTTTCATGCAACATGAGTGCTTATAAGTGTCTCAATGAGCTTTGTACAAGTTCAACGAACTTATGAAACATCTAACAACGCGGTTTCTAGGACTCTAAACTAAGTTTCATGGAACATGAGTGCTTATAAGTGTCTCAATGAGCTTTGTATTAGTTTGACGAACTTGTGAAACATCTAACAACGCGGTTTCTAGGACTCTAAACCAAGTTTCATGCAACATGAGTGCTTATAAGTGTCTCAATGAGCTTTGTACAAGTTTGACAAACTAATGAAACATCTAACAACGCGTTTCTATGACTCTAAACCAAGTTTCATGCAACATGAGTGCTTATAAGTGTCTCTATCAGCTTTGTACAAGTTTGACGAACTTATGAAACGTCTAACAATGTGTTTTCTAGGACTCTAAACCAATTTTTATGCAACATGAGTGCTTATAAGTGTCTACATGACCTTTGTACAAGTTTGACGAACTTATGAAACATCTAACAACGCGTTTCTAGGACTCTAAACACTACAAGAATTAGTCGGTATAGCCACGGAAAATCCCGTGGCTATAGGGGAATATCCGTGGCTATAACCCCACACAGCCACGATTAGCCACGAAAATAATCGTGGCTATAGCGTCGTAGTTGTTGGTTATCCGTGGCTATCCGTGGCTATCCTAGCCACGGAAAGCCACGACTAGCCACGGATGTCATAGCCACGAAATGGCCACGTATATATTCGCGGCTAGATTGCCACGGAATTATTTGTGGCAAAGTCGTGGCTACTGTAGCCACGGAAGCAGTGGTGGCAATTCGTGGCCTTTTTTAGCCACGAAAGCAGTGGTGGCAATTCGTGGCCTTTTTAGCCACGAAAGTGTTAGTGGCAATTCGTGGCCAAATTTGCCACGGAAGTAGTGGTGGCATTCCGTGGTAATTTTCGCCACGGTAATATTCGTGGCTATTCTTGCTACGAATTTTCCGTGGCAACCGTTGCTACAACCACGATTTATTTTCGTGACAACAAGGTCGTGGCTGATATTAGCCACGGATGTATTCGTTGCTCTTTCGTGGCTTATTTGCCACGGAATGTTTTGTCGTAGCATTTTGCCGACTAGCCACGGGTTTTTCGTGGCTTTTCTGACTAGCCACGGAAATTTTTCGTGGCTTTTCATAATTTTCGAAAAAAAAATAAATAAAAAAAAATTGAAACTGAAAATATTTTTTATAAAACCTAAACCTGATTCAAAAATAGCATAAATAGTATATGATTATTACAAACATTGTTCAAAATATCATAAATAACAATTTTTCAGTTTTTTAAAACAGAAATCAACCAAGGCGCACTTCTTCCTCTTCCTCTTCATGGCTCTGTTCCTCACCAAGCTGATCATCTTCACGCCCTTGGTCTTGATCATTTTCACCGAGCGATCTTCACGGTTTACACTCGGTGCAAACTGCGGACTGGTGTTAGGTGTGGTGTTTGAAGTAGCTGCATGAGGAGAAGGGGTGGCATATGGATTGTTTGGTTGAGGATTGATCCCGAGATGATCGAGTATTGTCTTCTGCGACGCAAGCATTAGGCTCTGCGAGGCTAGAATAGCCTGCACGTTTGACTCGTGTCCATGTCCACAGCCCGAGAGAGGGAAGCTGTTGCCGGTTCAGAAGGTTCGAAAACCTCGAACTGCTTGCTTCCCAAACCGTAAATACGCCCTCGGTTTGGTTTCACTCGCTGCCAACAGAATAAGTTAAATTCCAAATAACAAATACATAGACAGAAATTTAAGTTAAAAATAGAAATCAAACTTACCTCCAAATATGCCTTGTTAATCCGCTGCGATGAAGGAGTGGCCTCTTCCTCACCCGTGACACCGTGAAGCATTTGTCTCCACATCCGCCACAATTGCCTCCGCCCGACGGTCGACGAACGTGCCATCTTTACGGGTATGAGTCTTGCGTACGAGCTCGGTAAATGGTGGTTCAACACCACCATTCTGTTGCATCTACAAAACGAGAGGACAATACATTAATCTAAGCACAAAAAACATCACAAAGCATTAACAACATCACAAACTATTTATCAAAGTCAAAGGACGAATATTAATCTAAGCACAAAAACAGACATTCATGAAAGAGAATACTTTTACCATTTCATAGCCGATCTTGGCAAACCCTACAGGCCCAACACAATGCTTATGCTCACCTAGACCATGAGGATCAGACAAACGGTTCTCGGAGTTTGTCTTTGACTTCTTCTGGCAAACATCGGTATCCCATTGCTCCTCCTGCATACGCAGCCAAGCATCATCGGATATGAAACTTGGCTTCTTGTTGCCTCTCTTCTTCTTGCTGACTCTGTCACGGATGGATTCCATGCACTCCTTCTTCCACATGAAGTACACCTGGTCATGGTGAGAAGGAGACCGATAGTAGGCTTGCTGAAAAATGAAAACAAACATTAGAAAAAGTAAACAAAGAAATAAGAGAAATTGAAAGGCATATGGATTATTAACTTAACACAAAGTCTTGCCACCACTCCTCTGCTTTTGCATCTGGAACCATTGACCGGTTCCACCAAGCACCCATGTAGTTAGATTGCCACGTCGTCCTTACCGTTTTGTTCACCTCGGGATCTATCCCAAACCCGCATCATTACGAACAATTCACATCAATGGCTGAAAATGGACTAAACATTACGGAACAATTCACAACAATTCAAAACATTAAAGAACAATTCACATTACGGAACTATTCACAACAATTGAAAAGAACAATTCACATCAATTCACAACAACATATTTACTTACCAGAGAGCTCCATCAACCTTTTTTGGATGAAGAACGGGTTGGTTTCTTCTTGCGGGTGCATTAAGGAGAGCTTCTAGGCTGAGAGGCGTGGCTGCATTCGAAGAAGAAGAGCCGGCTTGACTTGCTCTTCCTCTTGAACCAGGTGGATTGGTTGTTGGAGGCTGAGAAGGTGGGGTTAGTGTGGTACGAATTCTGGTGATGGGTGGCATTGGAGGAGTTATCTCCATCCTGTAGGATGGAGCATGTTGTCCTCTTCCTCTTCCTCTCCCATTTCCCCTTGGAGCCATAACTGCAAAAATAAAGTAAATAAGGCATCAAAAGTCAAGTAGACAAAGCATCACAGATTTAAACAGAGACCATTCATGAAACAATATCACAAACAGTAGCAGAGAAAGACATCTAAATCATGAAACTCAACAAAACAGAAAGGTAAAACACGAAGAACAAGATGAACACGGTGAAGAAGAATCAAAATCAACAAAATAGAGAGGTAAAACACGATGATTTCGACAAAACGCGAAACGAACGGTAAAACACGAAGAACACGATGAACAAGAACACGATGATTTCGGTAAAACACGAAGAACATGACAAAACGATGAAGAAAAACTCGGTGAAACACGAAGAACACGATGATTTCGACAAAACGAAACCCTAAACGACGAAACCCTAAACGACGAAACCCTAAACAACAACGAAACCCTAAAAGACGGATCGATTTCAAAAACTAAACGGTTAAAATGAAGAACAATAAACGGAGAAGAAGAAATGAGGAAGAACTCACCGTAAAACTCACCGATTTGCCGGATTTTGCGAAGAATCGCCGGAGAAGAAGAAAAGGGGATATTATTGTGCGGCTAAGGAAATGAGATCCAGTTTCGCGATGAATTAGGTTAAGCACGTATAGCCACGGATATAACCGTGGCTGTCCGTGGCTATATTTAAAAAGGCCCAATTGCTTAGGCCCATTCCAAATAACTACGCCATTGCCACGGAAAGTCCGTGGCTAATCGTGGCTAATAACATTAAAGCTACGACATTGCCACGAATACTTCCGTGGCTGACACTTAGAAAAATAAACAATTCACGTTTTGAAAGATAATATGAATAGTCACGCATCTTGTCGTGGCTAAACCGTGGCTATGTTTAGTAGCCACAGATTGATTCGTGGCAAAGTCGTGGTTGTAGTTGGATATAGCAACGAAGTAGCCACGGATAATTTCGTGGCTAACGATATATCAGTGTTTAGGGTTTATATTTGTTTTAGAGGTTTCATAGTCACGGAAAATACGTGGCCAATACGTGGCTGGTAAACAATATAGCTACGAAATAGCCACGGATAATTCCGTGGCTGACACTTAGAAAAATAAACAATTCACGTTTTGAAAGATAATATGAATAGTCACGCATCTTGTCGTGGCTAAACCGTGGCTATGTTTAGTAGCCACAGATTGATTCGTGACAAAGTCGTGGTTGTAGTTGGATATAGCTACGAAGTAGCCACGGATAATTTTGTGGCTAACGATATATCAGTGTTTAGGGTTTATATTTGTTTTAGAGGTTTCATAGTCACGGAAAATCTGTGGCCAATACGTGGCTGGTAAACAATATAGCTACGAAATAGCCACGGATAATCCGTGGCTATGTCTTCTGGTCCTTTAGGGTTTGACTAGGGTTTAGATATTACGTGACATAAGCTATTGGATACAAGATTATAATAACTGTTTTACTTGAAAACAATGATTTTAATGTTTGTGTTAATTTTTTTTAAAAAAAATACAATAATAAATTAAACAATAAGTAGTAGTGTATGTGATATTATGAAAAACATTGTTAAAAGTGATTAGATATTTATATAATGCTATTTTTTACTTTAATATTGTTAAATTTATATATTTTTTGGTATCATTGTATTAGATATGAGTAGATGTGAAGATATATAAAAGAAATTAAATATATTATATATCAATTTGGTGTAAAATTGAAAATTTTTGTATAGCCACGGGTATAACCGTGGCTAATCCGTGGCTAAAACAGTCACGAAAATTGGTGTGTAGCCACGGATTCAATCGTGACCCGCCGTCTTTAGTACATCGGAATCGGACTTTACTCGTCCGGATCCACGTGTGTTTGTGTATTAGCGACGGATTATTCCGTGACAATCCGTGGCTACTGTTATGTTGTTGAATGTATGTGGACTATAAGGTGTCCATATACATATATTACAAAATCATAAATTATAATTACACAATAAGTTCCATAGTAAAAATTTTATAACCATAAAACCATAATTCAACGCAAGTTTCACAATATATTACAATAAGTTTGAAAATATAGTACATCATTAAACACTCTTATTAACTAAATTTCGGAATATGTTGACGAATCCGAATCCGAATCTCCCGAAGACTGTCCCGAGAACCATCGTCTTCGACATTTTCGTAATCCATAGGCTCCACATCTCCCAAATCATCATAATCAGAAGCATTTCCATCAACGACATGTGTTGTTACTCGAATCATTGAACTAGGAACAACGACGTTGTCGACTGTATCATCCTGAAGGGTTGTTAAAGAAATTTCGTCATTCTCGCGATAACCCCTCGGCATAACTTTTGCACATGCCCACCAATCATCTCTCGGCGAGCCGGATACGCGTGGATACGGAATGAAACACACTTGGTCACATTGACCGGCTAGAACGAAAGGGTCATATTTCTCGTATCGTCTACGCGGGGCCACATCAACTAAACCAAATGGGTGTCTACGCAATCCGATACCGTCTGTATTGTCGAACCAAGAGCATCTGAAAATCACCGCTTTAAGACCAACTCCACCGCGATACTCGATCTTCATTATCTCTTCTATAAGACCGTAATAAGTAGTTTCTGTTGTATCTCGTACAACAACTCCATAATTTTGAGTTCTTTTATCCTGACCGTGTCTGTGAATGTGGAAATGGTATCCACGAGTGAAATACATAGGCCATGACGTGTAATTATTTCTCGGACCTTGTATAAATTCCAACATCCATAATGGAAATTCATAATTCTTGCTCGCTTCATTTATCTGCAAAAGTACACAATTAATTTATTGTTGAGAACTTTATATATAGAGAGACATCATTAGCATATAAAGTATACACACGTAGTCCCGACACCATTTCGCGTAATGTGCGTCTTTAGCTTTGCCCATTACATCATCTGTAATACCTGGCATATTCACTCTCATTGCTTCCTCAAACATCCTGTAACGAAAATGCAATACTCATCTTATCGAGAATTTAAGCCTTTCAAAATTTACCATTTAATCGCTTACGTTTCATAAGGCGCAAATTCTTCACAATTAAGCAACATGAATGTTTGGATGATGTTGTAAACTGGATCTTCTAGCCACCCATCTACCATTCTTCCGCTCACACGTCCGATATGATGAAATATGCTCGGGACACACGGGTAATCATCATATGCAAATCGAATTTCCCCGGGACCATCATTGATTCTATCTTCCGTATTCCCGTAATAGTTGCTTGCTGCATAAGAAATCTCTTCTTGGACACATTGCGCGACAATGGAACCTCCAATACGTGCCTTGTTCTTGACCTTCTTTTTCAGGTGATACATGTAGAGCTCAAATGGATACATCCATCGTACTTGCCTTGGACCACCTAAGGCGGCTTCATCGGGGAGATGCACGGGTAAATGTTCCATGACATCAAAGAACGAAGGTGGAAATATCTTCTCCAAATTGCACAATTTTATTGCAATGTTATTCTTCATTACGCTCACATCCTCAACTCGCAACATTTTGGCGAGAGATATCTCGAAAAAACACGGCAATCTCTGCAATTGTTCAAAAACCTTATAATTAGAAACATCCTAGTGTTACATGCATGAAACATGTGTTAAGAAAAAAAAGTGCACATACCTGAAATTGCCTTGTGCACGTTGCTATCCAAAAGCTCTAACATCGCAAATGGAAGTAGGCGTTGCATGATCACATGAGAATCATTACTTTTCAGCCCCGATAGTTTCCCACAACTCTCATCAACACATCTAGTGAAATTAGATGCATATCCATCCGGAAATCTGATGTCATTTCTCAACCATGAGAGAAACTTCCGTTTTGCTACGTTCGACAATCTGAACCTTGGAATAGGAACTGTTCCATCATGTCCTATTTGTAAATCAGGTCTTGTGCATATGTACGGAAGATCCAACCTTGATTTTATATTTTCCTTCGTCTTCCCCTTCGTATTCAAAAGAGTGTGGATGAGATTGTCGAAAAAGTTTTTTTCGATGTGCATGAAGTCTAGGTTGTGTACGAGAAGAAGATTTTCCCAATAAGGCAACTCCCAAAATATACTCTTCTTGTGCCAATTATGGTATTCACCATATCCATCGATTGTTCGACTCGGGTTATCATGTCCTTTTCCTCCACAATCGACTGTTTTCTCTAATCCACCAATGGTGTTTATTCTTTCAGTCAAAACTTCATAACCCGTCAACCATGGTGGAGGGTTACCTCGAAATGTCTTACCTTTCCTGAAAGATTTGTTATTACGCCGATATGAATGATCATGAGGTAAAAATTTGCGGTGACAATCGTACCAACTATGTTTTCTTCCATGTGGTAACCAAAACGATTATGTTTCTTCTTGGCAATATGGACATGATAGTCGCCCATGCGTCGTCCACCCAGAAACCATTCCATATACTGGAAAATCACTTATCGTCCACATCAATGCAACTCGCATTGAAAAATTTTGGTTCCTCGAAACATCATAAGCACCCACACCTTCCCTCCATAAGAGTTGCAACTCTTCAATCAATGGTTGCAGATAAATATCTAGACTTTTCTTCGGATGTTTTTGTCCAGGCACCAACACCGCCAAAAAGAAAAACTCCCTCTTCATGCACATACCAGGAGGTAAATTGTAAGGGGTGACTATAACAGGCCAAACCGAGTGTGCCTCACCATTCATTCCAATAGGATTAAATCCATCAGTTGCTAAGCCTAAATAGATATTCCGACTTTCTGAACTAAAATCAGGATATACCTTATTAAAATGCTTCCACGCCTCTCCGTCTGATGGGTGATGCATTTCGCCTTCAGGAGACTCGTGCTCTGCGTGCCAGCGCATATGCGAAGCTGTGCCCTCCACTTGGAATAATCGTTTCAGTCGATCCGCAATAGGGAGATAGAACATTCTCTGCTTTGCTATGTTCTTTCCCTTCCCTCTGTTGGTGTGATATCGATTCTTGTTACAAAAACGACATTGTAAAAGGTTGCGATCTTCGCCCTTCCAGAAAATCATGCAGTTGTCCTCACAAACATCAATCTTATGAACTGGCATTCCTAACGAACGCGTTAGCTTCTTCGTCTCATAGTATGACCCCGGAGCTTTATTAGGTTGTGGAAGAATCAACTTAAATGCTTGTGTTATGTCATCTACACAACTCTCAGCCAAATTGTGCTTCGTCTTTATGCCCATTACTTCAGACGCCAAAGACAACTGCGAAATTCCTTCAACACAACCATCATAGAGTGGTTCACTAGCTGCTTCAAAGGCTCTGTAAATATTATCGTGGTTTGGCTCTTCCTCAATATTATCATGGATAATGTCTTCTGTTGGAACTCCTTGTTCTTCTCCTATATTAACATGACCATAAGGATTGTCATGAACATTCCAAGATTCTTCTCCTGGTAGATAGTGACTCGGCATCGAAGACTCCCCTACATCGTAACAATTTTCACCGTGGCTTGTCCAAATGTAGTAATTTTTCTTGAAACCGACTCTATAGAGGTGTTTTAAAACTGTATTTGCATCACGTTGTTTCAGATTTCGGCACCGAGAACACGGACATGGCATAGTACCACGCTCTTGATATGATTGTTGGTTGGAAGCAAAAGCAATGAACATATTAATTCCCTCTCCAAATTCTTCAGAAACACAATTTCTCATAGGATCAATATGGCGATCCATCCACTCTCTAGAACGAAAGAAATCTGACATTTTGAACTCTTCAAAATCGTCAAATAAACTGAAGAAAACGAAGAGAAGAGGAAAAATCGTTTTTATTTGTGTTTTACCAAGGAAAGGAAAGAAGAACCTTGGGATATCTTTACACAAAGCCACGGATTAGCCACGGATTTCATCCGTGGCTAATTCAAATTATTAAACTGACAATTTTTAAAGTGATTGGACGTATCGGCGAAGACCAACTTGGCTTGCCGACATCAAGGTTGCCACGGAATAGCCACGAATATATTTCGTGGCTACAATTAGCCACGGATTGCCACGAACGGTTTCGTGACAATGTTTTAATGTTCCATTCGTAGCTATTCCGTGGCAAAATTTTGCCACGACTTTTTCTGTGGCAAAATCGTGGCTAACTTACCACGGATAGCCACGATTTAGCCACGAAACTTTTATTATTTTTTTCGTGGCTATCCGTGGCAAATTCGTGGCTATATCCCGTTTAGCCACGATTATTCCGTGGCTAAGTCGTGGCTATATCTGTTTTTTCTTGTAGTGAAACCAAGTTTCATGCAACATGAGTGGTTATAAGTGATACGATTGGCCTTGAGGGATCTGCTCTCCAAACGAGGTTGAACTAGGCGGGTGATGGATGGGAAGGATAGGTGTGGATAGTAGCGGAACTACGCGGATGAAACGACGGTGGCGGATGTGAAAAGAGGTAACGGTGGTCGCGAGTACTTGGTAAGCGGTGATGAGGCTTAACAAGTGATAGAAGTTCTCTCCAACGGCGGCTGCGCAAGGAGAAGAACAGATCTCTTCACAAGATCAACAAGGAACCGATCTCTTCACAAGATCAAAGAGGCGATAAACCTTAGGTTATGTTTTGTATTAAGTTGTTCGATAAGATACAAAGTGGTGCGGCGTGAAGCTTTTATAGGTAAGCACAAGTCGCTTCCTTTAGGGCTTCACGCGTTTTAGAAAAAAGGAAATCATAACGTTTTAGAAAAGGAAATCGTAAGGCAAAAAGGTAATTGCGCGGATAGACAAGCAAGTAGCGAAAGTGCCTTGCTTAACACACTCTTCAATCTATGGTGGCTAATGGACGACGTAGTGTTCTTCTTGGCCTCGTTAAAACCCAGTGGGAAGGAGTACCAAGCGAGTCACTTAGTCCGCTTAGCTACCATAGCTTGGCCTTCTCAAGTAGCCGTGGTGAATACGTTGAAGTAGCTTTTTGTGTCGGCTCCTTCAAGCTTCTCTTCCTGGATCATCGTGTGAGCTTTCCTTGCTAGCTCCTTAGCTCTTGATCGGGTGATAACTCCTTCGGATACGTTCGGCTTTTCCTCGGTATTCGATGATCGGGTGCTCGGCATTTGCTCGGGTTCGGATGATCGGGTGCTCGGCATTTCCTCGATTCCGGATGATCGGGTGCTCGGCATTTCCTCGGTTCCGGATGATTGTTGCTCGGTTCCGGATGATCGGGCGCCCGGTAATTTGCGATCGGCTGATCGGTTGCCGTCTCGGCTCTTACTCGGTTTCCTCGTCCGACGGTTCGGTAACGATCGCATCATCCTCCCCCACTTGAAAAGGATTTGACCTCAAATCGGAATCGCAACAAAACGAGACAAGTCAGAAACATTGAATGAGTCAGAAATTGTGTACTTCCCTTGGAGATCAATCTTGTAAGCGTTGTCGTTGATCCGCTTGAAGACTTTGAACTAGCCGTCTACTCTCGGCATCAGTTTGGACTTCCTCTCGGCTGGGAACCTCTCTTTTCTTAGGTGAACCCAAACCAGGTCGCCTTCTTCAAAGATAACTTCCTTGCGACCCTTGTTGGCTTTCTTGGCGTATAGCCGCGTCTTATGCTCGATGTTTATCCTGGCCTTCTCATGAAGTTTCCTCACTTGTTCGGCCTTCTTTTTACCGTCTAGGCTGCAACGTTCACTCAAAGGCAAAGAGATTAAATCTAATGGTGATGACGGATTAAACCCATAAACAATTTCAAAAGGAGAAAACAAAGTAGTGGAATGTTGAGAATGATTGTAAGCAAACTCAACATGAGGTAGACAATCCTCCCACGATGTTAGATTGCTTCTTACCATCGTCTTTAGCAAGGTGCTTAAGGACCGGTTGACTACCTCGGTCTGACCATCAGTCTGTGGGTGGAAGGTGGTTGAAAAGATCAGCTTTGTTCCTAGCTTTTCCCACAAGGTTCTCCAAAAGTGGCTAAGAAACTTCGTATCTCTGTCAGACACAATAACAAGCGGCATACCATGCAACCTAACAACTTCTCTAAAGAACAAGTTAGCAACATTAACGGCATCATCGGTCTTATGACAAGCAATAAAGTGAGCCATCTTAGAAAACCTATCAACAACCACAAATATCGAGTCTCTACCAGTCTTAGTCCTAGGCAATCCTATCACAAAATCCATCGATATATTTGTCCAAGGATGCTCAGGAATGGGTAAAGGGAGATACAAACGTGCGGTTGGACTTTATTCTTAGCCTGTTTGCATGTGGCACACCTAGAACAGACTTTCTCAACGTCCTTCCTCATGCCCGGCCAATAGAAGTGTTGTTGCAGGCTGTGCAGAGTCTTAGTAACTCCAAAGTGCCCGACAAGTCCACCCCCATGGGATTCCCTGACTAACAACTCTCTAACAGAAACATTAGGCACACACAACTTATGGTGATAAAAGAGATATCCATCATGCCTATAGTAACCATCACAAGAGAATTTTGCACACTTCCTATACGCCTCACTAAACTCATTGTCTATCTCATATAATTCATTCAATCTCTCAAATCCAATAAGTTTAGACGTCAAAGTACTAAGAAGAGTGTACCTCCGGGACAATGCATCGGCGACTACATTGTCCTTACCTTTCTTGTACTTGATGACATATGGGAAGGTCTCAATGAACTCTATCCAACGTCCATGCCTCCGGTTCAGCTTCTGTTGACCCTTTAGATGTTTCAAGGATTCATGGTTCGTGTGTATAACGAACTCCTTGGGCCACATATAGTGCTGCCATGTTTGTAGAGCCCTCACCAGCGCATATAGCTCCTTGTCATATGTTGGGTAGTTGACCGTTAAGCCTCCTAGCTTCTCGCTGAAGTAAGCAATGGGTCTTTTGTCCTGCATTAGAACAACTCCAATGCCTACACCAGACGCATCACACTCAATTTCAAAACTTTTCATAAAATCAGGTAAAGCAAGTAGAGGGGAATTGATAAGCTTCTCTTTAAGAGCCTGAAAGGCTTGCTCTTGGGCGGCTTCCCACTTGAACCCTACTTCCTTCTTGATGACTTCGGTGAGTGGTGCGGCTATGGTGCTAAAGTCTTTGACGAACCGGCGATAGAAGCCGACTAGGCCATGAAAACTCCTAACTTCTCCGACGTTCTTAGGGCTCGGCCAATCTCGGATGGCCTTTATCTTATCCTCGTCAACCTGTACGCCGTCTGCACTTACAACAAAGCCTAGGAAAATAACTCGGTTAGTGCAAAAGGTACATTTGTTGAGGTTAGCAAACAAGTGTTCCTTCCGAAGTACTTCTAGCACCATCTGGATGTGTGTGAGGTCGGCCTCCATGTCCCTGCTATAAATTAGTATATCATCAAAGTAAACAACTACAAAGACACCTATAAAGGACCTCAACACATGATTCATTAACCGCATAAAGGTACTAGGAGCATTAGTTAAACCGAAGGGCATTACAAGCCATTCATACAACCCTTGCTTAGTCTTAAAGGCGGTCTTCCATTCGTCACCTTCCTTCATCCTAATCTGATGATAACCACTCTTAAGATCGATCTTAGAGAACACGTTAGAACCACACAATTCATCTAACATATCATCAAGTCTAGGGATAGGGTGGCGATACTTAACCGTGATGTTGTTGATGGCTCGGCAATGAACACACATGCGCCATGTCCCATCTTTCTTTGGCACCAGTAACACCGGGACGACACAAGGACTCATACTCTCACGGATGTGACCCTTCTTCATCAGTTCATCCACTTGGCTTTGGAGTTCTTTGGTCTCAGTCGGGTTGGTGCGGTAAGCAGCTCGGTTCGGCAAGGCAGCTTCGGGCACCAGGTCTATCTGATGCTCAATCCCTCGGATAGGTGGCAGTCCTGGCGGGGCTTCCTATGGGAACACGTCCTTAAAATCCTGCAAAAGCTGAGACATACCACTATGAAGATCTTGTGCAAACTCGGTTAAACTAATAAGCGTTTCTCTATATATGAGCATCAAAATAGGTAGTTCAGAGTTTAAGTCTTTGAAAACTTCACTAGAGTTTATGTGGAGGTTGGTGCTAGGTGGTATCTCCTTATCCTTCTCATTCTTTAGCTTAATGTAGAGTTGGTCTTGGTAGATCTCGCTAGGTGTGAGAGGGAGGAGAGTGATTTTGCGGCCTTTGAACTCAAAGGAGTGCTTGTTGGTGTATCCATCATGAAGAACCTTGCGGTCTGATTGCCACGGTCTACCCAGCAGAATGTGACTCGAGCCCATTGGCAAGAAATCACAGAGTACGTCATCCTCATACTTTCCTATGGCAAAAGCCACCTTGACTTGGTGAGTAACCTTCAAGGCTCCTCCTTCATTAAGCCATTGCAGCTTATACGGCCTCGGATGTGGGGTGGCTTGGAAGTGAAGTTTCTCGACCATAATCTCGCTTGCAGCGTTGGTACAACTCCCGCCATCTATGATGACGCTACACACCCTTTCCTT
The DNA here is from genome assembly GCA_963556525.1 of Cochlearia excelsa. Lineage (NCBI taxonomy): Eukaryota > Viridiplantae > Streptophyta > Magnoliopsida > Brassicales > Brassicaceae > Cochlearia > Cochlearia excelsa. Next base: position 651,724 of record CAUVZT010000022.1, read on the forward strand.
GACGATGCACCGGATGTGGAACAAGTTATGTCTTTGTTGTAGCTCCTCGTCCTGATTCTGGACACTTAAGGATCTATGAGCTACAAGCATCTCTCCAACCGCGGCTGACTCTTCTTCCTCTTCTTCAATAGGGTCAGAATCAGAATCTGTATCTGGTGGGGAGGATGTCTCCATTATCAAGCAGCATGTAGACCTTCTTGTTGACACAATCCCTGGCGTAGTGACCCATGCCTTGACACTTGTAGCACCTGACATGGCTCAAGGATGCTCCATTCCTATCCTTGAAAGCCGTCTTAGGTTCTTCTTTCACGCCACTAGGTAGTGGCTTGGACTCTCGGCGGTATTCGGGCTTGGTCGGCTGGACATCTCGCGGCTTGGTTGCATTGGACGGGTAGCTTGGCCTAGCATACCTGCGCTTTTTTTGGCTCTCAATCAGCTTAGCCTTGTGCACCAATTCCTCGAGATCGTCGTAGGATTGAAGTTCCAGCTTATCCTGGATGTCCCGACCGAGTCCTCCGATGAACCGTGCCATGGCGACTTCGTCGTCTTCCTCTAGACCGGCTCGGACCAGCAGAGTCTCCATCTCCTGGTAGTAGTCTCTGACGGAGCTTGATCCCTGTTGAGTTTCCTGAGTTTGTGGAGAGTCTCACGGTGGTAGTGATTGGGGACAAAACGCTTCCTCATGTGCGTGGTAAGCTGCGCCCAAGTGGTGATAGCCGGCTCGTTGTGTCGGCTTCTGGTGGTGCATAGCTGATCCCACCACAGGAGAGCATAGTCACTGAATTCAGACACGGCAATCTTCACCTTGTTAATCGGGTATGTGTCATGGTATATGAAGCTAGACTCCATCTTCCTTTCCCAATCTAGGTAGACCTCGGGGTCGTTCTTACCTTGGAAGGGAGGGAACTTAGCCCTTATGTGTCTAAGTTGTTGCCTAACATGATCTCTGATCTCCCTGTCCCGCCTACGGCTTCTATGGCTACGATCCGATGCGCCTAGTTCATAGTACTCTTCATCGGAGTGGATGTGGATCCTATGGTCCCCAACGTTTTCTGGTCGTCGACTGTGGTCGAAGTGGGTAGCGCGTCTAGGAGCGAATGGTGCCTGTCTATAAGGATCGGCTCTATCTCTAGGGGCCCGGGCCTCCTTCTCAGTATTGTCTCGGGGAATGACGTGACGGATGGCCTGCATTCTGGAACTACCGGCTAGGCCTTTTCCCTTGGCAAGGCGGATAGCTTCGGATGGAGTTGGTGTGTGACCACTCTCGGACTCCGAGGATACCTCCTTAGCTTCCCTGGCTTGCTTCTCACGTTCCAAGGTGAGCTGCTGGGAGATTTGTTGGGGTAGGAGCTGATTCATGGCCTCGGCGACTTGAGTAGCAATGAGCTTCTTTAGGTCGTCTAATGCCTCGGGTGAAAGAGCCATGGTACCTGGTACACAGAGAGGTAACCCAAAGTAAGGTGCTCACAATGTAACTGACCGAAGGCAACGCCAAACAAAAACACGCTAACACTCAAGCAAGAAAAAGGAAAAGATACACACGGTTTAAAACAAAAAGGAAATCGGCCACACGGTTTTTATAAAAGGAAATTGTCTTGTTTAAATGAAACGCAAGTTTTGATGGAAAAGGAAATCGCCAAAAACACGTTTTCAAGTTACGATTAGGTTTTTACAAGATCAAAACTTTTTAAGCTGTCGCCGCACAATGAAAATCACAAGAACACGACGAACAACAAGAATATAATACTTGCAATAGATCAATACTCACGGAACAAGCAGGACGTGTTACACAACCTACCAATGGTGCAACGGATTACTAGCAAGTTTCAAGCAAGCAAAAGGAATCAAAGGCAGGTTGCAGACAAACAAGCAAGCAAGCAGTACGAAACAAGCGGTATTGATCAACAAGTTATGCACGAAACGATAAGAACGAAAGGAAGAGATAGAAGCGACTCAGCCTTGGTTCAGAGGCGGCTCTGATACCACATGATACGATTGGCCTTGAGGGATCTGCTCTCCAAACGAGTCTGAACTAGGCGGGTGATGGATGGGAAGGATAGGTGTGGATAGTAGCGGAACTACGCGGATGAAACGACGGTGGCGGATGTGAAAAGAGGTAACGGTGGTCGCGAGGACTTGGTAAGCGGTGATGAGGCTTAACAAGTGATAGAAGTTCTCTCCAACGGCGGCTGCGCAAGGAGAAGAACATATCTCTTCACAAGATCAACAAGGAACCGATCTCTTCACATGATCAAAGAGGCGATAAACCTTAGGTTATGTTTTGTATTAAGTTGTTCGATAAGAAACAAAGTGGTGCGGCGTGAAGCTTTTATAGGTAAGCACAAGTCGCTTCCTTTAGGGCTTCACGCGTTTTAGAAAAAAAGGAAATCATAACGTTTTAGAAAAGGAAATCGTAAGGCAAAAAGGAAATTGCGCGGATAGACAAGCAAGTAGCAAAAGTGCCTTGCTTAACACACTCTTCAAGCTATGGTGGCTAATGGACGACGTAGTGTTCTTCTTGGCCTCGTTAAAAACCCGGTGGGAAAGAGTACCAAGCGAGTCACTTAGTCCGATTAGCTACCATAGCTTGGCCTTCTCAAGTAGCCGTGGTGAATACGTTGAAGTAGCTTCTTGTGTCGGCTCCTTCAAGCTTCTCTTCCTGGATCATCGTGTGAGCTTTCCTTGCTAGCTCCTTAGCTCTTGACCGGGTGATAACTCCTTCGGATACGTTCGGCTTTTCCTCGGTATTCGATGATCGGGTGCTCGGCATTTGCTCGGTTCCAGGTGATCGGGTGCTCGGCATTTCCTCGGTTCCGGATGATCGGGTGCTCGGCATTTCCTTGGTTCCGGATGATTGTTGCTTGGTTCCGGATGATCGGGCGCCCGGTAATTTGCGATCGGCTGATCGGTTGCCCGGTACTGGCTCGTACTCGGTTTCCTCGTCCGACGGTTCGGTAACGATCGCATCAATAAGTTTCTCAATGAGCTTTGTACAAGTTTGACGAACTTATGAAACATCTAACAAAGCGGTTTCTAAGACTCTAAACGAAGTGGCATTCAACATGAGTGCTTATAAGTGTCTCAATGAGCTTTGTACAGGTTTGACGAACTTATGAAACATCTAACAACGCGTTTCTAGGACTCTAAACCAAGTTTTATGCAACATGAGTGCTTATAAGTGTCCCAATGAGCTTTGTACAATTTTGACGAACTTATGAAACATCTAACAACGCGGTTTCTAAGACTCTAAACGAAGTGTCATGCAACATGAGTGCTTATAAGTGTCTCAATGAGCATTGTACTAGTTTGACGAACTTATGAAACATCTTACAACGTGGTTTCTAGAACTCTTAACCAAGTTTCAGGCAACATGAGTTCTTATAAGTGTCTCAATGAGCTTTGTACAAGTTTTACGAACTTATGAAACATCTAACAACGCGGTTTCTAGGAATCTAAACTAAGTTTCATGCAACATGAGTGCTTATAAGTGTCTCAATGAGCTTTGTACAAGTTTGACGAACTAATGAAACATCCAACAACGCGTTTCTAGGACTCTAAACCAAGTTTAATGCAACATGAGTGCTTATAAGTTTCTCAATCAGCTTTGTACAAGTTTGACGAACTTATGAAACGTCTAACAATGTGGTTTCTAGGACTCTAAACCAAGTTTTATGCAACATGAGTGCTTATAAGTGTTTCAATGAGCTTTATACAAGTTTGACGAACTTATGAAACATCTAACAACGCGTTTTTAGGACTCTAAACCAAGTTTTATGCAACATGAGTGCTTATAACTGTCTCAATGAGCTTTGTACAAGTTTGACGAACTTATGAAACATCTAACAACGCGGTTTCTAAGACTCTAAACGAAGTGTCATGCAACATGAGTACTTATAAGTGTCTCAATGAGCTTTGTACTAGTTCGATAAATTTATGAAACATCTTACAACGCGGTTTCTAGGACTCTAAGCCAAGTTTTATGCAACATGAGTGCTTATAAGTGTCTCAATGAGCTTTGTACAAGTGTGATGAACTTATGAAAAATCTAACAATGCCGTTTCTAGGAGTCTAAACTAAGTTTCATGCAACACGAGTGCTTACAAGTGTCTCAATGAGCTTTGTACTAGTTTGACGAACTTATGAAACATCTAACAACGCGGTTTCTAGGACTCTAAACCAAGTTTTTTTCAACATGAGTTCTTATAAGTGTCTGAATGAGCTTTGTACAAATTTGACGAACTAATGAAACATCTAAAAACGCGTTTCTAGGACTCTAAATCAACTTTCATGCAACATGAGTGCTTATAAGTTTCTCAATCAGCTTTGTACAAGTTTGACGAACTTATGAAACGTCTAACAATGTGGTTGCTAGGACTCTAAACCAAGTTTTATGCAACATGAGTGCTTATAAGTGTTTCAATGAGCTTTATACAAGTTTGACGAACTTATGAAACATCTAACAACGCTTTTTTAGGACTCTGAACCAAGTTTTATGCAACATGAGTGCTTATAAGTGTCTCAATGAGCTTTGTACAAGTTTGACGAACTTATGAAACATCTAACAACGCGGTTTCTAAGACTCTAAACGAAGTGTCATGCAACAAGAGTACTTATAAGAGTCTCAATGAGCTTTGTACTAGTTTGACGAACTTATGAAACATCTTACAACGCGGTTTCTAGGACTCTAAACCAAGTTTCATGCAACATTAGTCCTTATAAGTGTCTCAATGAGCTTTGTACAAGTGTGACAAACTTATGAAACATCTAACAACACGGTTTCTAGGACTCTAAACTTAGTTTCATGCAACATGAATGCTTATAAGTGTCTCAATGAGCTTTGTACTAGTTTGACGAACTTATGAAACATCTAACAACGCGGTTTATAGGACTCTAAACCAAGTTTCTTTCAACATGAGTTCTTATAAGTGTCTCAATGAGCTTTGTACAAGTTTGACGAATTAATGATATATCTAACAAGGCGTTTCTAGGACACTAAACCAAGTTTCATGTAACATGAGTGCTTATAAATGTCTCAATGAACTTTGTACAAGTTCGACGAACTTATGAAACATCTAACAATGTCGTTTCTAGGACTCTAAACTAAGTTTCATGCAACATGAGTGCTTATAAGTGTCTCAATGAAATTTGTACTAGTTTGACGAACTTATGAAACGTCTAACAATGTGGTTGCTAGGACTCTAAACCAAGTTTTATGCAACATGATTGCTTATAAGTGTCTCAATGAGCTTTGTACAAGTTTGACGAACTTATGAAACATCCAACAACGCGTTTATAAGACTCTAAACCAAGTTTTATGCAACATGAGTGCTTATAAATGTATCAATGAGCTTTGTACAAGTTTGACGAAATTATGAAACATCTAACAACGCGGTTTCTAAGACTCTAAACGAAGTGTCATGCAACATGAGTGCTTATAAGTGTCTCAATGAGCTTTGTACTAGTTTGATAAACTTGTGAAACATCTTACGATGCGGTTTCTAGGACTCTTTCAACATGAGTTCTTATAAGTGTCTCAATGAGCTTTGTACAAGTTTGACGAACTAATGAAACATCTAACAACTCGTTTCTAGGATTTGTGTATAGATTCGGTGATAAGTATAGGAGCAAAGCGATTAGGTTTGTCCTTGGGAGATTAAGGGAGATTAAGGAGAATAGAATCCGAGTTAGTGAGTCTCGGATTCTTGAGAGATTGATTGAGATTAAAGAGAGTAAGGGGAGAATTTGTTGTGTATATTGAAAGAGGAACCGCCTCCTTAACCTTACAACAATGGCGATTACAACATAAATAGCAAAGGGAATGGCTTGTAGCCGTTTAGAGATAAGGGAGAGAGAGAGGCTTGGGTCTTGGTCTATTGGGGACCACAAGCACTCTCTTGACTTAATTTGAATTCAAACAGAGGCTTGGGTCGCGTGGAGGAGACATGGCCGTGACTAGTCGCTATCCGAGACCACATTTGGCTTTGTGCCAAACCGTTCAGTTTCGCGATGGACCGCAGGGATTTCGCGCCGTCCGCGGGGTGCTAATGCGCACCGGCTGTTGTGTTCAAGTGCTATCGAGCACTGACTGTACCTGTCGCTATCCGTCTCGGTCTCGATTCCGGTTTGCGCCTATAGTATTGTAACGGCTATATCTCTCAACGGGTAGCTCCTTTTAACATGATTCCTTCTTCAAACCTTCGTGTCTTGATCTCCTCTTTGTAACCGTTACCATATTGAGGGTAACCGGGTTGCTTCCTTATACTCTTGACTCATAATCCTTCTTTTCTTAGCCTTGTTGCACAAGCCTCTTTGGTATTTCGACCTAATGCCCTTTTGGGTTAACCATTAGTCTCAATAACAATGCGGTTTCTAGGACTCTTTCAACATGAGTTCTTATAAGTGTCTCAATGAGCTTTGTGCAAGTTTGACGAACTAATGAAACATCTAACAACTCGTTTCTAGGACTCTAAACCAAGTTTCATGCAACATGAGTGCTTATAAGTGTCTCTATCAGCTTTGTACAAGTTTGACGAACTTATGAAACGTCTAACAATGTGGTTTCTAGGACTCTAAACCAATTTTTATGCAACATGAGTGCTTATAAGTGTCTCAATGACCTTTGTACAAGTTTGACGAACTTATGAAACGTCTAACAATGTGGTTGCTAGGACTCTAAACCAAGTTTTATACAACATGAGTGCTTATAAGTGTTTCAATGAGCTTTATACAAGTTTGACGAACTTATGAAACACCTAACAACGCTTTTTTAGGACTCTAAACCAAGTTTTATGCAACATGAGTGCTTATAAGTGTCTGAATAAGCTTTGTACAAGTTTGACGAACTTATGAAACATCTAACTACGCGGTTTCTAAGACTCTAAACGAAGTGTCATGCAACAAGAGTACTTATAAGTGTCTCAATAAGCTTTGTACTAGTTTGACGAACTTATGAAACATCTTACAACGCGGTTTCTAGGACTCTAAACCAAGTTTCATGCAACATTAGTCCTTATAAGTGTCTCAATGAGCTTTGTACAAGTGTGACAAACTTATGAAACATCTAACAACGCGGTTTCTAGGACTCTAAACTTAGTTTCATGCAACATGAGTGCTTATAAGTGTCTCAATGAGCTTTGTACTAGTTTGACGAATTTATGAAACATCTAACAACGCGGTTTCTAGGACTCTAAACCAAGTTTCTTTCAACATGAGTTCTTATAAGTGTCTCAATGAGCTTTGTACAAGTTTGACGAATTAATGATACATCTAACAAGGCGTTTCTAGGACACTAAACCAAGTTTCATGCAACATGAGTGCTTATAAGTGTCTCTATCAGCTTTGTACAAGTTTGACGAACTTATGAAATGTCTAACAATGTGGTTTCTAGGACTCTAACCCAATTTTTATGCAACATGAGTGCTTATAAGTGTCTCAATGACCTTTGTACAAGTTTGATGAACTTATGAAACATCTAACAACGCGTTTCTAGGACTCTAAACCAAGTTTCATGCAACATGAGTGCTTATAAGTGTCTCAATGAGTTTTGTACAAGTTTGACGAACTTATGAAACATCTAACAACGCTGTTTCTAAGACTCTAAACGAAGTGTCATGCAACATGACTGCTTATAAGTGTCTCAATGAGCTTTGTACTAGTTTGACGAACTTATGAAACATCTTACAACGCGGTTTCTAGGACTCTAAACCAAGTTTCATGCAACATGAGTGCTTATAAGTGTCTCAATGAGCTTTGTACAAGTGTGACGAACTTATGAAACATCTAACAGTGCCGTTTCTAGGAGTCTAAACTAAGTTTCATGCAACATGAGTGCTTATAAGTGTCTCAATGAGCTTTGTACAAGTTTGACGAACTTATGAAACATCTAACAAAGCGGTTTCTAAGACTCTAAACGAAGTGGCATGCAACATGAGTGCTTATAAGTGTCTCAATGAGCTTTGTACTAGTTTGACGAACTTATGAAACATCTAACAACTCGTTTCTAGGACTCTAAACCAAGTTTCATGCAACATGAGTGCTTATAAGTGTCTCAATGAGCTTTGTACAAGTTCGGCGAACTTATGAAACATCTAACAACGCGGTTTCTAGGACTCTAAACCAAGTTTCATGCAACATGAGTGCTTATAAGTGTCTCAATGAGCTTTGTACAAGTTCAACGAACTTATGAAACATCTAACAACGCGGTTTCTAGGACTCTAAACTAAGTTTCATAGCACTAGTAAAAAAACTGCCCATACCCACGAAAAACCCACGAAAATTTTCGTGGGTATGGGTAAAAAGCCACGAAATGCCACGGAAAGCCACGGTAAACAGTAATTAGCTACCCACGAAAATTTTCGTGGCTTTTTCGTGGCTTTTTCGAGCTACCCACGAATTACCCACGAAAATTTTCGTGGGTTTTGAGTTACCCACGGAAAAGCCACGAAAATTTTCGTGGGTATTGTTCTACCCACGAATACCCACGAAAATTTTCGTGGGTAGAGTGAAACCCACGTTTACCCACGAAAATGTTTCGTGGGTAGATTGAAACCCACGAATTACCCACGAAAATTTTCGTGTGGGTACTTTAAAACCCACGAATTACCCACGAAAATTTTCGTGGGTAGTGAAAAAAATACCGGTAACACTAATTTCTTCGTGTGTAAAAAAAAACCCAATATTAATATGTTTTTTGTTCACTATTTTCATGAGTTTTTTCACTATTTTCGAGATTTTGTTCACTACTTTTTTAGGTTTGCTACATTTATAAACATATAAACCCGAGTAAATTGTTAAACGTTATTATTCATTACTCGATAATAAAATATCACACATTACATAACAAACATTATTTTAAACGCATACAAAAGATAGAAGGTAAATAGTAAACATTAATGCGACATAAAAAGTTCGGTGTTGAACGCCATAATTATTTGTAAACATTGACGAATTGAATGTTTATTCATCGTCTGATTCAGGAACGATTTCGTTCTCTCGTAACCAGTTCCTTCATCTGCTTCATTGGTGTAGATGTTACGATTGGTTCGTAGCCGGCGACCATCGAATTAGCCCCAATTATCTGTTTAAAAACATATTTTAGTTTGTACTTATAAGTATATATATACTAATTAACAACCTTAAGGAGAACCTACCTTGACAACGTTTTCGCTCGGTGATGTTGAGGTACTTAGAATTCATGTTGAAACGGGTTACGGGATACATTTTTTAGAATGACAACTGCACCTACACCGGTATTGACTCGTATTCGTCATTGTTGAAGATGTTATGGTGCATGGTTCCCTCGATTATTCCAGACGGATCTTTTAAGGTTACTAGAAGGTCTCCTTGGCCATTGGGGGACGCATTGGAAAGCATAGCGACAACCTGAAAAAATGATTACTTATAAGAAACATTATGTTTTTAGTTTAAATGAAATAATATTGGTAGACAAAGGAAACCTTTTTCAGTTTGACAAACTGCGAACGAGGGGCATTGAATTTCGCAATTTGGGTCCAAAATGGTGTGGTCCTACTGTTATGAGTACCTATATATATTTTGAAAGATATAGTTAGTACATCATCTACAATTATTAGTATAATGCTAAAAATTTCATTTTTGTGTATACCTTCACGCAACAAGTAATCGATAGTAGAAGTCCACCGAGGACTACTAAAATCAAGGTCTCCCTTTTGTGGCTCATTGATGACCTCACGAATGAAATATTGTGTTGGGCGTGCTTGAGAACTTTCACCTCGCAACACCTTTCCATCGTGAACCCTCTTGCGAAACAGTCCGCGCTGTATGGGCGGCGAGTCCCGATATAAGGCCTCGTTTGAATTTCAGCTCTTTGTGATGGTTGAAGTGAAATTATTGGTTCAACATCAATAACATATAAGTTATCGTATGGAGGGCTAGAAGGAATACGATTTGCCATGATGAAATATGTTTTTGTGTTATGTTTTTCTGTTAAATTACCTCGATTTATATAGACAAAACGATATACATCGTGGGTAATTTTCGTGGGTAATTTTCGTGGGTAGTAAATAACTGTTCATCGTGGCTTTTCGTGGCATTTCGTGGCTATGTCGGCCACAATATGGTGATTTGAGTTGTCGACATTAAATGACAAACGAAAATTTGGCCACAATATGGTGATTTGACATGTCGCTATTAAATTGCAAACGCAATGTCGGCCACGAGATGGTGATTTAATGCATTGCGTAAAATTATTCAACTCATTTCAATAATCAGGGGTGTTTTAAACAGAGGTATCCGTTTTAACTTATTAAAAAAAAAACAAATAATATTTCACATAGTATTATACAACAACCCACAACATATTTTAACAAAGACGAAACTTATATTACATAATATATTACAAATTTCAGGATCACATTGATACACAATTTTTATTCATCATCGGAAGATGAATCAACTTCGAACATTCGTTTTCGGTTAGCTCATTATCGGATGTGTACATATCGTTTGTATGTTGATCGGGTAAATCATCATAATTGTCCCTGTCTTCAACATTAAGTGTTTCGACCCTTAGGAGCCCTGAAGGTGCAACAGTAGTATTTCTAGAATCCTCTTGAAAGGCTTGTTGTAAAATATTAGTAGCATTTCTTACACCTCTGGGTACCACTTTCGTACAAGCTAACAATTCTGTCCCATGCCTCCTACTAACCTTTGGATAAGATACGTAACAAGCTTGGTCACACTGTTCAGGAGTAATGAACGGATCATATTGTCGATACTTGTTTTGTCTGCGCAACATCGACTAGTCCCGAACGACTGGTACGCATTCCACTTCCACTAGTGATGTCATACCAAAAACATTTGAAGATAACCACCTTCAGTCCGACACCGCCACCGTACTCAAGCAATCTGATGTCGTCCACTATACCATAATATTCCGTATCGTAGTTCCCCTAACGCAAACACCGAAATTTCGAGTCTTTTTGTTTGCATTCCTACTAAATGTACGGAATAAAAACCCTCTTGTTGCATACGATGGCCATGATGTGTAAGCACGAGCTGGACCTTGTACAAAATCAACGAGCCACTGCGGCATAATTTCTGCCATCCTTTGATTATTAACCTGTAAAAAAATAAATGCATTAATTTAACATTATTAATAAAAGGAAGTCATTAAAAAATCACTTACATAATCTTTGCACCAGCTTGCGAAGTTATTATCTTTCAACAATTGTAGGTTAGAAGCAGACAACGCCGAATATGTAGCTCGCATGAAATCTTCAAACATCCTATGTATACAATTTATATAATTTAAAAATAATTATAATTAATTAGTGAATAATTATAATTCGGATAATCATACCTTTCATATTGTGCTAACTCTGGACAATTATTCATTAGAAATGTTTGCAAAACATTATACTCTTCGTCTGATATCCATCCCTTTGAAGATTTACCAATGAACCTTCCTTTTTGTTTGAAAAATGTTGGGACATCGTCAAAGGCGTAGAGGTAAATGTTTTCACCATGCCATCCTTCATTACCTCGAGGGATTGGTTTTCCAAGCCAATGGGTAGCTAGCGCAGATATTTCTTCTTGAACACAATGCTCGACGATAGACCCTCCGATTTGTGCTTTGTTCCTAACCTTTTTTTTTAAGTGGTACATGTACCGCTCAAATGGATACATCCACCTATATTGTACCGGTCCACCTAAGATTGCCTCGTCCGGAAGGTGTACGGGTAGATGCTCCATGACATCAAAAAACGAAGGTGGAAATATCTTCTCCAGGTTGCATAATTTGACAGCCTATATTATCCTTCATTGTTTGAACATCTTGTTCTTTTAATGATGGGGCAGCAATGTCTCGGAAAAACAAAGCGATTTCTGTGTAATAAAAATAACAAAACAATTTTTATGGCAACATTATTTATTTATAGATTTGTATGATAACAAATTAAAATACATACCTGAAATCGCTACGTGTACCGACTTGGGCAAAAGTTCCATCAAAGCGAAAGGTAGAAGTCTTTCCATTATGACATGACAAAGTCATGGCTTTTGAGTCCGAAAGAGTACCATTGATTTCGTTCACACATCTACCAAAGTTGGAAGCATACCCGTCCGGAAAACGAATATCTTTCTTCAACCAAGATAAAAATTTCTTTTTCGCTTCCTTTGACATGCGAAATATCGGCACCGGAGCAATTCCGGTTGAAGTAAGTTCCAACGCTCTACGGTTGCATATTATCGCCATATCTAGCCTAGATTTGATGTTATCTTTTGTTTTCCCGGAACGTTCAAGATAGTTTTTATAATATTATCAAAGAAATTTTTCTCAATATGCATAAAATCTAGGTTGTGTCTAAGCAATAGATTCTCCCAATAGGGCAAAGACCAGAAAATTGATTTTTTGTACCAATTATGATATTGACCATAACCATTTACCGTTTTAGAAGGGTCATTGTGTCCGTTGCCACCACACTCGACACTCATTTGCAGAGACCTTCTATATGGTTCATGGAGTGCAATATTTCTCTTCCACACTACGCCATAAAGGTGGTTGATCTTCGACTTCCTTAGACTTAGTGAATGCAACTCCATTCCGCCCGTACGGGTGATCGTTCTTCGAAACTTACGGTGACAATCAAACCAACGGGTGTTTGCGACTATTCGATAACCGAAGGAATTGGTTGAATCCATACAGTATGGACATGCCAGGCGACCGTGAGTCATCCACCCTGATAACATCCCGTAAGCTGGGAAATCACTAATCGTCCACATAAGCGCCGCTTTCATCTTAAACGAACGTGTGATGATATATCGTAGACGTCCCGCGCCGTGCATCCACAGTTGTTGAAGTTCGTCGATTAAAGGTTGTAGGTACACATCTAGACTTTTTTCGGGTGTGTTGGACCGGGAACCAAAATCGAGAGAAATAAAAACTCCCGTTCATACACAAACCAGGGAGGTAGATTGTATGGTGTCACTATCACCGCCATATCGAGTGTGCTTGCCCACTCATGCCGAGTGGATTAAAACCATCGTTGACAAGCCAAGGTAGATGTTTCTTGGTTCGGAAGCAAACCCCGGATAAACTCTCTGGAAATGTTTCCACGCGGCCCCATCGATGGATGGATCATTTCGCCTTCAACATTAATATGATCGGCGTGCCAACGCATATGTCCCGCGATTTGATTGACATTGGTATAATCTTTTCAAACGATCGGTAATGGGAAGATAAAACATTCGCTGTTTTGGAATCTTTTTCCCATGACCATTCCACGGATGATATCGTTCACTAAGACAAAACCGACACTGATCGAGCGTCGCATCTTCTCCCCGCCAAAATAACATGCAATTGTTCTCGCATACATCAATTTTATGAACAGGTAAGCCTAGGGTCTTTGTTATTTTTTTGGTTTTGTAGTACGACTCTGGAGCAGTATTCGGGCTTGGTAGAATCCTTTTGATAGTACTTGTAATGTCGTCTACAACACCCGCTGATATATTGTGCTCCGTCTTCCAACGTAGAATACATGACGCCAAATATAATTTTGAATTCTCCGTTTCGCAACCTTCGTATAAAGGTTGATTAACTTCCATGAATGCTTCATATGACTTGTCTACGCCTACCGGAATATCATTAACATCTTCGAATGCTTCATGAAATGTTTCGTGTACATCAACATGTGGACCATGATAACGTTCACGGTTGGCTCTTCCATCAAATTGTCTTCCAGCAGAGGATTCTCCTGTAACCATGAAAGATTCTCCATGATTACTCCAAACATAATAATTGCCTTTGAATCCAACCGTGTAAAGATGACGGGTCACCACCGTTGCTGTTTGTTGCTTTACATTCTTGCATCGGGCACATGGACAAAGGAGTTTCCCGGTTGCCTGAAATGATGGATGCTGACAAGCAAATTCCATGAACACGTTAATCCCATGACAAAATTCTTCAAAGTGACAGTATTTGTTGATGGATCAATCCGTAGATCCATCCATCTCCTTGAATGGTTTGAGAAAGACATAACTAATTTTTATATGATTTGGAATACTAGTGTAATGTGTTACAAATTATGAACATATAAACAATGTCTTTATAAAACCATGAATATATAATACGAAAATTTAACACTTACCCACGAAAAATAACATGGCTTTTTCGTGGGTATAAATGCCACTTGCAAATCTGATACTATATATGAAGTGACAATTCATTTGAAATGACAACTCTTACCCACGAAAATTTTCATGGGTTTTTCGTGGGTACATATGAAAAGACATATCTCTGAAAACCCACTGCGAAAAGTAAACTCCCACCCACGAAAAATTTCATGGCTTTTTCGTGGGTATAAATGTCACTTGCAAATCTGATACTATATATGAAGTGACAATTCATTTGAAATGACAATTCTTACCCACGAAAATTTTCATGGGTTTTTCGTGGGTACATATGAAAAGACATATCTTTGAAAACCCACTGCGAAAAGTAAACTCCCACCCACGAAAAATTTCATGGCTTTTTCGTGGGTATAAATGCCACTTGCAAATCTGATACTATATATGAAGTGACAATTCATTTGAAATGACAACTCCTACCCACGAAAATTTTCATGGGTTTTTCGTGGGTACATATGAAAAGACATATCTCTGAAAACCCACTGCGAAAAGTAAACTACCACCCACGAAAAATTTCATGGCTTTTTCGTGGGTACCGCACTACTAACAAAAACTCCACAAAATCTTCAGTAAGTCTATAAATATAGACTTGTTAGAGAAAATTAGTAAATACAAAACATATAAAAATAACATGTCAAAGAAAAATGTTAATCTCTCAGAGGAAGATAAAATAATAAACACTTTCGTAGAGTCTTTACCAGAAACATACACCCATGATTCTTCCACCATTCACTTCAATAAAACAACGAACAAGAGTCATGGTTCTACTTCACGTGCTCCTCCTAAGCCTCCTATGAATGTATTATCACTATTTGCAAATTTTCTTAATTTAACTATAAATACATATGATGCTTTGTGTATAGCTTTAACATATATCAAAAAAAAATGTCTTTAAACTCAAATGATGAAAACTCTGAATCATGGGAATTCGAAACTCCGATTGCCGAAACCTTCGAAGAGATACCAACTTACTCATGGGAAAATGAAACTCTGTCACCAATCTATGATAATAAACCAGAAGGTGATCATGTCTTTAACCAGGTCACCGATGATGTTTTCGGTAAGGAAATTGAAGAGCTAAAACCATCTCAATTAAACTCAAATACTTACGGTGGTCGTCCCGTAAGTGAATCATATAGTCAATACTATGATGATGATTTCGCACAACGACCAGAAAGCCCTAACTTAAATTTAGATCTTGATTCAATCCAAAGGGAATTGTGTGACGATTTAACTGATACATACGGTGAAAGTTCTTCTAAGGGTTGCAAGGATCATTACTATGATGATGATTTTGCCCAAAGACCAGAGAGCCCTGACTTTAATTTAGATCTTGATGCAATTCAAAGGGAATGTGAAGAAGATTTATATTCTCTAGAACAAAAATTAAAGGGAAAGAAAAGACTCTGATAAGTTTGTATTCTATAATGTTTAAAATGTTTAAAATGTTTAATATTTTAAATTCTTTAATGTGTCCTTTTATAAGTTTTAATAATTTGTATGTCAAAATAGTAAGTAATATAATGTGTTATAATATTAAATAAAAACATTATGTAATTTTTTTTTTTAAATATTAATATAAAAGAACCCACGAAAAAATTCGTGGCTTTTTCGTGGGTTTGCGTAGACAAGCCACGAAAATTTTCGTGGGTTTTTCGTGGCTTTTCCGTACCCACGAAAAAATCGTGGCTTTTTCGTGGGTTTTTTAAGTACCCACGAAAATTTTCGTGGCTTTTTCGTGGGTACTTCATCTTCTTGACAAACCTAATTTCCGCCGCTCACTTTTTTTTCACGCGATTTCAGGCGAATTATCGGCGATTTCCGGCGATTTCCGGCGATTTCATGCGTTTTTCAGGCCAAACTCCGGCAAAACTCAGGTTTAACTTATTGTGTTGTGTGTTTGGTAGTTTGATTTTAGTTTTTGAACTTGTTGTGTTGTGTTTTTTCATGGATCTTGGTGTTCATAGATGTTCTTGTTCATAGATCTTGTTGTTTATCTTAATAAAATAAATTTCATGGATGTTGTTGTTGATTATGTTGTTTTAACATTATATATATACAAGATCTTCATTATATTTGATTATATATGTACAAAATTCATGGATCTTGTTGATTATATATGATGAAAATCAACAAGTTCCATGAATATCTTAAGATCCTTGAATTTTTATATTTATTATATTTTTTTCCTAATATAAAACATATAAAAAAATTAAAAATAATATGATCCATGAATTTTATGATCTTATATATTATGATTATCTTAAGATCCATGAATTTTTAAATTTTTTATATTTTTTTTTCCTAATATAAAAAATATAAAAAATTAATGTTGTTGATTATATTTGATTTAGATCTTTTTGTTTAGAACTTGTACTTTTATTAAATCTTGTATTTTGATTAGGTTTTCAATGTTTAATTAGGAAAATTATACATTTGTAACAATTTAAACTTAAAAATTATAAGTTAACCCTAATTTAAACTTAAAAATTGTACATTTGTAACAATTTTCTCCATTACAAATCTTAGGAATATTGTCTTTCTTTAATTGTTTATTTTTCTTAAACTTTATTAAAAAGTTTTTCTAATTAATTTGGTATAAATTTTAAAACATTAATCATATGTGACAAAATAAGTGAATTTTACTTAAAATTTCTTTGGTTAAAATTTGATTGGTAGGTTCTATTTGTAGTAGTTATGTCTTCGTCTAGGGGTACACAGTCCAGTTCTAGTAGGCCGCAGTTGGGTCTCCCCAAATCTGCCTTAGGTGCTACTGCTGAGTATCGTTATCGCTTACAAGCGGTATACCAATCGCCTTATAGGAGAGAGCAGCCTTGCCTCCATCCTCAAAAGGAAAATGGAGCACTATGGTATTTAATCATCTTATTTTTTCCAATTATATACATATTATGCATTTATAAAATGTATTTATGACGTTTTAAAAAATTTTATTAAGGATTGGGATCGATGACACGGTCAACAATTTTATCAGAAAGACCTGGCAAAGTAATTTCTGGGGTCCATGGAAAAATTGGACCGACGTTAAAAAAAATCAACCCGACAAAATCGAAAGCCGGTGGGGATCTTTCGTGGTAAGTTACGCTTTAAAATATTTAATCGTTTAATGTATAAACTTTCATACTAATAATTATGGTTTCGAGTTATAGGCAAACTATTACCGGGATCCCTCACACGAGGACCTTGTCTTTTCGAATGGAAAGAAAAGACAAAAAAGGGAATCGGGGAGGAAATTAGTAGGAAGCACATAAAGGGAGTGCGGCCTCCTTACATTAGCAATGACGATTGGGTCCGGCTATTGGCGAGTGGGATACTCCCAAAGCCAACCGAGAAGTGAGAAGGCGGCAACAAGCCGTCAAACTCCTATAGACGGGAGTACAATGCACGTCCACTACGGCGGGCCCAATTCATTCTCCAAAATCAATTATACTCGGGTAAGTTTTATAAATACATTAATAAATACATATGAATAAATGTAACATTAACGTGTACATTTGAATTTTAACAAATACAGCAACAAGAGGATCCCCAATCCCGGATCACTCTCTTCTTGATTTAGTCAAGAAGACACATCGACGCCCAGATGGCACCTACAGTGATCCCTTCATTGAGGGAGTTGTTAGGTCGGTTGAAGAAGAGGCTTCTCCGTACGAAGGTACATCGAGTACGGCTTATTCACCGGTGAAGAGACATATACTCAACGAGTCAACCGGTTATATTTAGAGGTAAATCTTTTTAATTTTCTATTGCTATAAATTTTAATATGTTTTTGTATTAATTTTGTAATGTTTTAAATGTGCGAAGGTCAACGCGAGATACGGAGAGGCCTACGGCGTTGGTAGTGCGAAGACGCAGTACTATCAACCGTACAGCCATTATGCGTCCTCGACACAAGAGGTTACGCGCAGTGAGTACGACGCGTTCAGGACTAGCACTCAAAGAAGGTTAGATCGCCTTGAAGCTGGAAGCTCGACGGGGTCGGGTCAAAACCCGAATGACCAAGAAGACCGAGTCGGGCACGTTAGACCCGACCGCAGCACCTCAAGGCGGGATCCAGCTCGAGGAGTTAAACACAACCCATCGAACTCGCTTGGGAATTTCGATTATGATATGTAGTGTTTTGTATTTTGCATTTTGTAAAACTATTTGCTTTTGTGGTATAAATTTTCAAGTATTATTGTGTTTTTAAATATGTTTTAATTATAATTTTTAAAATTATAATTTCTTAAATCAAAATTGATTTATTATTTTTTTAAAAAAATTTCGTACTACCCACGAAAAATTTCGTGGGTTTTTCGTGGTTTGTTGAGCACCCACGAAATACCCACGAAAATTTTCGTGGGGGTTAATTACCACGAAAATTTTCGTGGTTTTTCGTGGGTATTTTCATAAACCACGAAAAACCCACGAAAATTTTCGTGGCAATTCACCCACGAAAATTTTCGTGGGTATTTCGTGGCTAAATTTCCCACGAAAAAGCCACAAATAAATATACCCACGAAAAAGCCACGAAAAATTTCGTGGGTATCATACCCACGAAAAAGCCACGCAAAAATTCGTGGGTAAAATACCCACGAAAAAGCCACGAAATTTTCTACCCACGACGCTATACCCACGAAAATTTTTCGTGGGTTTTCGTGGCTTACCCACGAAAAAACAGGCATAAAACCCACGAAATTTTTCGTGGGTATCCGGTTTTTTTTTTACTAGTGTTTGTACTAGTTTGACGAACTTGTGAAACATCTTACAACGCGGTTTCTAGGACTCTAAACCAAGTTTCATGCAACATGACTGCTTATAAGTGTCTTAATGAGCTTTGTACTAGTTTGACGAACTTATGAAACATCTAACAACAAGGTTTCTGAGACTCTAAACGAAGTTTCATGCAACATTAGTGCTTAAAAGTGTCTCAATGAGCTTTGTACAAGTTTGACGAACTTATGAAACATCTAACAAAGCGGTTTCTAAGACTCTAAACGAAGTGGCATGCAACATGAGTGCTTATAAGTGTCTCAATGAGCTTTGTACTAGTTTGACGAACTTATGAAACATCTAACAACTCGTTTCTAGGACTCTAAACCAAGTTTCATGCAACATGAGTGCTTATAAGTGTCTCAATGAGCTTTGTACAAGTTTGACGAACTTAAGAAACATCTAACAACTCTATTCTAGGGCTCTAAACCAAGTTTCATGCAACATGAGTGCTTATAAGTGTCTCAATGAGCTTTGTACTAGTTCGACGAACTTATGAAACATCTAACAACGCGGTTTCTAGGACTCTAAACCAAGTTTCATGCAACATGAGTGCTTATAAGTGTCTCAATGAGCTTTGTACAAGTTCAACGAACTTATGAAACATCTAACGACGCGGTTTCTAGGACTCTAAACTAAGTTTCATGGAACATGAGTGCTTATAAGTGTCTCAATGAGCTTTGTACAAGTTTGACGTGTAAAAGAGACCAAGGCATTGCCCGGACAAGTCCGTTCCATCAAGGCAAAGCCGAATACAAAAGAAACCAAGGCATTGCCCGGACAAGTCCGGTCCATCAAGGCAAAGCCGAATGCAAAAGAAACCAAGGCATTGCCTGGACAACAAGGCAATGCCGAAGTCACAAGTGTAAAAGAGACCAAGGCATCGTCCGGGCATGTCTTGTCCATCAAGACGATGACCTAGCGTGTGACCATTGTCGAAGTCACAAGCTGCCGAAGTCACTAGCTCGCTTGTTACCGTTGCAAAGGGAAACAAGAAGACCGTTGCCAAGAGAGCTGTTGAGCAGAGTCACATGTGAGCCTTAAGGGCGCGTGTACCCAACTCGTCCATACTTGTCACGGGTCGCCTTAAGGAAGGCGCGGCTACACAAGAGATAGCGACGTGTGGCGCGGCTACCCGAGCAAGACTAGGACGTTTTTAGCATATTCCCTTATGCTATTTTGGGATCCTTTGTTGTTGTAGCCATTACATGAGGCTAAGCTTGCGGGGGAGTGTAAAAGAGACAAAGGCATTGCCCGGACAAGTCCGGTCCATCAAGGCAAAGCCGAATACAAAAGAAACCAAGGCATTGCCCGGACAAGTCCGGTCCATCAAGGCAAAGCCGAATGCAAAAGAAACCAAGGCATTGCCTGGACAACAAGGCAATGCCGAAGTCAAAGCTCGAGCTCGGCTAAGGCAAAGCCCAAGTCACAAGATTGCCGAAGTCACAAGTGTAAAAGAGACCAAGGCATCGTCCGGACAATTCTTGTCCATCAAGACGATGACCTAGCGTGTGACCATTGCCGAAGTCACAAGTTGCCGAAGTCACTAGCTCGCTTGTTACCGTTGCAAAGGGAAACAAGAACACCGTTGCCAAGAGAGCCATTGGGCAGAGTCACATGTGAGCCTTAAGGGCGCGTGTACCCAACTCGTCCATACTTGTCACGGGTCGCCTTAAGGAAGGCGCGGCTACACAAGCGATAGCGACGTGTGGCGCGGCTAACCGAGCAAGACTAGGACGTTTTTAGCATATTCCCTTATGCTATTTTGGGATCCTTTGTTGTTGTCTATTAATACCTTCCCCTTTGTAAACAAACAAGTTAACACTTTTCAATCTAATGAAACTGAATCTCTCACTACTCTCTCTCTCTTGTTCTTGATGTTCTTCATAGAACTCAAGAACACAAACTCTTAAAACACACTTAAATCTTATCAAAATCTAACATGGTACCAGAGCAACCTTGCTCTGGAACCTAAATCTCGCTTCCGCTACCATTCTCGTCGGCGCTTGGGCATCCTCGTTGCTCGGTGTTTTGTTTACCGGGCATCCTTGTTGCTCGGTGATTTCCGCATCCGGTAAACAAAATCATCGGGCTTTTCCGGCGCCCGACAACAAAACTCTCGGTGCTCGTTTATTCTCGGCTATCCTCGGTACCAACGCTTCCTGGTGCTTGGCTAGCCTCGGTTTTCGTGCACACTCAACAAAACTGGAGATTGTCGGTTCTAAAACCTAGATCTATCCGAGAAAACCCTATTCACCCGGACAAACGGAGAAGGTATAGTAGTGGTCCTTGTATATGTAGATGATATCATCATCTCCAGAAACAACAAGGAAGGTATCCATGACACTAAACTCTATTTAAAATCTAAGTTTGATATCAAAGATCTAGGGAAACTCAAGTACTTCCTTGGGATTGAAGTGTGTAGATCCGAAGAGGGTCTATTTCTTTCCCAAAGGAAGTACACACATGATCTTTTAAGTGTTGTCAATATGACATGTGTTAAGAAGGCTAAAACACCACTAGAAGAAGGATACAAGATTATCCAAGAAGGAAGTGGAGAAGACGAGCCATACACGGATCCTAAACTCTATAGGAAAATGGTGGGCAAGCTCATCTATTTGACAATCACAAGACCGGACATATGCTTTGTCGTGAACCAAGTTGCACAACAAATGCAAAAGCCGAAGATACACCATTGGAAGATGCTAGAAAGGATCCTAAGCTATGTCAAGGAGACATCCGACTTGGGTATTTCGATGGGCTGCAACAAGAACACCGAGGTGATTGGGTATTGTGATGCGGATTATGCTGGAAACTTGGAAGATAGAAGATCCACAACGGGATATTGCACATTCATTGGTGATAACCTTGTTACATGGAAGACTAAGATGCAAAAGATAGTCTCTTGCTCAACCGCCGAAGCCGAGTATAGAGCTATGAGAAAGCTAACCCAAGAACTTATGTGGCTAAAGAACTTGCTAGGAGATTTGGGAATCAAGATTGAAGGGCCAATGACTATGCATTGTGACAACCAAGCGGCTATCCACGTAGAATCTAACTCGGTCTTCCATGAAAGGACAAAAAACATCGAAGTGGATTGTCACAAGGTTAGGGAACAAATGGTCAAAGGCACAATCCTACCTTGCTACACGAAGAGTCAAGATCAACTCGCGGACGTCTTCACCAAATCCGCAAGCTTGAAAGTTTGTGAGTCCATCCTACCTAGACTTGGACTCACAAGGGCTACCAAAGCCTAAGTCTCCAACCGCATAAGCTTGTACTCTTTTCCCGTAGGTGAGTTTTATCCCAAGTTGTTTTCTCACCAAGGTTTTTAATGAGGCAAGGTTATGCGGGTTCAAAGCTTAGCCATTACATGAGGCTAAGCTTGTGGGGGAGTGTAAAAGAGACCAAGGCATTGCCCGGACAAGTCCGGTCCATCAAGGCAAAGTCGAATACAAAAGAAACCAAGGCATTGCCCGGACAAGTCCGGTCCATCAAGGCAAAGCCGAATGCAAAAGAAACCAAGGCATTGCCCGGACAACAAGGCAATGCCGAAGTCAAAGCTCGAGCTCGGCTAAGGCAAAGCCCAAGTCACAAGATTGCCGAAGTCACAAGTGTAAAAGAGACCAAGGCATCGTCCGGACAAGTCTTGTCCATCAAGACGATGACCTAGCGTGTGACCATTGCCGAAGTCACAAGCTGCCGAAGTCACTAGCTCGCTTGTTACCGTTGCAAAGGGAAACAAGAACACCGTTGCCAAGAGAGCCGTTGGGCAGAGTCACATGTGAGCCTTAAGGGCGCGTGTACCCAACTCGTCCATACTTGTCACGGGTCACCTTAAGGAAGGCGCGACTACACAAGCGATAGCGACGTGTGGCGCGGCTAACCGAGCAAGACTAGGACGTTTTTAGCATATTCCCTTATGCTATTTTGGGATCCTTTGTTGTTGTCTATTAATACCTTCCCCTTTGTAAACAAACAAGTTAACACTTTTCAATCTAATGAAACCGAATCTCTCACTACTCTCTCTCTCTCTTGTTCTTGATGTTCTTCATAGAACTCAAGAACACAAACTCTTAAAACACACTTAAATCTTATCAAAATCTAACATGACGAACTTATGAAACATCTAACAACGCGGTTTCTAGGACTCTAAACGAAGTTTCATGCAACATTAGTGCTTATAAGTGTCTCAATGAGCTTTGTACTAGTTTGACGAACTTATGAAACATCTTACAACGCGGTTTCTAGTACTCTAAACCAAGTTTCATGCAACATGAGTGCTTATAAGTGGCTCAATGAGCTTTGTACAAATTTGACAAACTTATGAAACGTCTAACAATGTGGTTGCTAGGACTCTAAACCAAGTTTTATGCAACATGAGTGCTTATAAGTGTTTAAATGAGCTTTGTACAAGTTTGAAGAACTTATGAAACATTTAACAACGCGTTTCTAGGACTCTAAACCAAGTTTTATGCAACATGAGTGCTTATAAGTGTCTCAATGAGCTTTGTCCAAGTTTGACGAACTTATGAAACATCTAACAACGCGGTTTCAAAGACTCTAAACGAAGTTTCATGCAACATGAGTGCTTATAAGTGTCTCAATGAGCTTTGTACTAGTTTGACGAACTTATGAAACATCTTACAACGCGGTTTCTAGGACTCTAAACCAAGTTTCATGCAACATGAGTGCTTATAAGTTTCTCAATCACCTTTGTACAAGTTTGACGAACTTATGAAACGTCTAACAATGCCGTTTCTAGGAGTCTAAACGAAATTTCATGCAACATGAGTGCTTACAAGTGTCTTAATGAGCTTTGTACTAGTTTGACGGACTTATGAAACATCTAACAACGCGGTTTCTAAGACTCTAAACCAAGTTTTTTTCAACATGAGTTCTTATAAGTGTCTCAATGAGCTTTGTACAAATTTGACGAACTAATGAAACATCTAACAACTCGTTTCTAGGACTCTAAACCAAGTTTCATGCAACATGAGTGCTTATAAGTGTCTCTATCAGCTTTGTACAAGTTTGACGAACTTATGAAACGTCTAACAATGTGGTTTCTAGGACTCTAAACCAATTTTTATGCAACATGAGTGCTTATAAGTGTCTCAATGACCTTTGTACAAGTTTGAAGAACTTATGAAACATCTAACAACGCGTTTCTAGGACTCTAAACCAAGTTTCATGCAACATGAGTGCTTATAAGTGTCTCAATGAGTTTTGTACAAGTTTGACGAACTTGTGAAACATCTAACAACGCTGTTTCTAAGACTCTAAACGAAGTGTCATGCAACATGAGTGCTTATAAGTGTCTAAATGAGCTTTGTACTAGTTTGACGAACTTATGAAACATCTTACAACGCGGTTTCTAGGACTCTAAACCAAGTTTCATGCAACATGAGTGCTTAAAAGTGTCTCAATGAGCTTTGTACAAGTTCGACGAACTTATGAAACATCTAACAACGCGGTTTCTAGGACTCTAAACTAAGTTTCATGCAACATGAGTACTTATAAGTGTATTAATGAGCTTTGTACTAGTTTAACGAACTTATGAAACATCTAACAACGCGGTTTGTAGGACTCTAAACTAAGTTTCTTTCAACATGAGTTCTTATAAGTGTCTCAATGAGCTTTGTTCAAGTTTGACGAACTAATGAAACATCTAACAACGCGTTTCTAGGACTCTAAACCAAGTTTTATGCAACATGAGTGCTTATAAGGGTCTCAATGAGCTTTGTAAAAGTTTGACGAACTTATGAAACATCTAACAACGCGTTTCTAGGACTCTAAACCAAGTTTCATGCAAAATGAATGCTTATAAGTGTCTCAATGATCTTTATACAAGTTTGACGAACTTATGAAACATCTTACAACGTGGTTTCTAGAACTCTAAACCAAGTTTCAGGCAACTTGAGTTCTTATAAGTGTCTCAATGAGCTTTGTACAAGTTTTACGATTTTATGAAACATTTAACAACGCGGTTTCTAGGAATCTAAACTAAGTTTCATGCAACATGAGTGCTTATAAATGTCTCAATGAGCTTTATACATGTTTGACGAACTTATGAAACATCTAACAACGCGTTTTTAGGACTCTAAACCAAGTTTTATGCAACATGAGTGCTTATAAGTGTCTCAATGAGCTTTGTACAAGTTTGACAAACTTATGAAACATCTAACAACGCGGTTTCTAAGACACTAAACGAAGTGTCATGCAACATGAGTACTTATAAGTGTCTCAATGAGCTTTGTACTAGTTCGACAAATTTATGAAACATGTTACAACGCGGTTTCTAGGACTCAAAACCAAGTTTCATGCAACATGAGTGCTTATAAGTGTCTCAATGAGCTTTGTACAAGTGTGACGAACTTATGAAACATCTAACAATGCCGTTTCTAGTAGTCAATACTAAGTTTCATGCAACATGAGTGCTTACAAGTGTCTTAATGAGCTTTGTACTAGTTTGACGGACTTATGAAACATCTAACAACGCGGTTTCTAGGACTCTAAACCAAGTTTTTATCAACATGAGTTCTTATAAGTGTCTCAATGAGCTTTGTACAAGTTTGACGAACTAATGAAACATCTAACAACTCGTTTCTAGGACTCTAAACCAAGTTTCATGCAACATGAGTGCTTATAAGTGTCTCTATCAGCTTTGTACAAGTTTGACGAACTTATGAAACGTCTAACAATGTGGTTTCTAGGACTCTAAACAAATTTTTATGCAACATGAGTGCTTATAAGTGTCTCAATAACCTTTGTACAAGTTTGACGAATTTATGAAACATCTAACAACGCGATTCTAGGACTTTAAACCAAGTTTCATGCAATATGAGTGCTTATAAGTGTCTCAATGAGTTTTGTACAAGTTTGACGAACTTGTGAAACATCTAACAACGATGTTTCTAAGACTCTAAACGAAGTGTCATGCAACATGACTACTTATAAGTGTCTCAATGAGCTTTGTACTAGTTTGACGAACTTATGAAACATCTTACAACGCGGTTTCTAGGACTCTAAACCAAGTTTCATGCAACATGAGTGCTTATAAGTGTCTCAATGAGCTTTGTACTAGTTTTACGAACTTATGAAACATCTAACAACGCGGTTTCTAAGACTGTAAACGAAGTGTCATGCAACATGAGTGCTTATAAGTGTCTCAATGAGCTTTGTACTAGTTTGACGAACTTATGAAACATCTTACAACGCGGTTTCTAGGAATCTAAACCAAGTTTCATGCAACATGAGTGCTTAAAAGTGTCTCAATGAGCTTTGTACAAGTTCGAAGAACTTATGAAACATCTAACAACGCGGTTTCTAGGACTCTAAACTAAGTTTCATGCAACATGAGTACTTATAAGTGTATTAATGAGCTTTGTACTAGTTTGACGAACTTATGAAACATCTAACAACGCGGTTTGTGGGACTCTAAACTAAGTTTCTTTCAACATGAGTTCTTATAAGTGTCTCAATGAGCTTTGTTCAAGTTTGACGAACTAATGAAACATCTAACAACGCGTTTCTAGGACTTTAAACCAAGTTTCATGCAACATGAGTGCTTATAAGTGTTTCAATGAGCTTTGTACAAGTTTGACGAACTTATGAAACATCTAACAACGCGTTTCTAGGACTCTAAACCAAGTTTTATGCAACATGAGTGCTTATAAGTGTCTCAATGAGCTTTGTACAAGTTTGACGAACTTATGAAACATCTAACAACGCGGTTTCTAAGACTCTAAACGAAGTGTCATGCAACATGAGTGCTTATAAGTGTCTCAATGAGCTTTGTACTAGTTTGACGAACTTATGAAACATCTTACAACGTGGTTTCTAGAACTCTAAACCAAGTTTCAGGCAACTTGAGTTCTTATAAGTGTCTCAATGAGCTTTGTACAAGTTTTACGATTTTATGAAACATTTAACAACGCGGTTTCTAGGAATCTAAACTAAGTTTCATGCAACATGAGTGCTTATAAGTGTCTCAATGAGCTTTGTACTAGTTTGACGAACTTATGAAACATTTAACAACACGGTTTCTAGGACTCTAAACCAAGTTTCTTTCAACATGAGTTCTTATAAGTGTCTCAATGAGCTTTTTACAAGTTTGACGAACTAATGAAACATCTAACAACGCGTTTCTAGGACTATAAACCAAGTTTAATGCAACATGAGTGCTTATAAGTTTCTCAATCAGCTTTGTACAAGTTTGACAAACTTATGAAACGTCTAACAATGTGGTTGCTAGGACTCTAAACCAAGTTTTATGCAACATGAGTGCTTATAAGTGTTTCAATGAGCTTTATACAAGTTTGACGAACTTATGAAACATCTAACAACGCGTTTTTATGACTCTAAACCAAGTTTTATGCAACATGAGTGCTTATAAATGTCTCAATGAGCTTTGTACAAGTTTGACGAACTTATATGAAACATCTAACAACGCGGTTTCTAAGACTCTAAACGAAGTGTCATGCAACATGAGTACTTATAAGTGTCTCAATGAGATTTGTAATAGTTCGACAAATTTATGAAACATCTTACAACGCGGTTTCTAGGACTCTAAACCAAGTTTCATGCAACATGAGTGCTTATAACTGTCTCAATGAGCTTTGTACAAGTGTGACGAACTTATGATACATCTAACAATGTCGTTTCTAGGAGTCTAAACTAAGTTTCATGCAACATGAGTGCTTACAAGTGTCTCAATGAGCTTTGTACTAGTTTGACGAAGTTATGAAACATCTAACAACGTCGTTTCTAGGACTCTAAAGCAAGTTTCTTTCAACATGAGTTCTTATAAGTGTCTCAATGAGCTTTGTACAAGTTTGACGAACTAATGAAACATCTAACAACGCGGTTTCTAAGACTCTAAACGAAGTGTCATGCAACATGAGTGCTTATAAGTGTCTCAATGAGCTTTGTAAAAGTTTGACAAACTTATGAAACATCTAACAACGCGTTTCTAGGACTCTAAACCAAGTTTCATGCAACATGAATGCTTATAAGTGTCTCAATGATCTTTATACATGTTTGACGAACTTATGAAACATCTTACAACGTGGTTTCTAGAACTCTAAACCAAGTTTCAGGCAACTTGAGTTCTTATAAGTGTCTCAATGAGCTTTGTACAAGTTTTACGATTTTATGAAACATTTAACAACGCGGTTTCTAGGAATCTAAACTAAGTTTCATGCAACATGAGTTCTTATAAGTGTCTCAATGAGCTTTGTACTAGTTCGACAAATTTATGAAACATCTTACAACGCGGTTTCTAGGACTCTAAACCAAGTTTCATGCAACATGAGTGCTTATAAGTGTCTCAATGAGCTTTGTACAAGTGTGACGAACTTATGAAACATCTAACAATGCCGTTTCTAGGAGTCTAAACTAAGTTTCATGCAACATGAGTGCTTACAAGTGTCTCAATGAGCTTTGTACTAGTTTGACGAACTTATGAAACATCTAACAACGCGGTTTCTAGGACTCTAAACCAAGTTTCTTTCAACATGAGTTCTTATAAGTGTCTCAATAAGCTTTGTACAAGTTTGACGAACTAATGAAACATCTAACAACGCGTTTCTAGGACTCTAAACCAAGTTTCATGCAACATGAGTGCTTATAAGTTTCTCAATCAGCTTTGTACAAGTTTGACGAACTTATGAAACGTCTAACAATATGGTTTCTAGGACTCTAAACCAAGTTTTATGCAACATGAGTTCTTATAAGTGTTTCAATGAGCTTTATACAAGTTTGACGAACTTATGAAACATCTAACAACGCGTTTTTATGACTCTAAACCATGTTTTATGCAACATGAGTGCTTATAAGTGTCGCAATGAGCTTTGTACAAGTTTGACGAACTTATGAAACATCTAACAACGCGGTTTCTAAGACTCTAAACGAAGTGTCATGCAACAAGAGTACTTATAAGTGTCTAAATGACCTTTGTACTAGTTTGACGAACTTATGAAACATCTTACAACGCGGTTTCTAGGACTCTAAACCAAGTTTCATGCAACATGAGTGTTTATAAGTGTCTCAATGAGCTTTGTACAAGTGTGACGAACTTATGAAATATCTAACAACGCGGTTTCTAGGACTCTAAACTTAGTTTCATGCAACATGAGTGCTTATAAGTGTCTCAATGAGCTTTGTACTAGTTTGACGAACTTATGAAACATCTAACAAAGCGGTTTCTAGGACTCTAAACCAAGTTTCTTTCAACATGAGTTCTTATAAGTGTCTCAAGGAGCTTTGTACAAGTTTGACGAATTAATGGTACATCTAACAAGGCGTTTCTAGGACACTAAACCAAGTTTCATGTAACATGAGTGCTTATAAGTGTCTCAATGAACTTTGTACAAGTTCGACAAACTTATGAAACATCTAACAATGTCGTTTCTAGCACTCTAAACTAAGTTTCATGCAACATGAGTGCTTATAAGTGTCTCAATGAGCTTTGTACTAGTTTTACGAACTTATGAAACATCTAACAATGTGGTTTCTAGGACTCTAAACCAAGTTTTATGCAACATGAGTGCTTATAGGTGTTTCAATGAGCTTTGTACAAGTTTGACGAACTTATGAAACATCTAACAACGCGTTTCTAAGACTCTAAACCAAGTTTTATGCAACATGAGTACTTATAAATGTCTCAATGAGCTTTGTACAAGTTTAACGAACTTATGAAACATCTAACAACGCGGTTTCTAAGACTCTAAACGAAGTGTCATGCAACATGAGTGCTTTTAAGTGTCTCAATGAGCTTTGTACTAGTTTGACGAACTTAAGAAACATCTAACAACTCGTTTCTAGGGCTCTATACCAAGTTTCATGCAACATGAGTGCTTATAAGTGTCTCTATCAGCTTTGTACAAATTTGACGAACTTATGAAACATCTAACAATGTGGTTTCTAGGACTCTAAACCAATTTTTATGCAACATGAGTGCTTATAAGTGTCTCAATGACCTTTGTACAAGTTTGACGAACTTATGAAACATCTAACAACACGGTTTCTAAGACTCTAAACGAAGTGTCATGCAATATGACTGCTTATAAGTGTCTCAATGAACTTTTTACTAGTTTGACGAACTTATGAAACATCTTACAACGCGGTTTCTAGGACTCTAAACCAAGTTTCATGCAACATGAGTGCTTATAAGTGTCTCAATGAGCTTTGTACAAGTTCGACAAACTTATG
This sequence comes from Cochlearia excelsa, assembly GCA_963556525.1. NCBI lineage: Eukaryota > Viridiplantae > Streptophyta > Magnoliopsida > Brassicales > Brassicaceae > Cochlearia > Cochlearia excelsa. The sequence goes on from CAUVZT010000022.1 coordinate 681,871, forward strand.
AAACATCTAACAACTCGATTTCTAGGACTCTAAACTAAGTTTCATGCAACATGAGTGCTTATACATGTCTCAATGAGCTTTGTACTAGTTTTACGAACTGATGAAACATCTAACAACGCAGTTTCTAAGACTCTAAACGAAGTGTCATGCAACATGAGTGCTTATAAGTGTCTCAATAAGCTTTGTACTAGTTTGACGAACTTAAGAAACATCTAACAACTCGTTTCTAGGGCTCTATACCAAGTTTCATGCAACATGAGTGCTTATAAGTGTCTCTATCAGCTTTGTACAAAGTTGACGAACTTATGAAACGTCTAACAATGTGGTTTCTAGGACTCTAAACCAATTTTTATGCAACATGAGTGCTTATAAGTGTCTCAATGACCTTTGTACAAGTTTGACGAACTTATGAAACATCTAACAACGCGGTTTCTAAGACTCTAAACGAAGTGTCATGCAACATGACTGCTTATAAGTGTCTCAATGAACTTTTTACTAGTTTGACGAACTTATGAAACATCTTACAACGCGGTTTCTAGGACTCTAAACCAAGTTTCATGCAACATGAGTGCTTATAAGTGTCTCAATGAGCTTTGTACAAGTTCGACAAACTTATGAAACATCTAACAACTCGATTTCTAGGACTCCAAACTAAGTTTCATGCAACATGAGTGCTTATAAGTGTCTCAATGAGCTTTGTACTAGTTTTACGAACTGATGAAACATCTAACAATGCGGTTTCTAAGACTCTAAACGAAGTGTCATGCAACATGAGTGCTTATAAGTGTCTTAATGAGCTTTGTACTAGTTTGACGAACTTATGAAACATCTTACAACGCGGTTTCTAGGACTCTAAACCAAGTTTCATGCAACATGAGTGCTTAAAAGTGTCTCAATGAGCTTTGTACAAGTTCGACGAACTTATGAAACATCTAACAACGCGGTTTCTAGGACTCTAAACTAAGTTTCATGCAACATGAGTACTTATAAGTGTATTAATGAGCTTTGTACTAGTTTGACGAATTTATGAAACATCTAACAACGCGGTTTGTAGGACTCTAAACTAAGTTTCTTTCAACATGAGTTCTTATAAGTGTCTCAATGAGCTTTGTTCAAGTTTGACGAACTAATGAATCATCTAACAACGCGTTTCTAGGACTCTAAACCAAGTTTCATGCAACATGAGTGCTTATAAGAGTTTCAATGAGCTTTGTACAAGTTTGACGAACTTATGAAACATCTAACAACGCTTTTCTAGGACTCTAAACCAAGTTTTATGCAACATGAGTGCTTATAAGTGTCTCAATGAGCTTTGTACAAGTTTGACGAACTTATGAAACATCTAACAACGCGTTTCTAGGACTCTAAACCAAGTTTCATGCAACATGAATGCTTATAAGTGTCTCAATGATCTTTATACAAGTTTGACGAACTTATGAAACATCTTACAACGTGGTTTCTAGAACTCTAAACCAAGTTTCAGGCAACTTGAGTTCTTATAAGTGTCTCAATGAGCTTTGTACAAGTTTTATGATTTTATGAAACATTTAACAACGCGGTTTCTAGGAATCTAAACTAAGTTTCATGCAACATGAGTGCTTATAAGTGTCTCAATGAGCTTTGTACTAGTTTGACGAACTTATGAAACATCTTACAACGTGGTTTCTAGAACTCTAAACCAAGTTTCAGGCAACTTGAGTTCTTATAAGTGTCTCAATGAGCTTTGTACAAGTTTTACGATTTTATGAAACATTTAACAACGCGGTTTCTAGGAATCTAAACAATGTTTCATGCAACATGAGTTCTTATAAGTGTCTCAATGAGCTTTATACAAGTTTGACGAACTTATGAAACATCTAACAACGCGTTTTTAGGACTCTAAACCAAGTTTTATGCAACATGAGTGCTTATAAGTGTCTCAATGAGCTTTGTACAAGTTTGACGAACTTATGAAACATCTAACAACGCGGTTTCTAAGACTCTAAACGAAGTGTCATGCAACATGAGTACTTATAAGTGTCTCAATGAGCTTTGTACTAGTTCGACAAATTTATGAAACATCTTACAACGCGGTTTCTAGGACTCTAAACCAAGTTTCATGCAACATGAGTGCTTATAAGTGTCTCAATGAGCTTTGTACAAGTGTGACGAACTTATGAAACATCTAACAACGCGGTTTATAGGACTCTAAACTTAGTTTCATGCAACATGAGTGCTTATAAGTGTCTCAATGAGCTTTGTACTAGTTTTACGAACTGATGAAACATCTAACAACGCGGTTTCTAAGACTCTAAACGAAGTGTCATGCAACATGAGTGCTTATAAGTTTCTCAATCAGCTTTGTACAAGTTTGGCGAACTTATGAAACATCTAACAACACGGTTTCTAAGACTCTAAACGAAGTGTCATGCAACAAGAGTACTTATAAGTGTCTCAATGAGCTTTGTACTAGTTTGACGAACTTATGAAACATCTTACAACGCGGTTTCTAGGACTCTAAACCAAGTTTCATACAACATGAGTGCTTATAAGTGTCTCAATGAGCTTTGTACAAGTGTGACGAACTTATGAAACATCTAACAACGCGGTTTCTAGGACTCTAAACTTATTTTCATGCAACATGAGTGCTTATAAGTGTCTCAATGAGCTTTGTACTAGTTTGACGAACTTATGAAACATCTAACAAAGCGGTTTCTAGGACTCTAAACCAAGTTTCTTTCAACATGAGTTCTTATAAGTGTCTCAATGAGCTTTGTACAAGATTGACGAATTAATGATACATCAAACAAGGCGTTTCTAGGACACTAAACCAAGTTTCATGTAACATGAGTGCTTATAAGTGTCTCAATGAACTTTGTACAAGTTCGACAAACTTATGAAACATCTAACAATGTCGTTTCTAGCACTCTAAACTAAGTTTCATGCAACATGAGTGCTTATAAGTGTCTCAATGAGCTTTGTACTAGTTTGACGAACTTATGAAACATCTAACAATGTGGTTTCTAGGACTCTAAACCAAGTTTTATGCAACATGAGTGCTTATAAGTGTTTCAATGAGCTTTGTACAAGTTTGACGAACTTATGAAACATCTAACAACGCGTTTCTAAGACACTAAACCAAGTTTTATGCAACATGAGTGGTTATAAATGTCTCAATGAGCTTTGTACAAGTTTAACGAACTTATGAAACATTTAACAACGCGGTTTCTAAGACTCTAAACGAAGTGTCATGCAACATGACTGCTTATAAGTGTCTCAATGAGCTTTGTACTAGTTTGACGAACTAAAGAAACATCTAAAAACTCGTTTCTAGGGCTCTATACCAAGTTTCATGCAACATGAGTGCTTATAAGTGTCTCTATCAGCTTTGTACAAATTTGACGAACTTATGAAACGTCTAACAATGTGGTTTCTAGGACTCTAAACCAATTTTTAAGTAACATGAGTGCTTATAAGTGTCTCAATGACCTTTGTACACGTTTGGCGAACTTATGAAACATCTAACAACGTGTTTCTAGGACTCTAAACCAAGTTTCATGCAACATGAGTGCTTATAAGTGTCTCAATGAGTTTTGTACAAGTTTGAGGAACTTATGAAACATCTAACAACGCGGTTTCTAAGACTCTAAACGAAATGTCATGCAACATGACTGCTTATAAGTGTCTCAATGAACTTTTTACTAGTTTGACGAACTTATGAAATATCTTACAACGCGGTTTCTAGGACTCTAAACCAAGTTTCATGCAACATGAGTGCTTATAAGTGTCTCAATGAGCTTTGTACAAGTTCGACAAACTTATGAAACATCTAACAACTCGATTTCTAGGACTCTAAACTAAGTTTCATGCAACATGAGTGCTTATAAGTGTCTCAATGAGCTTTGTACTAGTTTTACGAACTAATGAAACATCTAACAACGCGGTTTCTAAGACTCTAAACGAAGTGTCATGCAACATGAGTGCTTATAAGTTTCTCAATCAGCTTTGTACAAGTTTGACGAACTTATGAAACATCTAACAACGCGGTTTCTAAGACTCTAAACGAAGTGTCATGCAACAAGAGTACTTATAAGTGTCTCAATGAGCTTTGTACTAGTTTGACGAACTTATGAAACATCTTACAACGCAGTTTCTAGGACTCTAAACCAAGTTTCATGCAACATGAGTGCTTATAAGTCTCTCAATGAGCTTTGTACAAGTGTGACGAACTTATGAAACATCTAACAACGCGGTTTATAGGACTCTAAACTTAGTTTCATGCAACATTAGTGCTTATAAGTGGCTCAATGAGCTTTGTACTAGTTTGACGAACTTATGAAACATCTAACAACGCGGTTTCTAGGACTCTAAACCAAGTTTCTTTCAACATGAGTTCTTATAAGTGTCTCAATGAGCTTTGTACAAGTTTGACGAATTAATGATACATCTAACAAGGCGTTTCTAGGACACTAAACCAAGTTTCATGTAACATGAGTGCTTATAAGTGTCTCAATGAACTTTGTACAAGTTCGACAAACTTATGAAACATCTAACAATGCCGTTTCTAGCACTCTAAACGAAGTGTCATGCAACATGACTGCTTATAAGTGTCTCAATGAACTTTTTACTAGTTTGACGAACTTATGAAACATCTTACAACGCGGTTTCTAGGACTCCAAACCAAGTTTCATGCAACATGAGTGCTTATAAGTGTCTCAATGAGCTTTGTACAAGTTCGACAAACTTATGAAACATCTAACAACTCGATTTCTAGGACTCTAAACTAAGTTTCATGCAACATGAGTGCTTATAAGTGTCTCAATGAGCTTTGTACTAGTTTTACGAACTGATGAAACATCTAACAACGCGGTTTCTAAGACTCTAAACGAAGTGTCATGCAACATGAGTGCTTATAAGTGTCTCAATGAGCTTTGTACTAGTTTGACGAACTTAAGAAACATCTAACAACTCGTTTCTAGGGCTCTATACCAAGTTTCATGCAACATGAGTGCTTATAAGTGTCTCTATTAACTTTGTACAAATTTGACGAACTTATGAAACGTCTAACAATGTGGTTTCTAGGACTCTAAACCAATTTTTGAAACATCTAACAACGAACTTATGAAACATCTAACAACGCGTTTCTAGGACTCTAAACCAAGTTTCATGCAACATGAGTGCTTATAAGTGTCTCAATGAATTTTGTACAAGTTTGACGAACTTATGAAACATCTAACAACGCGGTTTCTAAGACTCTAAACGAAATGTCATGCAACATGACTGCTTATAAGTGTCTCAATGAACTTTTTACTAGTTTGACGAACTTATGAAACATCTTACAACGCGGTTTCTAGGACTCTAAACCAAGTTTCATGCAACATGAGTGCTTATAAGTGTCTCAATGAGCTTTGTACAAGTTCGACAAACTTATGAAACATCTAACAACTCGATTTCTAGGACTCTAAACTAAGTTTCATGCAACATGAGTGCTTATAAGTGTCTCAATGAGCTTTGTACTAGTTTTACGAACTGATGAAACATCTAACAATGCGGTTTCTAAGACTCTAAACGAAGTGTCATGCAACATGAGTGCTTATAAGTTTCTCAATCAGCTTTGTACAAGTTTGACGAACTTATGAAACATCTAACAACGCGGTTTCTAAGACTCTAAACGAAGTGTCATGCAACAAGAGTACTTATAAGTGTCTCAATGAGCTTTGTACTAGTTTGACGAACTTATGAAACATCTTACAACGCGGTTTCTAGGACTCTAAACCAAGTTTCATGCAACATGAGTGCTGATAAGTGTCTCAATGAGCTTTGTACAAGTGTGACGAACTTATGAAACATCTAACAACGCGGTTTATAGGACTCTAAACTTAGTTTCATGCAACATGAGTGCTTATAAGTGTCTCAATGAGCTTTGTACAAGTTTGACGAACTTATGAAACATCTTACAACGCGGTTTCTAGGACTCTAAACCAAGTTTCATGCAACATAAGTGCTGATAAGTGTCTCAATGAGCTTTGTACAAGTGTGACGAACTTATGAAACATCTTACAACGCGGTTTCTAGGACTCTAAACCAAGTTTCATGCAACATGAGTGCTGATAAGTGTCTCAATGAGCTTTGTACAAGTTTGACGAACTTATGAAACATCTTACAACGCGGTTTCTAGGACTCTAAACCAAGTTTCATGCAACATGAGTGCTGATAAGTGTCTCAATGAGCTTTGTACAAGTTCGACAAACTTATGAAACATCTTACAACGCGGTTTCTAGGACTCTAAACCAAGTTTCATGCAACATGAGTGCTGATAAGTGTCTCAATGAGCTTTGTACAAGTGTGACGAACTTATGAAACATCTTACAACGCGGTTTCTAGGACTCTAAACCAAGTTTCATGCAACATGAGTGCTGATAAGTGTCTCAATGAGCTTTGTACAAGTTTGACGAACTTATGAAACATCTTACAACGCGGTTTCTAGGACTCTAAACCAAGTTTCATGCAACATGAGTGCTGATAAGTGTCTCAATGAGCTTTGTACTAGTTTGACGAACTTATGAAACATCTAACAACGCGGTTTCTAGGAATCTAAACCAAGTTTCTTTCAACATGAGTTCTTATAAGTGTCTCAATGAGCTTTGTACAAGTTTGACGAATTAATGATACATCTAACAAGGCGTTTCTAGGACACTAAACCAAGTTTCATGAAACATGAGTGCTTATAAGTGTCTCAATGAACTTTGTACAAGTTCGACAAACTTATGAAACATCTAACAATGCCGTTTCTAGCACTCTAAACTAAGTTTCATGCAACATGAGTGCTTATAAGTGTCTCAATGAGCTTTGTACTAGTTTGACGAACTTATGAAACATCTAACAATGTGGTTTCTAGGACTCTAAACCAAGTTTTATGCAACATGAGTGCTTATAAGTGTTTCAATGAGCTTTGTACAAGTTTGACGAACTTATGAAACATCTAACAACGCGTTTCTAAGACTCTAAACCAAGTTTTATGCAACATGAGTGCTTATAAATGTCTCAATGAGCTTTGTACAAGTTTAACGAACTTATGAAACATCTAACAACGCGGTTTCTAAGACTCTAAACGAAGTGTCATGCAACATGAGTGCTTATAAGTGTCTCAATGAGCTTTGTACTAGTTTGACGAACTTAAGAAACATCTAACAACTCGTTTCTAGGGCTCTATACCAAGTTTCATGCAACATGAGTGCTTATAAGTGTCTCTATCAGCTTTGTACAAATTTGACGAACTTATGAAACGTATAACAATGTGGTTTCTAGGACTCTAAACCAATTTTTATGCAACATGAGTGCTTATAAGTGTCTCAATGACCTTTGTACAAGTTTGACGAACTTATGAAACATCTAACAACGCGGTTTCTAAGACTCTAAACGAAGTGTCATGCAACATGACTGCTTATAAGTGTCTCAATGAACTTTTTACTAGTTTGACGAACTTATGAAACATCTTACAACGCGGTTTCTAGGACTCCAAACCAAGTTTCATGCAACATGAGTGCTTATAAGTGTCTCAATGAGCTTTGTACAAGTTCGACAAACTTATGAAACATCTAACAACTCGATTTCTAGGACTCTAAACTAAGTTTCATGCAACATGAGTGCTTATAAGTGTCTCAATGAGCTTTGTACTAGTTTTACGAACTGATGAAACATCTAACAACGCGGTTTCTAAGACTCTAAACGAAGTGTCATGCAACATGAGTGCTTATAAGTGTCTCAATGAGCTTTGTACTAGTTTGACGAACTTATGAAACATCTTACAACGCGGTTTCTAGGACTCTAAACCAAGTTTCATGCAACATGAGTGCTTAAAAGTGTCTCAATGAGCTTTGTACAAGTTCGACGAACTTATGAAACATATAACAACGCGATTTCTAGGACTCTAAACTAAGTTTCATGCAACATGAGTACTTATAAGTGTATTAATGATATTTGTACTAGTTTGACGAACTTATGAAACATCTAACAACGCGGTTTGTAGGACTCTAAACTAAGTTTCTTTCAACATGAGTTCTTATAAGTGTCTCAATGAGCTTTGTTCAAGTTTGACGAACTAATGAAACATCTAACAACGCGTTTCTAGGACTCTAAACCAAGTTTCATACAACATGAGTGCTTATAAGTGTTTCAATGAGCTTTGTACAAGTTGGACGAACTTATGAAACATCTAACAACGCGTTTCTAGGACTCTAGACCAAGTTTCATGCAACATGAGTGCTTATAAGTGTCTCAATGAGCTTTGTACAAATTCGACGAACTTATGAAACATCTAAGAACGCGGTTTCTAGGAATCTAAACCAAGTTTCATGCAACTTGAGTGGTTATAAGTGTGTCAATGAGCTTTGTACAAGTTCAACGAACTTATGAAACATCTAACAACGCGTTTTCTAGGACTCTGAACTAAGTTTCATGGAAAATGAGTGGTTATAAGTGTCTCAATGAGCTTTGTACTAGTTTGACGAATTGTGAAACATCTAACAACGCGGTTTCTAGGACTCTAAACCAAGTTTCATGCAACATGAGTGCTTATAAGTGTCTCAATGAGCTTTGTACAAGTTTGACAAACTAATGAAACATCTAACAACGCGTTTCTAGGACTCTAAACCAAGTTTCATGCAACATGAGTGCTTATATGTGTCTCAATGAGCTTTGTACAAGTTTGACAAACTAATGAAACATCTAACAACGCGTTTCTAGGACTCTAAACCAAGTTTCATGCAACATGAGTGCTTATAAGTGTCTCAATGAGCTTTGTACAAGTTTGACGAACTTATGAAACATCTAACAATGTGGTTGCTAGGACTCTTATCCAAGTTTTATGCAACATGAGTGCTTATAAGTGTCTAAATGAGCTTTGTAGAAGTTTGACGAACTTATGAAACACCTAACAACGCGTTTCTAGGACTCTAAACCAAGTTTTATGCAACATTAGTGCTTATAAGTGTCTCAATGAGCTTTGTACAAGTTTGACGAACTTATGAAACATCTAACAAAGCGGTTTCTAAGACTCTAAACGAAGTGGCATGCAACATGAGTGCTTATAACACTACAAGAATCTGCACATTTAGCAACGACCAAAATCTTTGCTATTTTTTTAGCAACGAATAGTTTTTGTAATCGTCGCTATTTTTTTGTTTAGCCACGAATTAGCAACGATTCCAACATTTCGTTGCTAATTCGTTGCTAAACCCTAACATGTATTACGCCAAGTACAAGACCTATGACGGATACAGTGTACGTGTCCGATCAAGTATTTAGCAACGATTTAGCAACGATTTAGCAACGATTTAGCAACAAATCGTTTCTAAATCGTTGCTAAATAATTGATCGGACACATAAGCTACATTCTATGTATCAGAACTACGAGGTTAAATGTCAGAAACATTAGCAACGATTTAGCAACGATTCGTTGTAATATTTACTAAAAAGCTGAAAATTTTCTGTATTATAAACTTTATGTTAGTAAAACCTATAAGTTAACGGTAAGTTAATACACGTTAAGTATAATATTGTAATCAATTTTTTTTTTTTGATTTATACAATTGTTTTCACCTTTGTTTACACTTTTTAAGTTAACACTAATTCTTAAAAACCTTTATTTTGGGGTGGTTTTAGGGTTTAAAGATTTGTATAGTGCAAAAATTAGCAACGATTTAGCAACGATTCGTCGCTAAATCGTCGCTAAATAGCAACGAATTAGCGACGAATCGTTGCTAAATCGTTGCTAATTATCAAATTGCAACGATTTAGCAATGATATGTAAAACATATTAGTCCAACAAATTTAAACCCCTAAAAGTACTAATCGTTGATAAATCGTTGCTAAATCGTTGCTAAATTACTGATTAGACTAATATGTTACATTCTATGTATCAGAAGTACGAGGTTAAATGTCAGAAACATTAGCAACGATTTAGCAACGATTCGTTGTAATCGTTGCTAAATCGTTGCTATTTAATATTTAGCAACGATTTAGCAACGAATCGTTGCTAAATCGTTGCTAAACTCAAACCCTATTTTTAGGGTTTCAACCCCTAAAACGGTTTGCTATGCTATAATACATACTTCATATGTAATTATAGATTATAAGATTGAGAATAACACTTCAAAATATGATATTTACTAAAAACTGAAAATTTTCTGTATTATAAACTTTATGTTAGTAAAACATATAAGTTAACGGTAAGTTAATACACGTTAAGTATAATATTGTAATCAATTTTTTTTTATTGATTTATACAATTGTTTTCACCTTTGTTTACACTTCTTAAGTTAACACTAATTTTAAAAAACCTTTATTTTGGGGTGGTTTTAGGGTTTAAAGATTTGTATATTGCAAAAATTAGCAACGATTTAGCAACGATTCGTCGCTAAATCGTCGCTAAATAGCAACGAATTAGCGATGAATCGTTGCTAAATCGTTGCTAAATATCAAATAGCAACGACAATTTAAACCCCTAAAATTACTAAACTTATGAATTCGTTGCTAAATCGTGGCAAACTTTGCAAATTCGTTGCAAATTCGTTGCAAATTCGTTGATAATTTGCAAAAAAAATTTAAAAAAAATTAAAATTGCAAATACAAGTTACAAATTTATTCATTATTGTCGGAATCAAATGATTCGATATCGCTAACTTCATCGAATTCTTCATTTTCTTCTGTGGATCCTTCGTTTTCATCATCCACAATATCTTCGGCTACATGATTATCGGGATCAACAAGAAATACATCTTCGGTCGATTGATTTGTTTGTATAATTGTCCCACCAACGACATCTTGTTGCATAGGAACTTCATCGTTACCCATAATTAAACCTCTCGGAACCACTCGAATTATCGCACTCCACGATATACCACTAGTTTTAACGCGAGGATACGGAATGAATGTAACTTGCTCACCCCCGCGATCCGAGGATAAATGGTTCGAACTTCCGATATCGTCGTGATTGGTTGACGTCGATGACACCAAATTTGTTGTAACGTACACCACGACCTAACGTTGGATCAAACCAATCACATTTAAAAAGTGTTGTTCTTAAATTGACTAATCCCGGGTATTGGACTTCGATAATATCCGTGAGAACCCCATAAAAAACCGAATCGCCCTCAACAGTGACACCATAATTTGCGGTTGCTCGATGTTGACCATGACTTACCGTGTGGAAGACGTAACCACGAGTAAAATACATAGGCGAAGTTGTGATCTTTCCAAGCGGTCCTTGTATTAACTCGCGAAACCAAACCGGATATGTGGTGTCACCATATTCAACTTGCGTTTTTAACCAACCCGCAAAATCGCGTTCTTTATAAGCAGTAAGTTCGTCTTTCGAAAGTCCAGGATAGACTTCCTCCACTTGTTCCTCAAACATTCTAATTGAAATAAACCCCCTCGTTAGGAAAAATATTATAGCTTATATATAAAAACATATAATATATTACATTTCGAAAGGTCGTGCGTAATCACAATTAAGGAGGATGTATGTATGTGCACTTTGTCGATGTTGATCACTTTCCCACCAAACTTCTTTTATTTTTCCGCTAGCTCTTCCAATTGGGGAAAATATATCAGGTACCCCATCAACTGCATATACTGCGCCAACGCCGCCGTCATCGTATCGTCGTGTTTTTGTTCTACGTGTTCGTACATTGGAACCGAAATAGTATGATGCGAAATGAGAAGTCTCTTCCGTTAAAGATCCAGCAACGATAGATCCTTCAACCCTTGCTAGGTTTTTCGCCTTTCCTTTCAAATGTCCCATAAATCGTTCAAAGGGATACATCCACCGAAACTGCACAGGCCCTCCTAGTTCTGCCTCGTGAGGAAGATGTATTGGAAGGTGTTCCATTACATCGAAAAAAGATGGAGGAAAAATCTTTTCCAAGTTGCACAACAAGATAGGGATATTTTCACGCAATTGTTCAATGACATCTTCTGAAAGTGTACGAGTACATAAATCTCGGAAAAACGCACCGATACCTGAAATTTTTTAAAATTCATGACTATATATTGTAATTAAAGTAATTAAAAAGATAATTAATTAATTATTAATTAGTACCGCAATTGCTAAGTGTGCGGGTTCGGTAAAAGCTCGTCGAAGGCAAAAGGTAATAGTCTCTGCATAAATACATGACAATCATGACTTTTCATACCCGAAAACTTTTGTCCTTTCTCAACAAATGCGGATAGCTTTGAAACATATCCGTCGGGGAATTTGACATCCGACGCTACCCAATTAAATAAAGCGTTTTTCGCTTCGGGTTTCAATCGTAGATCGGACCGGAGCCCTACCATCGTTCGTAATATGCAACTCACTTCTAAAACATATTTCGGCAAATCCAATCTTGTCTTCAAATTGTCTTTCGTTCTCCCCTCGCACATTCAACAATGTGTACATGATGTTATCAAAGAAATTTTTCTCAATGTGCATAACATCAAGGTTATGTCTCAACAAATGATCTTTCCAAGTAAGGGAGTTCCCAAAAGATGCTTTTCTTGTGCCGCTTATGGGTTTCCCCGTATCCGTCGGTAAATTCGAAACATGCCAATTTCCACCCCGTCTACATGTTTCTTGCGCCCCGTAATAATCCAACTCGTTTAGTAACTCTGTCCCCGCCGGATATAGTAGGGGTGGTTGTTTAACGACTTTGTTCTTCTTGAACAACCTTCGTTCTTCCGGTACGGATGATTAATTGGAAGAAATCGTCGGTGACAATCAAACCAACTTGTTTTCCTTCCGTGTGGGAGTTGAAACGCATCAGTCCGATGAAGACAATAAGGGCAAGACAATCGTCCATGCGTTGTCCAACCGGATAACATGCCATAAGCAGGAAAGTCACTAATAGTCCACATAAGCACCGCACGCATCATAAAATTTCTTTTGCACGATATATCGTACGTACGAACCCTGCACCATAACACTTTTAGCTCATGGATTAAAGGTTGCGAAAAACATCTAGAGCTCTCTTTGGATGTTTCGGACCAGGAACTAATATACTTAAGAAGAGGAATTCTCTTTGCATGCACATATATGGAGGAAGATTATAAGGGGTTACGATAACGGCCACAAGGAGTATTGTCTACCGTACATACCAAATGGACTAAATCCGTCGGTGCATAAACCAAGATATACATTACGAATCTCTCTAGAGAAGTCGAGTATACCGTGTTAAAGTGCTTCCAAGCCTTTGCATCGACGGATGAGTTACTTCCCCATCTACGACCGAGTGCTCGAATGCCATCTCATTGAATCGGATGTCCTTTCCGATTGATACAATCTCTTGAGCCTCGTCCGTAATGGGTAAGTACCACATCCGTTGATACGAGACCTTACTCCCTTTTCCATGGACCTTATATCTCGACTGACGACAAAAACGACATTCCTGCAACTTATCATCATCTTTCCAATAAATCATACAATTGTTAACACAAACATCAATCATTTATGAAGGCAATCCAAGACTAGAAACCAACTTTTGTATTTCATAATATGAATCGCAGACTACATTATCCTCGTGCAAATACTCTTTTAGTAATTCCGCCCAGGAGTCCATGCAAAATTCACTCAAATTATGATCCGATTTGATATTCATCATTCTAGATGCTAATGATAGTTTTGACAATCCATCTTTACATCCATCGTAAATTGGTTTATTCGCAGCGTCTAACATATCATAAAAACGTTTAGCATCTTGGTTAGGTTCTTCAACAACATTTTCAGATAAATACTCCCTCGTATCATGAAATGCATCAGCAACCATGTCATGATATCTATTATCATCTACATGCACATTAGACCCACCATGATGATCATAGCTACTATCAAAATGATGCGGTAAATTAGCTGGTTCGTTAGTTTCAGGAACATGAAACGAACTACTTTCTCCAAATTCGGTGTTATTATAATTATACCCTTCCCCATGTTGAAACCAAACAAAATATTGTGGCATAAAACCCCTATTAAAAAGATGTTTCCATACGGTATCAACATGAATGTATTTAGTGTTCACACACTTCTTACATGGACAATACATTTTACCACTTTCTTGAGTAGTCTGCATGTTTCCAGCTTGATACATGAATGTTTGAAGTCCCTCTGTGAACTCTGTTGTCACTATCCCCGATCGATCTTTGTGTCTATACATCCAAGATCGTAACTCGTATACGTTATTACCGTGAGACATTTTGAGTATATATGTTATGAAAGTTTTTGTATAAGTGTTTAGAATATATATAAGAGAGAATGTTTTGATATTGTGTTGTGATTTTGATTTGGTCGAATGAGTTTATATATGGACATTGTAAATTTTAGCAAGGAATTAGCAAGGAAATTTAGCAACGATTTAGCAACGAAATATTTTTACCAATGAATTACCAACGATTTTGAGAGGAAATTGCGACGAATAATTCGTCGCCAAATACCGGTGGAGCTCAATGAAAACGTGCTCACCAACCTAGCAATATTCCTTGCAAATTCGTCGCTATTTCGTCGCTAAATAGCAACGAAATAGCGACGAATAGTTTCGTTGCTATTTGGCGACGAATTAGCGACGAAATTTAGTGTCGTCGCTAATTCCTCGCTAATTCCTCACAAATCCGTTGCTAAATAAATTCCTCGCTAATTCCTTGCTAAAATTCGTTGCTATTTGCCCAGTTTCTTGTAGTGTAAGTGTCTCAATGAGCTTTGTACTAGTTTGACGAACTTATGAAACATCTAACAACTCGTTTCAAGGACTCTAAACCAAGTTTCATGCAACAAGAGTGCTTATAAGTTTCTCAATGAGCTTTGTACTAGTTCGACGAACTTATGAAACATCTAACAACGCGGTTTCTAGGACTCTAAACCAAGTTTCATGCAACATGAGTGCTTATAAGTGTCTCAATGAGCTTTGTACAAGTTCAACGAACTTATGAAACATCTAACAACGCGGTTTCTAGGACTCTAAACTAAGTTTCATGGAACATGAGTGCTTATAAGTGTCTCAATGAGCATTGTACAAGTTTGACGAACTTATGAAACATCCAACAATGCGGTTTCTAGGACTCTAAACGAAGTTTCATGCAACATGCGTGCTTATAAGTTTCTCAATCAGCTTTCTACAAGTTTGACGAACTTATGAAACGTCTAACAATGTGATTGCTAGGACTCTAAACCAAGTTTTATGCAACATGAGTGCTTATAAGTGTTTGAATGAGATTTATACAAGTTTGACGAACTTATCTAACATCTAACAACGCGTTTTTAGTACTCTAAACCAAGTTTTATGCAACATGAGTGCTTATAAGTGTCTCAATGAGCTTTGTACAAGTTTTACGAACTTATGAAACATCTAACAACGCGGTTTCTAAGACTCTAAACGAAGTGTCATGCAACAAGAGTACTTATAAGTGTCTCAATGAGCTTTGTACTAGTTTGACAAACTTATGAAACATCTTACAACGCGGTTTCTAGGACTCTTAACCAAGTTTCATGCAACATGAGTGCTTATAAGTGTCTCAATGAGCTTTGTACAAGTGTGACGAACTTATGAAACATCTAACAACGCGGTTTCTAGGACTCTAAACTTAGTTTCACGCAACATGAGTGCTTATAAGTGTCTCAATGAGCTCTTTACTAGTTTGACGAACTTATGAAACATCTAACAACGCGGTTTCTAGGACTCTAAACCAAGTTTCTTTCAACATGAGTTCTTATAAGTGTCTCAATGAGCTTTGTACAAGTTTGACGAATTAATGATACATCTAACAAGACGTTTCTAGGACACTAAACCAAGTTTCATGTAACATGAGTTCTTATAAGTGTCTCAATGAACTTTGTACAAGTTCGACAAACTTATGAAACATTTAACAATGCCGTTTCTAGCACTCTAAACTAAGTTTCATGCAACATGAGTGCTTATAAGTGTCTCAATGAGCTTTGTACTAGTTTGACGAACTTATGAAACATCTAACAATGTGGTTTCTAGGACTCTAAACCAAATTTTATGCAACATAAGTGCTTATAAGTGTTTCAATGAGCTTTGTACAAGTTTGACGAACTTATGAAACATCTAACAACGCGTTTCTAAGACTCTAAACCAAGTTTTATGCAAGAAGAGTGCTTATAAAATTCTCAATGAGCTTTGTACAAGTTTAACGAACTTATGAAACATCTAACAACGCGGTTTCTAAGACTCTAAACGAAGTGTCATGCAACATGAGTGCTTATAAGTGTCTCAATGAGCTTTGTACTAGTTTGAAGAACTTAAGAAACATCTAACAACTCGTTTCAAGGACTCTAAACCAAGTTTCATGCAACAAGAGTGCTTATAAGTTTCTCAATGAGCTTTGTACTAGTTCGACGAACTTATGAAACATCTAACAACGCGGTTTCTAGGACTCTAAACCAAGTTTCATGCAACATGAGTGCTTATAAGTGTCTCAATGAGCTTTGTACAAGTTCAACGAACTTATGAAACATTTAACAACGCGGTTTCTAGGACTCTAAACTAAGTTTCATGGAACATGAGTGCTTATAAGTGTCTCAATGAGCATTGTACAAGTTTGACGAACTTATGAAACATCCAACAATGCGGTTTCTAGGACTCTAAACGAAGTTTCATGCAACATGCGTGCTTATAAGTTTCTCAATCAGCTTTGTACAAGTTTGACGAACTTATGAAACGTCTAACAATGTGATTGCTAGGACTCTAAACCAAGTTTTATGCAACATGAGTGCTTATAAGTGTTTCAATGAGCTTTATACAAGTTTGACGAACTTATCTAACATCTAACAACGCGTTTTTAGTACTCTAAACCAAGTTTTATGCAACATGAGTGCTTATAAGTGTTTCAATGAGCTTTGTACAAGTTTTACGAACTTATGAAACATCTAAAAACGCGGTTTCTAAGACTCTAAACGAAGTGTCATGCAACAAGAGTACTTATAAGTGTCTCAATGAGCTTTGTACTAGTTTGACGAACTTATGAAACATCTTACAACGCGGTTTCTAGGACTCTAAACCAAGTTTCATGCAACATGAGTGCTTATAAGTGTCTCAATGAGCTTTGTACAAGTGTGACGAACTTATGAAACATCTAACAACGCGGTTTCTAGGACTCTAAACTTAGTTGCATGCAACATGAGTGCTTATAAGTGTCTAAATGAGCTTTGTACTAGTTTGATGAACTTATGAAAAATCTAACAACGCGGTTTCTAGGACTCTAAACCAAGTTTCTTTCAACATGAGTTCTTATAAGTGTCTCAATGAGCTTTGTACAAGTTTGACGAAATAATGATACATCTAACAAGGCGTTTCTAGGACACTAAACCAAGTTTCATGTAACATGAGTGCTTATAAGTGTCTCAATGAACTTTGTACAAGTTCGACAAACTTATGAAACATCTAACAATGCCGTTTCTAGCACTCTAAACTAAGTTTCATGCAACATGAGTGCTTATAAGTGTCTCAATGAGCTTTGTACTAGTTTGACGAACTTATGAAACATCTAACAATGTGGTTTCTAGGACTCTAAACCAAGTTTTATGCAACATGAGTGCTTATAAGTGTTTCAATGAGCTTTGTACAAGTTTGACGAACTTATGAAACATCTAACAACGCGTTTCTAAGACTCTAAACCAAGTTTTATGCAACATGAGTGCTTATAAATGTCTCAATGAGCTTTGTACAAGTTTAACGAACTTATGAAACATCTAACAACGCGGTTTCTAAGACTCTAAACGAAGTGTCATGCAACATGAGTGCTTATAAGTCACTACAAGAATGCAGGCTATTTCCGACCGTAGTTTTGGTCGGAAATCGGTCGGAAATGTCTATTTCCGACCAAAATTGCGTCGTCGGTTTCAGATGGTCAGAAACCGGTTTTGGTCGGAAAGTGGTCGGAAATTTCCGACCACATATCAAAATGTGGTCGGAAATTTCCGACCACTCTCCTACCAAAATGTGATCGGAAATTTCCGACCACATTTCCGACCACATTTTCCGACGGATTTTCGACGGAAATAAATTACAATTCCGACGGATTTCCAATGGAAATAATTTTTTTTTAATAAAAATTAAATTCTATTTCCTACGGATTTCCGACGGAAATCCGACGGAAATAAATAAATTTTAAAAAAAATTAAATTACGTTTCCGACGGATTTCCGACGGAATCAAATAATTGTTTTTAAAAAATTAAATTACATTTCCGACGGAAATCCGACGGAAATAAATAAATTTTTTTAAAAAATTAAATTACATTTCCGACGGATTTCCGACGGAAATGAATATTTTTTTAAAAAAAATAAATAAATATTTCCGACGGATTTCCGACGGAAGTAAATTTTTAAATAAAAAAAAAATTATTAAAAATACGAATATTAAAAAAAAATTACAAAAAACGAAAATTAAAAAAAGAAAATTAAAAAACGAAAATTAAAAAAAATTACAAAAACGAGAAAAAAACAAATAATGAAAATAAAAACTAAATTCCTGTTCCCGACCCCGATCCAGATCCTGGAGGATAATCTGGGAAACGGCTCATCAAATACTCATTCATCTTCTGGATTTGAGCGCTTGTTTCTTGCCGGATCTGATCAATTGCTTCATCTTTTTCTTTATTCGCATTTCGAAGCGCATCTTTCAGCTGAGAGATCTCGAGAAGAAGCGATGGATCGATGGTTGGTACGTAAGGCAAAGACGTCTCTTGGGATTCAGGAAGGGTCCCTAAACCGAAAGGTTTACCTCGATACATAGGAGTCTCCTAGGATCGGAAATTTAAATTATTAATATAATTATATTTTTTTTTAAAAACTATTTAAATATAAAATATTACCTCGAGAACCAACCGGTTTATTTCCGAATTGGTTAGGGTGTTGAACCGGTTGATTCGTCGGAAGATTGAGTTAAGTGGGTGACTTTCGTTTGCACCCGTTCGACGACGTTACGAACCTTTGGTATAATTTCGCCCGTCTTTTTGTTGGTATGGGTGGTCTCCATAACCTTCAACCAATGAGGTTCGTTCCCACCCTCTCGGACTCTCTATTACGGAATTAAAATTTAAATGTTAGTATGATTAATCATAATTATTATAATTTGTATATATTTAGTTGGTTTAAAATATACCATGCCATCCGAGATTTGTTCGAAAGTGTTTGCGCCGGCATTGTGAGTTGGAGGCGCCTTCTCGATGGACCCGTCCCCACCTCTGCGGTTTGTGGCGTTTCGCTTGGCTTTTTTTCCGGCCGCTTCCGTCGTCCAATAGTTTTGAAACTCATCCCAAACACACGGGTTTAGGAACGAAGGTTTGTCCCCACCCAAACGCCATTTTTCCTTCCACTCGAACATATGATTCGAGTAGGAAGTCGCACAAGCCTTGTCAAATTCTTCTTGAATTTGACTAGTGAGTTGTGGTTCACAATTAAACTCTTGCTGGAAATTTAAAGTTTATAAATAAATTTCATAAGTTTTTTTAATTTATTTAATAATTTTTTGAGTAAATAAAAAAATTTATTTACTAACCGCAAAAGAACGGAACCATATTTCCCGAAGTTCGGCTGGGAAATCTCGGTATCTTGGATACGGAGCGGGTAACATTCTGTTGATGCATTTAAGAATAGCTTTTGGGATTTTTCCCTCATGTTTAAACCTTAAATTATTTTATAACTAATAATTAATATTTTTAGGTATTATTTTTTTGTAAATTTAAATGTTTGTAAATATTTACCAAGTGACTCGGTTATTGGGAATGGCTTCAAAGTTGGGATCGAGCCGAATCAGTCTCTCCTGTCCTTCCTGCTGGACCAAATCTTCAACAGACATTCTCACGGATTGTGAGGATCCAATACCATCATTAGACCTAATATATTAAAAACATATAAAAAAAACAAATTAGTATTAATTAAAAAAACAAATATAAATAATATTTTAAAAAAATAATTTATAAGAATATAATTACATTTTTTGGAGAGATTTTGGAGAGATTTTGGAGAATTTTCGGAAGTGTTTTTTTTTAGAGAGATGTTTGTTGTTTGAGTTGTGAAAAAATGAAAGGGAAGGGGGGTATATATACGAAAATTTCCGACCGATATTTCGGTCGGAAAACGGTAGGAAATGAAAATTGACCGCCAAAGTGAAAAATTTGGCGAAAAAAGAGCGGTCAAAATTCATTGTGGTCGGAATTCGGTAGGAATTTCCGACCGATTTCCGACCACAATTAAATTTTAATATAATTAATTATTGTGGTCGGAAAACGGTAGGAATTTCCGACCGAATTCCGACCATAATAATTAATTGACCGCCAAACTGAAAAATTCGGCGAAAAAAAGAGCGGTCAAATTTATTGTGGTCGGAATTCGGTAGGAAATTCCTACCGTTTTCCGACCACAATAATTAATTATATTAAAATTTAATTGTGGTCGGAAATCGGTCGGAAATTCCTACCGAATTCCGACCACAATAAATTAATTATATTAAAATTTAAATGTGGTCGGAATTCGGTAGGAATTTCCGACCGAATTCCGACGGAATATGCATGTCATTTAATCAATGCGAACACTTAGCAGTTTCGGGTAAATTTCAAGAACTACGGTCGGATAAAACCGTATTTCGAATAGGTTTAAT
Organism: Cochlearia excelsa; assembly: GCA_963556525.1. Classification (NCBI taxonomy): domain Eukaryota; kingdom Viridiplantae; phylum Streptophyta; class Magnoliopsida; order Brassicales; family Brassicaceae; genus Cochlearia; species Cochlearia excelsa. Next base: position 702,497 of record CAUVZT010000022.1, read on the forward strand.
GGAGTGTTTATATAAGATTTCTTCAACATAACAATATATAAGTATAATATGTTTCACGTTTTCAAATGTTTTTATGAAAATACCAAAATTTTGAAAAAACATATGAAAGTTACATAACTAAGTTGTAATGAAACATATATTTATAAAAATTAAAACTATTTTGCATTTTATGATCATTTTAGACATTTTGTAGAGTTTATTTTATTTCTAAAACGTATTATATAAAGGTATTTCATTGATTCGACAAAAAAAAAACATCATTTTGAAATGAAACCCTATAACGGTCGGAATTCGGTCGAAACTGCTAAGTGTTCGCATGGATTTAAATGACATGCATTTTCCGTCGGAATTCGGTCGGAAATTCCTACCGAATTCCGACCATAATAAATTAATTATTTAAAAATTTAATTGTGGTCGGAAATTGGTAGGAAATTCCTACCAATTTCCGACCACAATAAATTAATTATATTAAAATTTAAATGTGGTCGGAATTCGGTAGGAAATTCCGACCGAATTCCGACGGAATATGCATGTCGTTTAATCCATCTGAACACTTAGCAGTTTCGGGTAAATTTCAAGAACTACGGTTGGAAATCGGTAGGAAATTCCTACCGATTTCCGACCGAAGTTCGTGATTTAGTGTATATTTAGTGTTTCGCATAAAAACGTATTTCGAATAGGTTTAATGGAGTGTTTATATAAGATTTCTTGAACATAACAATATATAAGTATAATATGTTTCACGTTTTCAAATGTTTTTATGAAAATACCAAAATTTTGAAAAAACATATGAAAGTTACATAACTAAGTTGTAATGAAACATATATTTATAAAAATTAAAACTATTTTGTATTTTATGATCATTTTAGACATTTGTAGAGTTTATTTTATTTCTAAAACGTATTGTATAAAGGTATTTCATTGATTCGACAAAAAAAAACATCATTTTGAAATGAAACCCTATAACGGTCGGAATTCGGTCGGAAATTTCCTACCGATTTCCGACCACAAATCAAAAAACGGTAGGAAATCGGTCGGAAATTTCCTACCGAATTCCGACCGAATTTGGGGTTTCGATTTAGTACGAGGTAATTTAGTTTTGGCGGCTATCGACGGATTTCCGACCGATTTCCGACCGTTTTTTTTAAAATTAAAAAAAAAAATTAATTTTTTTAAAATTACTCGATTTGGTACGAGGTAATCGAGTTTCGCCGGCTACCGACCGATTTCCGACCGAATTCCGATCGCAATGTAAAAAAATAAAAAAAAAATTTAAAAATTTGAAAACGTGTAAAATTTTTGAAAACTCGTTGAAAACTCTTTTCAAAAACTCTTTTCACTTAAAACTCTTTGAAAAAGTGTAAAATTTTTGAAAACTCGTTGAAAACTATTTAATTGAAAAGTCTTTGAAAACTCTTTCAAAAAGTGTAAAAGAATTTAAAACTCTTTGAAAACTTTTTTTAAAACTCTTTGAAAACTCTTTGAAAAATTGTAAAATATTTGAAAATTCGTTGAAAACTATTTGAAAAATCTTTGAAAACTCTTTGAAAAAGTGTTAAAGAATTTAAAACTCTTTAAAAAACTTGTTGAAAACTTATTGTAAAATCTTTAAAAACTATTTCAAAACTCTTAATTTGAAAAGTCTTTGAAAAGTGTTTTAAAAATATTTTCCAAAAATTTGAACTTTTTTTCAAACATTTCATTCAGATTCGGTTGAGTCTTCAGTGGCAGAATCAGATCCCTCCTCAAATTCTCCAACCTCTTCTTCGGACTCTTCATGTACAACAAAATCAGCATCTTCTGTTAAATCTACAACCAAATCCACTTGTAATGAAACATCCACTTCTCCCAAATCTAATCTGGACTTCAAGTTGTCTTTCGTCCTCCCTTTCACGTTCATAATGGTGAACATGATGTTGTCAAAGAAGTTCTTCTCGATGTGCATAACATCTAGGTTGTGCCGAAGTAAATGATCCTTCCAATAAGGCAAATCCCAAAATATGCTCTTTTTGTGCCAGTTATGATGTTTACCATATCCATCCACAACTTGATGTCCGTTACCACCACAACGTACTGTCTTCTCAGCTCCAAAATCTCTAAGTTGAGTTAGTATATGTTCACCGCTTACTTCTTCGGGAGGTCCTTCATAGATTTTCTTCTTCTTCATAAACAAAGTAGTGCTCCGACGGTATGGATGATCGTTTGGTAAAAATCGTCGATGACAATCAAACCAACATGATTTACGTTCGTTCTTCAATTGGAAAGCATCGGTGTTATCTTGACAATAAGGACAAGATAACCGTCCATGTGTGGTCCATCCAGATAACATACCATATGCCGGAAAATCGCTAATAGTCCACATTAGTACTCGCTCGCATCATGAAGTTTTGTTGCATTGATATGTCGTACGTTTCAACTCCACTCTCCCATAACATCTTCAACTCATGTATCAACGGCTGCATAAATATGTCTAGTGCTCTCTTCGGATGCTCGCCCAGCCCAGGAACAAGAATAGATAGGAACAAAAACTCCCTAACCATGCACAATGACGGAGGCAGGTTGTAAGGCGTGACGATCACCGGCCATAAAGAATATTGTCTCCCATGTTTCCCAAAAGGGTTGAAACCATCAGTACTTAATCCCAAATACACATTGCGACTCTCACTTGCGAAACTAGGATACACATTTTGAAAATGTTTCCATGCTTGAGCATCTGAAGGATGTGCTATCTCTCCATTTAACATCTCATGTTCCGCATGCCATCTCATCGAACTTGCTGTGCGCTCCGACTGATATAACCTCTTCAGTCTATCCGTTAACGGCAAATACCACATTCTCTTATAAGGTATGGACACTCTTCCACCAGTTTCTTTATATCGTGGTTTCTTACAGAACCGGCATGCCGAGCGGTTTTCATCTCTTCTCCAATATAACATACAGTTATCGACGCACACATCGATAATCTGATACGGTAATCCTAGACCAGATACCAACTTCTCGATTTCATAATACGTCCCCGGTGCCATATTATCTTCGGGCAAAATGTCTTTGATCAGACCAGCCCACGCATCCACACAATCTTCTGAAAGATTGTAATCCGTTTTGATAGACATCATTCTTGTCGCAGCTGAAAGAGGTGAATGACCTTCTCTACACCCACCATATAACGGGTTCTTAGCGGCATCCAACATGTCAAAGAATTTCTGCGCTTCCACATTTGGCTCCTCCAATGTAGGCTCATGATGATCTCCAACAAACGACGGCATAGTTTCGCGAAAAATATCATTTACCATTTGCACGGTCCTATCTACAGATATAGGTTCTTCTACCGGAGGGACAACTAAATTATTATCATAATATTGTACATTACTACTACTAGGATAATTTACCATCAAATCATTTTCCCCATGAGAATACCATATTTTATACCCGGCGTAAAACCAACATTATATAAATGCTTCCATACTACTTTTACCAAAACATTTCTACGATTATCGCAATTTTTACAAGGACAATACATTTTACCTGTTGCTACGGTTCTTTCTTGAATTGCGGCAAACTCCATAAATTGTTTAAGCCCCTCCGCAAATTCTTCCGAAAGTAATCCCGTCGCAGGATCTTTATGATTTCCATCCATCCACGATCTAAAATAACTCATTATAATAATTTTTATTGAATTTTGTGGTAAATGGAGATTGATAAGAGAAATTGTTAATTTGTATTGAATTTTGTGGTAAATGGAGATTGATAAGAGAAATTGTGAGAAAGAAGAAGTGAGGGTGTGATATATATAAGAAATATTTCCTACCGATTTCCGACAGATTTTCTACCACAATTGATCCGTTGCACAACGGTAACGAAACGTTAAAATATCGGTCGGAAATCGGTCGGAAATGTTTTCCGTCGGAAATTGGTCGGAAAGTGGTAGGAAATTTCCTACCAATTTCCGACGGATTACTTTTCCGACCGATTTCCGACCGATATTTTAACGTTTCGTTACCGTTGTGCAACGGATCAATTGTGGTAGGAAATCGGTCGGAAATCGAGAGGAAATTTTCGACGGAAATCCGACCAAAATAAATTCCGACGGAAATCCGACCGATTTCCTACCAAATTCCGACCAAATTTTTGTGTCGGAATTTGGTCGGAAATTTCCGACCGATTACCGACCAATATCCATGTAGTCGGAAATCGGTCGGAAAGTGGTCGGAAATTTCCGACCACGTTTTTACGGTCGGAAATGTGGTAGGAAATTACCCTGTTTTCTTGTAGTGAGTGTCTCAATGAGCTTTGTACTAGTTTGACGAACTTAAGAAACATCTAACAACTCGTTTCTAGGGCTCTATACCAAGTTTCATGCAACATGAGTGCTTATAAGTGTCTCTATCAGTTTTGTACAAATTTGACGAACTTATGAAACGTCTAACAATGTGGTTTCTAGGACTCTAAACAAATTTTTATGCAACATGAGTGCTTATAAGTGTCTCAATGACCTTTGTACAAGTTTGACGAACTTATGAAACATCTAACAACGCGGTTTCTAAGACTCTAAACGAAGTGTCATGCAACATGACTGCTTATAAGTGTCTCAATGAACTTTTTACTAGTTTGACGAACTTATGAAACATCTTACAACGCGGTTTCTAGGACTCTAAACCAAGTTTCATGCAACATGAGTGCTTATAAGTGTCTCAATGAGCTTTGTACAAGTTCGACAAACTTATGAAACATCTAACAACTCGATTTCTAGGACTCTAAACTAAGTTTCATGCAACATGAGTGCTTATAAGTGTCTCAATGAGCTTTGTACTAGTTTTACGAACTGATGAAACATCTAACAACGCGGTTTCTAAGACTCTAAACGAAGTGTCATGCAACATGAGTGCTTATAAGTGTCTCAATGAGCTTTGTACTAGTTTGACGAACTTATGAAACATCTTACAACGCGGTTTCTAGGACTCTAAACCAAGTTTCATGCAACATGAGTGCTTAAAAGTGTCTCAATGAGCTTTGTACAAGTTTGACGAACTTATGAAACATCTAACAACGCGGTTTCTAGGACTCTAAACTAAGTTTCATGCAACATGAGTACTTATAAGTGTATTAATGAGCTTTGTACTAGTTTGACGAACTTATGAAACATCTAACAACGCGGTTTGTAGGACTCTAAACTAAGTTTCTTTCAACATGAGTTCTTATAAGTGTCTCAATGAGCTTTGTTCAAGGTTGACGAACTAATGAAACATCTAACAACGCGTTTCTAGGACTCTAAACCAAGTTTCATACAACATGAGTGCTTATAAGTGTTTCAATGAGCTTTGTACAAGTTTGACGAACTTATGAAACATCTAACAACGCGTTTATAGGACTCTAAACCAAGTTTCATGCAACATGAGTGCTTATAAGTGTCTCAATGAGCTTTGTACAAGTTCAACGAACTTATGAAACATCTAACAACGCGGTTTCTAGGACTCTGAACTAAGTTTCATGGAAAATGAGTGCTTATAAGTGTCTCAATGAGCTTTGTACTAGTTTGACGAATTGTGAAACATCTAACAACGCGGTTTCTAGGACTCTAAACCAAGTTTCATGCAACATGAGTGCTTATAAGTGTCTCAATGAGCTTTGTACAAGTTTGACAAACTAATGAAACATCTAACAACGCGTTTCTAGGACTCTAAACCAAGTTTCATGCAACATGAGTGCTTATATGTGTCTCAATGAGCTTTGTACAAGTTTGACAAACTAATGAAACATCTAACAACGCGTTTCTAGGACTCTAAACCAAGTTTCATGCAACATGAGTGCTTATAAGTGTCTCAATGAGCTTTGTACAAGTTTGACGAACTTATGAAAAATCAAACAATGTGGTTGCTAGGACTCTAATCCAAGTTTTATGCAACATGAGTGCTTATAAGTGTCTCAATGAGCTTTCTAGAAGTTTGACGAACTTATGAAACATCTAACAACGCGTTTCTAGGACTCTAAACCAAGTTTTATGCAACATTAGTGCTTATAAGTGTCTCAATGAGCTTTGTACAAGTTTGACGAACTTATGAAACATCTAACAAAGCGGTTTCTAAGACTCTAAACGAAGTGGCATGCAACATGAGTGCTTATAAGTGTCTCAATGAGCTTTGTACTAGTTTGACGAACTTATGAAACATCTAACAACTCGTTTCAAGGACTCTAAACCAAGTTTCATGCAACAAGAGTGCTTATAAGTGTCTCAATGAGCTTTGTACAAGTTTTACGAACTTAAGAAACATCTAACAACTCGTTTCTAGGGCTCTAAACCAAGTTTCATGCAACATGAGTGCTTATAAGTTTCTCAATGAGCTTTGTACTAGTTCGACGAACTTATGAAACATCTAACAACGCGGTTTCTAGGACTCTAAACCAAGTTTCATGCAACATGAGTGCTTATAAGTGTCTCAATGAGCTTTGTACAAGTTCAACGAACTTATGAAACATCTAACAACGCGGTTTCTAGGACTCTGAACTAAGTTTCATGGAAAATGAGTGCTTATAAGTGTCTCAATGAGCTTTGTACTAGTTTGACGAATTGTGAAACATCTAACAACGCGGTTTCTAGGACTCTAAACCAAGTTTCATGCAACATGAGTGCTTATAAGTGTCTCAATGAGCTTTGTACAAGTTTGACAAACTAATGAAACATCTAACAACGCGTTTCTAGGACTCTAAACCAAGTTTCATGCAACATGAGTGCTTATATGTGTCTCAATGAGCTTTGTACAAGTTTGACAAACTAATGAAACATCTAACAACGCGTTTCTAGGACTCTAAACCAAGTTTCATGCAACATGAGTGCTTATAAGTGTCTCAATGAGCTTTGTACAAGTTTGACGAACTTATGAAAAATCAAACAATGTGGTTGCTAGGACTCTAATCCAAGTTTTATGCAACATGAGTGCTTATAAGTGTCTCAATGAGCTTTCTAGAAGTTTGACGAACTTATGAAACATCTAACAACGCGTTTCTAGGACTCTAAACCAAGTTTTATGCAACATTAGTGCTTATAAGTGTCTCAATGAGCTTTGTACAAGTTTGACGAACTTATGAAACATCTAACAAAGCGGTTTCTAAGACTCTAAACGAAGTGGCATGCAACATGAGTGCTTATAAGTGTCTCAATGAGCTTTGTACTAGTTTGACGAACTTATGAAACATCTAACAACTCGTTTCAAGGACTCTAAACCAAGTTTCATGCAACAAGAGTGCTTATAAGTGTCTCAATGAGCTTTGTACAAGTTTTACGAACTTAAGAAACATCTAACAACTCGTTTCTAGGGCTCTAAACCAAGTTTCATGCAACATGAGTGCTTATAAGTTTCTCAATGAGCTTTGTACTAGTTCGACGAACTTATGAAACATCTAACAACGCGGTTTCTAGGACTCTAAACCAAGTTTCATGCAACATGAGTGCTTATAAGTGTCTCAATGAGCTTTGTACAAGTTCAACGAACTTATGAAACATCTAACAACGCGGTTTCTAGGACTCTGAACTAAGTTTCATGGAAAATGAGTGCTTATAAGTGTCTCAATGAGCTTTGTACTAGTTTGACGAATTGTGAAACATCTAACAACGCGGTTTCTAGGACTCTAAACCAAGTTTCATGCAACATGAGTGCTTATAAGTGTCTCAATGAGCTTTGTACAAGTTTGACAAACTAATGAAACATCTAACAACGCGTTTCTAGGACTCTAAACCAAGTTTCATGCAACATGAGTGCTTATATGTGTCTCAATGAGCTTTGTACAAGTTTGACAAACTAATGAAACATCTAACAACGCGTTTAGAGGACTCTAAACCAAGTTTCATGCAACATGAGTGCTTATAAGTGTCTCAATGAGCTTTGTACAAGTTTGACGAACTTATGAAAAATCAAACAATGTGGTTGCTAGGACTCTAATCCAAGTTTTATGCAACATGAGTGCTTATAAGTGTCTCAATGAGCTTTCTAGAAGTTTGACGAACTTATGAAACATCTAACAACGCGTTTCTAGGACTCTAAACCAAGTTTTATGCAACATTAGTGCTTATAAGTGTCTCAATGAGCTTTGTACAAGTTTGACGAACTTATGAAACATCTAACAAAGCGGTTTCTAAGACTCTAAACGAAGTGGCATGCAACATGAGTGCTTATAAGTGTCTCAATGAGCTTTGTACTAGTTTGACGAACTTATGAAACATCTAACAACTCGTTTCAAGGACTCTAAACCAAGTTTCATGCAACAAGAGTGCTTATAAGTGTCTCAATGAGCTTTGTACAAGTTTTACGAACTTAAGAAACAGCTAACAACTCGTTTCTAGGGCTCTAAACCAAGTTTCATGCAACATGAGTGCTTATAAGTTTCTCAATGAGCTTTGTACTAGTTCGACGAACTTATGAAACATCTAACAACGCGGTTTCTAGGACTCTAAACCAAGTTTCATGCAACATGAGTGCTTATAAGTGTTTCAATGAGCTTTATACAAGTTTGACGAACTTATCTAACATCTAACAACGCGTTTTTAGTACTCTAAACCAAGTTTTATGCAACATGAGTGCTTATAAGTGTCTCAATGAGCTTTGTACAAGTTTTACGAACTTATGAAATATCTAACAACGCGGTTTCTAAGACTCTAAACGAAGTGTCATGCAACATGAGTGCTTATAAGTGTCTCAATGAGCTTTGTACTAGTTTGACGAACTTATGAAACATCTTACAACGTGGTTTCTAGAACTCTAAACCAAGTTTCAGGCAACATGAGTTCTTATAAGTGTCTCAATGAGCTTTGTACAAGTTTTACGAACTTATGAAACATCTAACAACACGGTTTCTAGGAATCTAAACTAAGTTTTATGCAACATGAGTGCTTATAAGTGTCTCAATGAGCTTTGTACTAGTTTGACGAACTTATGAAACATCTAACAACACGGTTTCTCGGACTCTAAACCAATTTTCTTTCAACATGAGTTCTTATAAGTGTCTCAATGAGCTTTGTACAAGTTTGACGAACTAATGAAACATCTAACAACGCGTTTCTAGGACTCTAAACCAAGTTTAATGCAACATGAGTGCTTATAAGTTTCTCAATCAGCTTTGTACAAGTTTGATGAACTTATGAAACGTCTAACAATGTGGTTGCTAGGACTCTAAACCAAGTTTTATGCAACATGAGTGCTTATAAGTGTTTCAATGAGCTTTATACAAGTTTGACGAACTTATCTAACATCTAACAACGCGTTTTTAGGACTCTAAACCAAGTTTTATGCAACATGAGTGCTTATAAGTGTCTCAATGAGCTTTGTACAAGTTTGACGAACTTATGAAATATCTAACAACGCGGTTTCTAAAACTCTAAACGAAGTGTCATGCAACATGAGTACTTATAAGTGTCTCAATGAGCTTTGTACTAGTTCGACAAATTTATGAAACATCTTACAACGCGGTTTCTAGGACTCTAAACCAAGTTTCATGCAACATGAGTGCTTATAAGTGTCTCAATGAGCTTTGTACAAGTGTGACGTATTGAAGTGACTATACCAAGGTAGTTAATACATATAGTCGACTACATTGCAATGTAGTTGATTCATGTAGTCAACTATATCTCAAGGGAGTTAATACATATAGTCGACTACATCACAATGTAGTCGATTCATGTAGTCGACTATATCTGAAGACTAAAGAGTTGTTAGAGCTATGGACCAAAGGACAAAGGAGTGGTCCCCTTTTGAATTCTTGCCGTTGGAGCTTCTTTTTCTTCCCTATGTTTGATATATTTATTCTCCTTGTGTAATTGGAGGACAACACACAATTATGAATCAATGAAATCTTTTTACACCATTCTCTCTCTTTGTCCTTAGTGTTCTTCAAGAACACCAAGAACATCATACAAACAAAACACTTAAATCACTCAAAATCTAACATGGTATCAGAGCAAAAGCTCTTGGACCTCGTTTAGCTTCCGCTCTTACACTCAATTTCACTCGGTTCTCGACCCACTCAACACTCGACATTCAACTCGGCTCTCGACACTCAAATCGGTTCTCGACACTCGACTCGGACTCGGTGCTTGACATACTCGACACTCTACTCACTCAATACACTCGATACACTCGATTCGTGATTCTACTCGGTTCCAAAGTTTGGATCTTGAAGAAAGGTTCAAACTTTATCATTTCTCAAGAATACAAAGTTACAAAGTTTTGGTATCAAAGATCCAATCTTTCTCTCTCTCGAGGCTCGGATCTACAAGAAAGGTTCAAGTTTTTCACTCAATCTTAATATAAACCATGGAATACAAGGGAAACTACAACACCAAGCTCCATTGTCCGGTTACTTTGAGGTGTATCAACTATCTCCTTTGGGCTCGCACGGTGAGGACCGTACTTGGTGGCCGAGGGCTTTGGAAGCATATACTCAAGAAGCCACAAGCCTTCACCGATTCAAGCTTTGAGGATGATGAAGAAGAAGTGCCCGAAGAGGTAAAAAGGTTCCAAGAAGACCAAAAGGTACTCGGTATCCTTCAAGGTTCACTTGATCCTACCATCTTAGAGGCATACTCTTATTGTGAATGCTCGAAGGAACTTTGGGACACTCTTCAAACCGTCTATGGCAATGTCTCCAATCTTAGTCGGTTTTATGAAGTTAAGAAGGCTATCAACGACTTAAACCAAGAAGACACCGAATTCACTAAACCAAGAAGCCTTTATCGCTTTGGGCCGAACTAGAGATGCTTCGTCCAAGCTCTATTGATCCTAAGGTTCTAAATGAAAGAAGGGAACAAGACAAGGTCTATGGCTTGCTTCTCACACTCAATGGGAGCTACAAGGATGTCATCAAACATCTATTGAGATCCGACTCCTTACCAATCCTTGAGGATGTTTGTGCTCAACTTCAAAGAGAACAAGGATCGATTGAATTGTTCGATGGAAAGAAAGAGCTTGTCGCCGCAAACAAAGTAGCCTTCAAGCCTTATTCAAAGACATATGAAGAAAGGAGAACCTTGACATGTGACCATTGCAAGAAGAAAGGTCATTCCAAAGACAAGTGTTGGAATCTTCATCCACATCTCAAACCGGCCAAGTTCAAGGATGCAAAGGCTCACTTCTCAAGCGACGACTCGGTGAGTGGAGCTAGCTCAAGCACGGCGAGTCAATCCCTCAAGGATAAGGAGGAAGAGTCCACGGCTATGGTACCTTACTCGGATGAGTATGTGCGGAGATCCGATCTTGAAGCACTCATCAAAGCCCTTAAGGGCTCGGGTATTCAAAACTTCTACTCTCTTAGTGCTCACATGATAAACAAACCTATTAAGCCTATCATAGTTGATTCGGGTGCTTCTCATCATATGATTAGTAACTCAAACTTGATTAGTAATATCAAACCGGTTTTAGGTAATGTTATCAGTGCGAATGGAACTAAGGTACCCGTAGAAGGATTATGTGACCTTAAACTCTTTAATAAACACTCCCAAGATTTATACATGCCTAGCTTTACCTCTAATCTTATATCCGTAAAACGCATTGCTAATGATTTGAATTGTAATGTGATCTTCAGTCCTAATGAGGTTGTCTTTCAGGATATTGAAAGTAAAGAGGTGATTGGAAAGGGAGTCACTAGTGGAGATCTCTATGTGCTTGAGAAGGATACCTCAAGCTCTAATCTATCTCAAGCTTTTAGTTCTATTTTGGCCGAAGCCAATAGTGTCATTTGGCATTATAGGCTTGGTCACCCTCATTTAAATGCTTTAAAAACTTTATTACCAAATGTTGTGTTTAATCATGAAACATGTGAGTCTTGCATCTTAGGCAAGCATTGTCGAACCGTGTTTCCCAAATCTACTATGCTTTATAATTGCTTTGATCTTGTGCATTCGGATGTTTGGTCCTCTCCATGCAAGTCTAGAGATAATCACTCATATTTTGTTACATTCATTGATGAAAAGTCTAAGTACACATGGATAACTCTTTTACCTTCAAAGGATAGGGTGTTAGATGCTTTTAAAACTTTTCAAAATTACGTGACTAACCAATTCAATGCTAAGATTAAAATCTTTAGGTCCGACAATGGAGGTGAATACACGAGTAATGCAATCAAAGAACACATAGCAAAGCATGGGATTCTCCATCAAACAACATGCCCATACACTCCACAACAAAATGGAGTAGCCGAAAGAAAGAATCGACACTTGATGGAAGTCACAAGGTCGATGATGTTCCACATGAACATACCAAAGAGGTTTTGGTCCGATAGTGTTCTTACGGCGTGCTATCTTATCAATCGGACACCAACACAAGTCTTGGGAAACCGATCTCCCTTTGAGGTATTGAATAAAAATAAACCTCGTATTGATCATTTAAGGGTTTTCGGTTGTGTATGCTATGTGTTTGTACCTAGTGAACAAAGGACCAAGTTGGATGCTAAAAGCACCAAGGCTATGTTCATCGGCTATTCAAACACACAAAAGAGGTACAAGTGCTATGTACCCGAAACAAGAAGAGTTCTTATATCAAGAGAGGTCAAGTTTCTAGAAGGACAAAGCTACTACAAAGACAACAATTGGGAAAGCATCAAGGACTTACCCGAAGTCTTCTCGGATAGAGCTACAAGTCTTAGAAACCTAATGAAGAATCTTGGTATGGACTTTGACAAAGACACAAGGAATGAAGGACCGACTCAAAACACCCATCTTAATCATGCGGGGAGAACAACGACGAGCAAGTGGGTCCTCCAGAACCAAACACGACCGGGGAGAGTCACCAAATGTTCAAGAAGAACATCAAGACCAAACCGCCGAGACTCATACTCAACAAGAAGCTCAAAGTCATGATCAAGATGTGTCTCAAGAAGAAGGACCGCCGATTCTAAGAAGAAGTACTAGAATCAAGAAACATCCGTCTAATAGGGTAAACACAAGGGTTTATTACAATGATGTGGCCGTAGATCACCCTATTCAAGCCGTGTGTTCTCTAGCAAGGATTCCCGAGGAACATCAAGCCTTTATCACCTCTATGGATCAACAAGTGATTCCGAGAACTTATGAAGAAGCAATGAGGGAGAAGGTTTGGGCAAAAGCGGTTGAAGCCGAGAACAAGGCAATAGAAGACAATAACACCTTCTATGAAACCGAGTTACCAAAAGGGAATAAAGCCGTGAGTTCTAGATATGTCTTCACCATCAAGTACCTAAGAAATGGAGATATAGAATGACACAAGACTAGTGGCAAGAGGATTCACACAAACATATGGGGAAAATTACTTAGATACTTTTGCTCCGGTTGCAAAGCTTCACACGGTTCGAGTAATCTTGCCACTCGCCACCAATATATCTTGGGATCTATTTCAAATGGATGTGAAGAATGCCTTTCTACAAGGAGAGCTTGAAGAAGAGGTGTACATGACTCCTCCACCCGGCTTAGAGATCACTCCCGGGAAGGTTCTAAGGTTAAAGAAAGCCATCTACGGTCTTAAACAATCACCAAGAACTTGGTATCACAAGCTTAGCTCGACCTTGATGGAAAGGGGGTTCAAAAGGTCACAATCCGAGCATACACTTTTCACTCAACAAAGCCAAGAAGGCATTGTGGTAGTTCTTGTGTATGCGGATGACATAATCATATCCGGGAACAATAACGGAGGTATTCAAGAAACTAAAACCTTTCTCCAATCTAAGTTCAATATAAAGGATCTCGGTAAGCTCAAGTACTTCCTTGGGATAGAAGTGTGTAGATCCGAAGAGGGTCTATTCCTTTCCCAAAGGAAGTACACACATGATCTTTTAAGTGTTGTGAATATGGTAGGTACAAAGGTGGCTAAAACTCTTCTTAAAGATGGATACAAGATCATTCAAGAAGGAAGTGAAGAGGACCAACCTTACAAGGATCCGCAACTCTATAGGCGACTTGTGGGAAAGCTTATTTACTTGACCATTACAAGACCGGACTTATGGTTTGCCGTGAACCAAGTATCTCAACATATGCAAGGGCCGAAACAACACCATTAGAACATGCTAATGAGGATCTTGAAGTATCTCAAGGGAACATCTAGCTTGGGAATATGGATGGGATATAACAAGAACACCGAGGTTGTGGGATATTGTGATGCCGACTATGCCGGAGACTTGAAGGATAAAAGATCAACCACAGGGTATTGTACTTTCATCGGTGGAAACCTTGTCACTTGGAAGACAAAGAAGCAAAAGATTGTGTCATGCTCGACCGCCGAAGCCGAGTATAGAGCCATGAGGAACTCATGTGGCTTAAGAACCTTCTAGGAGACTTGGGAATAAAGATCGAATCACCAATGACTATGCATTGTGACAATGAGGCAGCAATTCACATAGCATCCAATTCGGTTTTCCACGAGAGAACCAAGCACATAGAGATTGATTGCCACAAGGTTCGGGAACAAATGATCCAAGGCACAATCCTACCGTGTTACACCAAGAGCCAAGACCAACTCGCGGACATCTTCACCAAATCCGCAAGCTTGAAAGTGTGTGAGTCAATTCTACCAAGACTTGGACTCACAATGGCTCCTAAAGCCTAAGTCTCTAACCGCATATCTTTGTACTCTTTTCCCTTAGGTGAGTTTTGTCCCAATGGGTTTTCTCACCAATGTTTTTTTAATGAGGCAAGGGTATGCGGGTTCCAAGCTTAGCCATTACATTAGGCTAAGATTGCGGGGGAGTATTGAAGTGAGTATACCAAGGTAGTTAATACATATAGTCGACTACATCGCAATGTAGTTGATTCATGTAGTCAAATATATCTCAAGGGAGTTAATACATATAGTCGACTACATCACAATGTAGTCGATTCACGTAGTCGACTATATCTGAAGACTAAAGAGCCGTTAGAGCTATGGACCAAAGGACAAAGGAGTGGTCCCCTTGTGAATTCTAGCCATTGGAGATTCTTTTTCTTCCCTATGTTTTATATATGTATTCTCCTTGTGTAATTGGAGGACAAAACACAATTATGAATCAATGAAATCTTTTTACACCATTCTCTCTCTTTGTCCTTAGTATTCTTCAAGAACACCAAGAACATCATACAAACAAAACACTTAAATCACTCAAAATCTAACATGACAAACTTATGAAACATCTAACAATGTCGTTTCTAGTAGTCTAAACTAAGTTTCATGCAACATGAGTGCTTCCAAGTGTCTCAATGAGCTTTGTACTAGTTTGACGAACTTATGAAACATCTAACAATGCTGTTTCTAGGACTCTAAACCAAGTTTCTTTCAACATGAGTTCTTATAAGTGTCTTACTGAGCTTTGTACAAGTTTGACGAACTAATGAAACATCTAACAACGCGTTTCTAGGACTCTAAACCAAGTTTCATGCAACATGAGTGCTTATAAGTTTCTCAATCAGCTTTGTACAAGTTTGACGAACTTATGAAACGTCTAACAATGTGGTTGCTAGGACTCTAAACCAAGTTTTATGCAACATGAGTGCTTATAAGTGTTTCAATGAGCTTTATACAAGTTTGACGAACTTATGAAACATCTAACAACGCGTTTTTAGGACTCTAAACCAAGTTTTATGCAACATGAGTGCTTATAAGTGTCTCAATGAGCTTTGTACAAGTTTGACGAACTTATGAAACATCTAACAACGCGGTTTCTAAGACTCTAAACGAAGTGTCATTCAACAAGAGTACTTATAAGTGTCTCAATGAGCTTCGTACTAGTTTGACGAACTTATGAAACATCTAACAACGCGGTTTCTAAGACTCTAAACGAAGTGTCATGCAACATGAGTGCTTATAAGTGTCTCAATGAGCTTTGTACTAGTTTGACGAACTTATGAAACATATTACAACGCGGTTTCTAGGACTCTAAACTTAGTTTCATGCAACATGAGTGCTTATCAGTGTCTCAATGAGCTTTGTACTAGTTTGACGAACTTATGAAACATCTAACAACGCGGTTTCTAGGACTCTAAACCAAGTTTCTTTCAACATGTGTTCTTATAAGTGTCTCAATGAGCTTTGTACAAGTTTGATGAATTAATGATACATCTAACAAGGCGTTTCTTGGACACTAAACCAAGTTTCATGTAACATGAGTGCTTATAAGTGTCTCAATGAACTTTGTACAAGTTCGACGAACTTATGAAACATCTAACAATGCCGTTTCTAGGACTGTAAACTAAGTTTCATGCAACATGAGTGCTTATAAGTGTCTCAATGAGCTTTGTACTAGTTTGACGAACTTATGAAACATCTAACAATGTGGTTGCTAGGACTCTAAACCAAGTTTTATGCAACATGAGTGCTTATAAGTGTCTCAATGAGCTTTGTACAAGTTTGACGAACTTATGAAACATCTAAGAACACGTTTCTAAGACTCTAAACCAAGTTTTATGCAATATGAGTGCTTATAAATGTCTCAATGAGATTTGTACAAGTTTGACGAACTTATGAAACATCTAACAACGCGTTTCTAGGACTCTAAACCAAGTTTCATGCAACATGAGTGCTTATAAGTGTCTCAATGAGCTTTGTACAAGTTTGACGAACTAATGAAACATCTAACAACTCGTTTCTAAGACTCGAAACCAAGTTTCATGCAACATGAGTGCTTATAAGTGCCTCTATCAGCTTTGTACAAGTTTGACGAACTTATGAAACGTCTAACAATGTGGTTTCTAGGATTCTAAACCAATTTCTATGCAACATGAGTGCTTATAAGTGTCTCAATGACCTTTGTACAAGTTTGACGAACTTGTGAAACATCTAACAACGCGTTTCTAGGACTCTAAACCAAGTTTCATGCAACATGAGTGCTTATAAGTGTCTCAATGAGTTTTGTACAAGTTTGACGAACTTATGAAACATCTAACAACGTGTTTCTAGGACTCTAAACCATGTTTCATGCAACATGAGTGCTTATAAGTGTCTCAATGAGTTTTGTACGAGTTTGACGAACTTATGAAACATCTAACAACGCGGTTTCTAAGACTCTAAACGAAGTGTCATGCAACATGAGTTCTTATAAGTGTCTCAATGAGCTTTGTACTAGTTCGACAAATTTATGAAACATCTTACAACGCGATTTCTAGGACTCTAAACTAAGTTTCATGCAACATGAGTGCTTATAAGTGTATCAATGAGCTTTGTACTAGTTTTACGAACTTATAAAACATCTAACAACGCGGTTTCTAAGACTCTAAACGAAGTGTCATGCAACATGAGTGCTTATAAGTGTCTCAATGAACTTTGTACTAGTTTGACGAACTTATGAAACATCTTACAACGCGGTTTCTAGGACTCTAAACCAAGTTTCATGCAACATGAGTGCTTAAAAGTGTCTCACTGAGCTTTGTACAAGTTTGACGAACTTATGAAACATCTAAAAACTCGTTTCTAGGACTCTAAACCAAGTTTCATGCAACATGAGTGCTTATAAGTGTCTCTATCAGCTTTGTACAAGTTTGACGAACTTATGAAACGTCTAACAATGTGGTTTCTAGGACTGTAAATCAATTTTTATGCAACGTGAGTGCTTATAAGTGTCTCAATGACCTTTGTACAAGTTTGACGAACTTATGAAACATCTAACAACGCGTTTCTAGGACTCTAAACCAAGTTTCATGCAACATGAGTGCTTATAAGTGTCTCAATGACTTTTGTACAAGTTTGACGAATTTATGAAACATCTAACAACGCGGTTTCTAAGACTCTAAACGAAGTGTCATGCAACATGAGTGCTTATAAGTGTCTCAATGAGCTTTGTACTAGTTTGACGAACTTATGAAACATCTAAGAACGCGTTTCTAAGACTCTAAACCAAGTTTTATGCAACATGAGTGCTTATAAGTGTCTCAATGAGCTTTATACAAGTTCGACAAACTTATGAAACATCTAACAACGCGATTTCTAGGACTCTAAACTAAGTTTCATGCAACATGAGTGCTTATAAGTGTCTCAATGAGCTTTGTACAAGTTTGACGAACTAATGAAACATCTAACAACTCGTTTCTAGGACTCGAAACCAAGTTTCATGCAACATGAGTGCTTATAAGTGCCTCTATCAACTTTGTACAAGTTTGACGAACTTATGAAACGTCTAACAATGTGGTTTCTAGGACTCTAAACCAAGTTTTATGCAACATAAGTGATTATAAGTGTCTCAATGTGCTTTGTACAAGTTTGACGAACTTATGAAACATCTAAGAACGCGTTTCTAAGACTCTAAACCAAGTTTTATGCAACATGAGTGCTTATAAATGTCTCAATGAGTTTTGTACAAGTTTGACGAACTTATGAAACATCTTACAACGCGGTTTCTAGGACTCTAAACCAAGTTTCATGCAACATGAGTGCTTAAAAGTGTCTCAATGAGCTTTGAAAAAGTTTGACGAACTTATGAAACATCTAACAACTAGTTTCTAGGACTCTAAACCAAGTTTCATGCAACATGAGTGCTTATAAGTGTCTCTATCAGCTTTGTACAAGTTTGACGAACTTATGAAACGTCTAACAATGTGGTTTCTAGGACTCTAAACCAATTTCTATGCAACATGAGTGCTTATAAGTGTCTCAATGACCTTTGTACAAGTTTGACGAACTTATGAAACATCTAACAACGCGTTTCTAGGACTCTAAACCAAG
This sequence comes from Cochlearia excelsa, assembly GCA_963556525.1. Lineage (NCBI taxonomy): Eukaryota > Viridiplantae > Streptophyta > Magnoliopsida > Brassicales > Brassicaceae > Cochlearia > Cochlearia excelsa. The sequence continues at coordinate 721,135 of CAUVZT010000022.1, forward strand.
TTTCATGCAACATGAGTGCTTATAAGTGTCTCAATGAGTTTTGTACAAGTTTGACGAACTTATGAAACATCTAACAACTCGTTTCTAGGACTCTAAACGAAGTGTCATGCAACATGAGTGCTTATAAGTGTCTCAATGAGCTTTGTACTAGTTTGACGAACTTATGAAACATCTAAGAACGCGTTTCTAAGACTCTAAACCAAGTTTCATGCAACATGAGTGTCTCAATGAGCTTTGAAAAAGTTTGACGAACTTATGAAACATCTAACAACTAGTTTCTAGGACTCTAAACCAAGTTTCATGCAACATGAGTGCTTATAAGTGTCTCAATGAGCTTTGTACTAGTTTTACGAACTTATGAAACATCTAACAACGCGGTTTCTAGGACTCTAAACCAAGTTTCATGCAACATGAGTGCTTATAAGTGTCTCAATGAGCTTTGTACAAGTTTGACAAACTAATGAAACATCTAACAACGCGTTTCTAGGACTATAAACCAAGTTTCATGCAACATGAGTGCTTATAATTGTCTCTATCAGCTTTGTACAAGTTTGACGAACTTATGAAACGTCTAACAATGTGGTTGCTAGGACTCTAATCCAAGTTTTATGCAACATGAGTGCTTATAAGTGTCTCAATGAGCTTTGTAGAAGTTTGACGAACTTATGAAACATCTAACAACGCGTTTCTAGGACTCTAAACCAAGTTTTATGCAACATTAGTGCTTATAAGTGTCTCAATGAGCTTTGTACAAGTTTGACGAACTTATGAAACATTTAACAAAGCTGTTTCTAAGACTCTAAACGAAGTGGCATGCAACATGAGTGCTTATAAGTGTCTCAATGAGCTTTGTACTAGTTTGGCGAACTTTTGAAACATCTAGCAACTCTTTTCTAGGACTCTAAACCAAGTTTCATGCAACATGAATGCTTATAAGTGTCTCAATGAGCTTTGTACAAGTTTGACGAACTTAAGAAACATCTAACAACTCGTTTCTAGGGCTCTAAACCAAGTTTCATGCATAATGAGTGCTTATAAGTGTCTCTATCAGCTTTGTACAAGTTTGACGAACTTATGAAACGTCTAACAATGTGGTTTCTAGGACTCTAAACCAATTTTTATGCAACATGAGTGCTTATAAGTGTCTCAATGACCTTTGTACAAGTTTGACGAACTTATGAAACATCTAACAACGCGTTTCTAGTACTCTAAACCAAGTTTCATGCAACATGAGTGCTTATAAGTGTCTCAATGAGTTTTGTACAAGTTTGACAAACTTATGAAACATCTAACAACGCGGTTTCTAAGACTCTAAACGAAGTGTCATGCAACATGAGTGCTTATAAGTGTCTCAATGAGCTTTGTACAAGTTTGACGAACTTATGAAACATCTAACAACGCGTTTCTAGGACTCTAAACCAAGTTTCATGCAACATGAGTGCTTATAAGTGTCTCAATGAGTTTTGTACAAGTTTGACGAACTTATGAAACATCTAACAACGCGGTTTCTAAGACTCTAAACGAAGTGTGATGCAACATGAGTGCTTATAAGTGTCTCAATGAGTTTTGTACAAGTTTGACGAACTTATGAAACATCTAACAACGCGGTTTCTAAGACTCTAAACGAAGTGTCATGCAACATGAGTGCTTATAAGTGTCTCAATGAGCTTTGTACAAGTTTGACGAACTTATGAAACATCTAACAACGCGTTTCTAGGACTCTAAACCAAGTTTCACGCAACATGAGTGCTTATAAGTGTCTCAATGAGTTTTGTACAAGTTTGACGAACTTATGAAACATCTAACAACGCGGTTTCTAAGACTCTAAACGAAGTGTCATGCAACATGAGTGCTTATAAGTGTCTCAATGAGCTTTGTACTAGTTTGACGAACTTATGAAACATCGTACAACGCGGTTTCTAGGACTCTAAACCAAGTTTCTTTCAACATGAGTGCTTATAAGTGTCTCAATGAGCTTTATACAAGTTCGACAAACTTATGAAACATCTAACAACGCGATTTCTAGGACTCTAAACTAAGTTTCATGCAACATGAGTGCTTATAAGTGTCTCAATGAGCTTTGTACTAGTTTGACGAACTTATGAAACATCTTACAACGCGTTTCTAGGACTCTAAACCAAGTTTCATGCAACATGAGTGCTTAAAAGTGTCTCAATGAGCTTTGTACAAGTTTGACGAACTTATGAAACATCTAACAACTCGTTTCTAGGACTCTAAACCAAGTTTCATGCAACATGAGTGCTTATAAGTGTCTCAATGAGCTTTGTACTAGTTCGACGAACTTATGAAACATCTAACAACGCTGTTTCTAGGACTCTAAACCAAGTTTCATGCAACATGAGTGCTTATAAGTGTCTCAATGAGCTTTGTACAAGTTCAACGAACTTATGAAACATCTAACAACGCGGTTTCTAGGACTCTAAACTAAGTTTCAACTCTAAACTAAGTTTCATGGAACATGAGTGCTCATAAGTGTTTCAAAGAGCTTTGTACTAGTTTGACGAACTTGTGAAACATCTAACAACGCGGTTTGTAGGACTCTAAACCAAGTTTCATGCAACATGAATGCTTATAAGTGTCTCAATGAGCTTTGTACAAGTTTGACCAACTAATGAAACATCTAACAACGCGTTTCTAGGACTCTAAACCAAGTTTCATGCAACATGAGTGCTTATAATTGTCTCTATCAGCTTTGTACAAGTTTGACGAACTTATGAAACGTCTAAAAATGTGGTTTCTAGGACTCTAATCCAAGTTTCATGCAACATGAGTGCTTATAAGTGTCTCAATGAGCTTTGTAGAAGTTTGACGAACTTATGAAACATCTAACAACGCGTTTCTAGGACTCTAAACCAAGTTTTATGCAACATTAGTGCTTATAAGTGTCTCAATGAGCTTTGTACAAGTTTGACGAACTTATGAAACATTTAACAAAGCGGTTTCTAAGACTCTAAACGAAGTGGCATGCAACATGAGTGCTTATAAGTGTCTCAATGAGCTTTGTACTAGTTTGGCGAACTTTTGAAACATCTAGCAACTCTTTTCTAGGACTCTAAACCAAGTTTCATGCAACATGAGTGCTTATAAGTGTCTCAATGAGCTTTGTACAAGTTTGACGAACTTAAGAAACATCTAACAACTCGTTTTCTAGGGCTCTAAACCAAGTTTCATGCATTATGAGTGCATATAAGTGTCTCTATCAGCTTTATACAAGTTTGACGAACTTATGAAACGTCTAACAATGTGGTTTCTAGGACTCTAAACCAATTTTTATGCAACATGAGTGCTTATAAGTGTCTCAATGACCTTTGTACAAGTTTGACGAACTTGTGAAACATCTAACAACGCGTTTCTAGGACTCTAAACCAAGTTTCATGCAACATGAGTGCTTATAAGTGTCTCAATGAGTTTTGTACAAGTTTGACGAACTTATGAAACATCTAACAACGCGGTTTCTAAGACTCTAAACGAAGTGTCATGCAACATGAGTGCTTATAAGTGTCTCAATGAGCTTTGTACAAGTTTGACGAACTTATGAAACATCTAACAACGCGTTTCTAGGACTCTAAACCAAGTTTCATGCAACATGAGTGCTTATAAGTGTCTCAATGAGTTTTGTACAAGTTTGACGAACTTATGAAACATCTAACAACGCGGTTTCTAAGACTCTAAACGAAGTGTCATGCAACATGAGTGCTTATAAGTGTCTCAATGAGCTTTGTACTAGTTTGACGAACTTATGAAACATCGTACAACGCGGTTTCTAGGACTCTAAACCAAGTTTCTTTTTCAACATGAGTGCTTATAAGTGTCTCAATGAGCTTTATACAAGTTCGACAAACTCATGAAACATCTAACAACGCGATTTCTAGGACTCTAAACTAAGTTTCATGCAACATGAGTACTTATAAGTGTCTCAATGAGCTTTGTACTAGTTTTACGAACTTATGAAACATCTAAAAATGCGGTTTCTAAGACTCTAAACGAAGTGTCATGCAACATGAGTGCTTATAAGTGTCTCAATGAGCTTTGTACTAGTTTGACGAACTTATGAAACATCTTACAACGCGTTTCTAGGACTCTAAACCAAGTTTCATGCAACATGAGTGCTTAAAAGTGTCTCAATGAGCTTTGTACAAGTTTGACGAACTTATGAAACATCTAACAACTCGTTTCTAGGACTCTAAACCAAGTTTCATGCAACATGAGTGCTTATAAGTGTCTCAATGAGCTTTGTACTAGTTCGACGAACTTATGAAACATCTAACAACGCTGTTTCTAGGACTCTAAACCAAGTTTCATGCAACATGAGTGCTTATAAGTGTCTCAATGAGCTTTGTACAAGTTCAACGAACTTAAGAAACATCTAACAACGCGGTTTCTAGGACTCTAAACTATGTTTCAACTCTAAACTAAGTTTCATGGAACATGAGTGCTCATAAGTGTTTCAAAGAGCTTTGTACTAGTTTGAAGAACTTGTGAAACATCTAACAACGCGGTTTCTAGGACTCTAATCCAAATTTTATGCAACATGAGTGCTTATAAGTGTCTCAATGAGCTTTGTACAAGTTTGACGAACTTATGAAACATCTAACAAAGCGGTTTCTAAGACTTTAAACGAAGTGGCATGTAACATGAGTGCTTTATAAGTGTCTCAATGAGCTTTGTACTAGTTTGACGAACTTATGAAACATCTAGCAACTCTTTTCTAGGACTCTAAACCAAGTTTCATGCAACATGAGTGCTTATAAGTGTCTCAATGAGCTTTGTACAAGTTTGACGAACTTAAGAAACATCTAAGTTAACAACTCGTTTCTAGGGCTCTAAACCAAGTTTCATGCAACATGAGTGCTTATAAGTGTCTCTATCAGCTTTGTACAAGTTTGACGAACTTATGAAACGTCTAACAATGTGGTTTCTAGGACTCTAAACCAATTTTTATGCAACATGAGTGCTTATAAGTGTCTCAATGACCTTTGTACAAGTTTGACGAACTTATGAAACATCTAACAACGCGTTTCTAGGACTGCGAACCAAGTTTCATGCAACATGAGTGCTTATAAGTGTCTCAATGAGTTTTGTACAAGTTTGACGAACTTATGAAACATCTAACAACGCGGTTTCTAAGACTCTAAACGAAGTGTCATGCAACATGAGTGCTTATAAGTCTCAATGAGCTTTGTACTAGTTTTGACGAACTTATGAAACATCTAACAACGCGGTTTCTAAAACTCTAAACGAAGTGTCATGCAACATGAGTACTTATAAGTGTCTCAATGAGCTTTGTACTAGTTTTACGAACTTATGAAACATCTAACAACGCGGTTTCTAAGACTCTAAACGAAGTGTCATGCAACATGAGTGCTTTATAAGTGTCTCAATGAGCTTTGTACTAGTTTGACGAACTTATGAAACATCTTACAACGCGGTTTCTAGGACTCTAAACCAAGTTTCATGCAACATGAGTGCTTATAAGTGTCTCTATCAGCTTTGTACAAGTTTGACGAACTTATGAAACGTCTAACAATGTGGTTTCTAGGACTCTAAACCAATTTTTATGCAACATGAGTGCTTATAAATGTCTCAATGACCTTTGTACAAGTTTGACGAACTTATGAAACATCTAACAACGCGTTTCTAGGACTCTAAACCAAGTTTCATGCAACATGAGTGCTTATAAGTGTCTCAATGAGTTTTTTACAAGTTTGACGAACTTAAACATCTAACAACGTGGTTTCTAAGACTCTAAACGAAGTGTCATGCAACATTATAAGTGTCTCAATGAGCTTTGTACTAGTTTGACGAACTTATGAAACATCGTACAACGCGGTTTCTAGGACTCTAAACCAAGTTTCTTTCAACATGAGTGCTTTATAAGTGTCTCAATGAGCTTTGTACAAGTTCGACAAAGTTATATTATGAAACATCTAACAACTCGATTTCTAGGACTCTAAACTAAGTTTCATGCAACATGAGTGCTTATAAGTGTCTCAATGAGCTTTGTAGAAGTTTGACGAACTTATGAAACATCTAACAACGCGTTTCTAGGACTCTAAACGAAGTTTTATGCAACATTAATGCTTATAAGTGTCTCAATGAGCTTTGTCAAAGTTTGACGAACTTATGAAACATCGTACAACACGGTTTCTAGGACTCTAAACCAAGTGGCATGCAACATGAGTGCTTATAAGTGTCTCAATGAGCTTTGTACAAGTTCGACAAACTTATGAAACATCTAACAACCCGATTTCTAGGACTCTAAACTAAGTTTCATGCAACATGAGTGCTTATAACTGTCTCAATGAGCTTTGTACTAGTTTTACGAACTTATGAAACATCTAACAACGCGGTTTCTAAGACTCTAAACGAAGTGTCATGCAATATGAGTGCTTATAAGTGTCTCAATGAGCTTTGTACTAGTTTGACGAACTTATGAAACATCTTACAACGCGTTTCTAGGACTCTAAAACCAAGTTTCATGCAACATGAGTTCTTAAAAGTGTCTCAATGAGCTTTGTACAATTTTGACGAACTTATGAAACATCTAACAACTCGTTTCTAGGACTCTAAACCAAGTTTCATGCAACATGAGTGCTTATAAGTGTCTCAATGAGCTTTGTACTAGTTCGACGAACTTATGAAACATCTAACAACGCTGTTTCTAGGACTTTAAACCAAGTTTCATGCAACATGAGTGCTTATAAGTGTCTCACTGAGCTTTGTACAAGTTCAACGAACTTATGAAACATCTAACAACGCGGTTTCTAGGACTCTAAACTAAGTTTCATGGAACATGAGTGCTCATAAGTGTTTCAAAGAGCTTTTTACTAGTTTGACGAACTTGTGAAACATCTAACAACGCGGTTTCTAGGACTCTAAACCAAGTTTCATGCAACATGAGTGCTTATAAGTGTCTCAATGAGCTTTGTACAAGTTTGACAAACTAATGAAACATCTAACAACGCGTTTCTAGGATTCTAAACCAAGTTTCATGCAACATGAGTGCTTATAACTGTCTCTATCAGCTTTGTACAAGTTTGACGAACTTATGAAACGTCTAACAATGTGGTTGCTAGGACTCTAATCCAAGTTTTATGCAACATGAGTGCTTATAAGTGTCTCAATGAGCTTTGTAGAAGTTTGACGAACTTATGAAACATCTAACAACGCGTTTCTAGGACTCTAAACCAAGTTTTATGCAACATTAGTGCTTATAAGTGTCTCAATGAGCTTTGTACAAGTTTGACGAACTTATGAAACATTTAACAAAGCGGTTTCTAAAGACTCTAAACGAAGTGGCATGCAACATGAGTGCTTATAAGTGTCTCAATGAGCTTTGTACTAGTTTGGCGAACTTTTGAAACATCTAGCAACTCTTTTCTAGGACTCTAAACCAAGTTTCATGCAACATGAGTGCTTATAAGTGTCTCAATGAGCTTTGTACAAGTTTGACGAACTTAAGAAACATCTAACAACTCGTTTTCTAGGGCTCTAAACCAAGTTTCATGCATTATGAGTGCATATAAGTGTCTCTATCAGCTTTATACAAGTTTGACGAACTTATGAAACGTCTAACAATGTGGTTTCTAGGACTCTCTAAACCAATTTTTATGCAACATGAGTGCTTATAAGTGTCTCAATGACCTTTGTACAAGTTTGACGAACTTATGAAACATCTAACAACGCGTTTCTAGGACTCTAAACCAAGTTTCATGCAACATGAGTGCTTATAAGTGTCTCAATGAGTTTTGTACAAGTTTGACGAACTTATGAAACATCTAACAACGCGGTTTCTAAGACTCTAAACGAAGTGTCATGCAACATGAGTGCTTATAAGTGTCTCAATGAGCTTTGTACAAGTTTGACGAACTTATGAAACATCTAACAACGCGTTTCTAGGACTCTAAACCAAGTTTCATGCAACATGAGTGCTTATAAGTGTCTCAATGAGTTTTGTACAAGTTTGACGAACTTATGAAACATCTAACAACGCGGTTTCTAAGACTCTAAACGAAGTGTCATGCAACATGAGTGCTTATAAGTGTCTCAATGAGCTTTGTACTAGTTTGACGAACTTATGAAACATCGTACAACGCGGTTTCTAGGACTCTAAACCAAGTTTCTTTCAACATGAGTGCTTATAAGTGTCTCAATGAGCTTTATACAAGTTCGACAAACTCATGAAACATCTAACAACGCGATTTCTAGGACTCTAAACTAAGTTTCATGCAACATGAGTACTTATAAGTGTCTCAATGAGCTTTGTACTAGTTTTACGAACTTATGAAACATCTAAAAATGCGGTTTCTAAGACTCTAAACGAAGTGTCATGCAACATGAGTGCTTATAAGTGTCTCAATGAGCTTTGTACTAGTTTGACGAACTTATGAAACATCTTACAACGCGTTTCTAGGACTCTAAACCAAGTTTCATGCAACATGAGTGCTTAAAAGTGTCTCAATGAGCTTTGTACAAGTTTGACGAACTTATGAAACATCTAACAACTCGTTTCTAGGACTCTAAACCAAGTTTCATGCAACATGAGTGCTTATAAGTGTCTCAATGAGCTTTGTACTAGTTCGACGAACTTATGAAACATCTAACAACGCTGTTTCTAGGACTCTAAACCAAGTTTCATGCAACATGAGTGCTTATAAGTGTCTCAATGAGCTTTGTACAAGTTCAACGAACTTAAGAAACATCTAACAACGCGGTTTCTAGGACTCTAAACTATGTTTCAACTCTAAACTAAGTTTCATGGAACATGAGTGCTCATAAGTGTTTCAAAGAGCTTTGTACTAGTTTGAAGAACTTGTGAAACATCTAACAACGCGGTTTCTAGGACTCTAATCCAAATTTTATGCAACATGAGTGCTTATAAGTGTCTCAATGAGCTTTGTACAAGTTTGACGAACTTATGAAACATCTAACAAAGCGGTTTCTAAGACTTTAAACGAAGTGGCATGTAACATGAGTGCTTATAAGTGTCTCAATGAGCTTTGTACTAGTTTGACGAACTTATGAAACATCTAGCAACTCTTTTCTAGGACTCTAAACCAAGTTTCATGCAACATGAGTGCTTATAAGTGTCTCAATGAGCTTTGTACAAGTTTGACGAACTTAAGAAACATCTAAGTTAACAACTCGTTTCTAGGGCTCTAAACCAAGTTTCATGCAACATGAGTGCTTATAAGTGTCTCTATCAGCTTTGTACAAGTTTGACGAACTTATGAAACGTCTAACAATGTGGTTTCTAGGACTCTAAACCAATTTTTATGCAACATGAGTGCTTATAAGTGTCTCAATGACCTTTGTACAAGTTTGACGAACTTATGAAACATCTAACAACGCGTTTCTAGGACTCTGAACCAAGTTTCATGCAACATGAGTGCTTATAAGTGTCTCAATGAGTTTTGTACAAGTTTGACGAACTTATGAAACATCTAACAACGCGGTTTCTAAGACTCTAAACGAAGTGTCATGCAACATGAGTGCTTATAAGTGTCTCAATGAGCTTTGTACTAGTTTTGACGAACTTATGAAACATCTAACAACGCGGTTTCTAAAACTCTAAACGAAGTGTCATGCAACATGAGTACTTATAAGTGTCTCAATGAGCTTTGTACTAGTTTTACGAACTTATGAAACATCTAACAACGCGGTTTCTAAGACTCTAAACGAAGTGTCATGCAACATGAGTGCTTATAAGTGTCTCAATGAGCTTTGTACTAGTTTGACGAACTTATGAAACATCTTACAACGCGGTTTCTAGGACTCTAAACCAAGTTTCATGCAACATGAGTGCTTATAAGTGTCTCTATCAGCTTTGTACAAGTTTGACGAACTTATGAAACGTCTAACAATGTGGTTTCTAGGACTCTAAACCAATTTTTATGCAACATGAGTGCTTATAAATGTCTCAATGACCTTTGTACAAGTTTGACGAACTTATGAAACATCTAACAACGCGTTTCTAGGACTCTAAACCAAGTTTCATGCAACATGAGTGCTTATAAGTGTCTCAATGAGTTTTTTTACAAGTTTGACGAACTTAAACATCTAACAACGTGGTTTCTAAGACTCTAAACGAAGTGTCATGCAACATTATAAGTGTCTCAATGAGCTTTGTACTAGTTTGACGAACTTATGAAACATCGTACAACGCGGTTTCTAGGACTCTAAACCAAGTTTCTTTCAACATGAGTGCTTATAAGTGTCTCAATGAGCTTTGTACAAGTTCGACAAAGTTATATTATGAAACATCTAACAACTCGATTTCTAGGACTCTAAACTAAGTTTCATGCAACATGAGTGCTTATAAGTGTCTCAATGAGCTTTGTAGAAGTTTGACGAACTTATGAAACATCTAACAACGCGTTTCTAGGACTCTAAACGAAGTTTTATGCAACATTAATGCTTATAAGTGTCTCAATGAGCTTTGTCAAAGTTTGACGAACTTATGAAACATCGTACAACACGGTTTCTAGGACTCTAAACCAAGTGGCATGCAACATGAGTGCTTATAAGTGTCTCAATGAGCTTTGTACAAGTTCGACAAACTTATGAAACATCTAACAACCCGATTTCTAGGACTCTAAACTAAGTTTCATGCAACATGAGTGCTTATAACTGTCTCAATGAGCTTTGTACTAGTTTTACGAACTTATGAAACATCTAACAACGCGGTTTCTAAGACTCTAAACGAAGTGACATGCAATATGAGTGCTTATAAGTGTCTCAATGAGCTTTGTACTAGTTTGACGAACTTATGAAACATCTTACAACGCGTTTCTAGGACTCTAAACCAAGTTTCATGCAACATGAGTTCTTAAAAGTGTCTCAATGAGCTTTGTACAATTTTGACGAACTTATGAAACATCTAACAACTCGTTTCTAGGACTCTAAACCAAGTTTCATGCAACATGAGTGCTTATAAGTGTCTCAATGAGCTTTGTACTAGTTCGACGAACTTATGAAACATCTAACAACGCTGTTTCTAGGACTTTAAACCAAGTTTCATGCAACATGAGTGCTTATAAGTGTCTCACTGAGCTTTGTACAAGTTCAACGAACTTATGAAACATCTAACAACGCGGTTTCTAGGACTCTAAACTAAGTTTCATGGAACATGAGTGCTCATAAGTGTTTCAAAGAGCTTTTACTAGTTTGACGAACTTGTGAAACATCTAACAACGCGGTTTCTAGGACTCTAAACCAAGTTTCATGCAACATGAGTGCTTATAAGTGTCTCAATGAGCTTTGTACAAGTTTGACAAACTAATGAAACATCTAACAACGCGTTTCTAGGATTCTAAACCAAGTTTCATGCAACATGAGTGCTTATAACTGTCTCTATCGGCTTTGTACAAGTTTGACGAACTTATGAAACGTCTAACAATGTGGTTGCTAGGACTCTAATCCAAGTTTTATGCAACATGAGTGCTTATAAGTGTCTCAATGAGCTTTGTAGAAGTTTGACGAACTTATGAAACATCTAACAACGCGTTTCTAGGACTCTAAACCAAGTTTTATGCAACATTAGTGCTTATAAGTGTCTCAATGAGCTTTGTACAAGTTTGACGAACTTATGAAACATCTAACAAAGCGGTTTCTAAGACTCTAAACGAAGTGGCATGCAACATGAGTGCTTATAAGTGTCTCAATGAGCTTTGTACAAGTTTGACGAACTTAAGAAACATCTAACAACTCGTTTCTAGGGCTCTAAACCAAGTTTCATGCAACATGAGTGCTTATAAGTGTCTCAATGAGCTTTGTAATAGTTTGACGAACTTATGAAACATCTAACAACGCGGTTTCTAGGACTCTAAACCAAGTTTCTTTCAACATGAGTTCTTATAAGTGTCTCAATGACCTTTGTACAAGTTTGACGAACTAATGAAACATCTAACAACGCGTTTCTAGGACTCTAAACCAAGTTTCATGCAACATGAGTGCTTATAAGTTTCTCAATTAGCTTTGTATAAGTTTGACGAACTTATGAAACGTCTAACAATGTGGTTGCTAGGACTGTTAACCAAGTTTTATGCAACATGAGTGCTTATAAGTGTTTCAGTGAGCTTTATACAAGTTTAACGAACTTATGAAACATCTAACAACGCGTTTTTAGGACTCTAAACCAAGTTTTATGCAACATGAGTGCTTACAAGTGTCTCAATCAGCTTTGTACAAGTTTGACGAACTTATGAAATGTCTAACAATGTGGTTGCTAGGACTCTAAACCAGTTTTATGCAACATCAATGCTTATAAGTGTTTCAATGAGCTTTATACAAGTTTAACGAACTTATGAAACATCTAACAACGCGTTTTTAGGACTCTAAACCAAGTTTTATGCAACATGAGTGCTTATAAGTGTCTCAATGAGCTTTGTACAAGTTTGACGAACTTATCAAACATCTAACAACGAGGTTTCTAAGACTCTAAACGAAGTTTCATGCAACATGAGTACTTATAAGTGTCTCAATGAGCTTTGTACTAGTTCGACAAATTTATGAAACATCTTACAACGCGGTTTCTAGGACTCTAAACCAAGTTTCATGAGACATGAGTGCTTATAAGTGTCTCAATGAGCTTTGTACAAGTGTGACGAACTTATGAAACATCTAACAATGTCGTTTCTAGGAGTCTAAACTAAGTTTTATGCAACTTTAGTGCTTACAAGTGTCTCAATGAGCTTTGTAATAGTTTGACGAACTTATGAAACATCTAACAACGCGGTTTCTAGGACTCTAAACCAAGTTTCTTTCAACATGAGTTCTTATAAGTGTCTCAATGACCTTTGTACAAGTTTGACGAACTAATGAAACATCTAACAACGCGTTTCTAGGACTCTAAACCAAGTTTCATGCAACATGAGTGCTTATAAGTTTCTCAATCAGCTTTGTACAAGTTTGACGAACTTATGAAACGTCTAACAATGTGGTTGCTAGGACTGTTAACCAAGTTTTATGCAACATGAGTGCTTATAAGTGTTTTAGTGAGCTTTATACAAGTTTAACGAACTTATGAAACATCTTACAACGCGGTTTCTAGGACTCTAAACCAAATTTCGTGCAACATGAGTGCTTATAAGTGTCTCAATGAGATTTGTACAAGTGTGACGAACTTATGAAACATCTAACAATGTCGTTTCTAGGAGTCTAAACTAAGTTTCATGCAACTTGAGTGCTTACAAGTGTCTCAATGAGCTTTGTACTAGTTTAACGAACTTATGAAACATCTAACAACGCGGTTTCTAGGACTCTAAACCAAGTTTCTTTCAACTTGAGTTCTTATAAATGTCTCAATGAGCTTTGTACAAGTTTGACGAACTAATGAAACATCTAACAACGCGTTTCTAGGACTCTAAACCAAGTTTCATGCAACATGAGTGCTTATAAGTTTCTCAAACAACTTTGTACAAGTTTGACGAACTTATGAAACGTCTAACAATGTGGTTGCTAGGACTCTAAACCAAGTTTTATGCAACATGAGTGCTTATAAGTGTTTCAATGAGCTTTATACAAGTTTAACGAACTTATGAAACATCTAACAATGCGTTTCTAGGACTCTAAACCAAGTTTCATGCAACATGAGTGCTTATAAGTTTCTGAAATGACTTTGTACAAGTTTGACGAACTTATGAAACGTCTAACAATGTGGTTGCTAGGACTCTAAACCAAGTTTTATGCAACATGAGTGCTTATAAGTGTTTCAATGAGCTTTATACAAGTTTAACGAACTTATGAAACATCTAACAACGCGTTTCTAGGACTCTAAACCAAGTTTCATGCAACATGAGTGCATATAAGTTTCTCAATCAGCTTTGTACAAGTTTGACGAACTTATGAAATGTCTAACAATGTGGTTGCTAGGACTCTAAACCAGTTTTATGCAACATGAGTGCTTATAAGTGTTTCAATGAGCTTTATACAAGTTTAACGAACTTATGAAACATCTAACAACGCGTTTTTAGGACTCTAAACCAAGTTTTATGCAACATGAGTGCTTATAAGTGTCTCAATGAGCTTTGTACAAGTTTGACGAACTTATGAAACATCTAACAACGCGGTTTCTAAGAGTCTAAACCAAGTTTCATGAGACATGAGTGCTTATAAGTGTCTCAATGAGCTTTGTACAAGTGTGACGAACTTATGAAACATCTAACAATGTCGTTTCTAGGAGTCTAAACTAAGTTTTATGCAACTTTAGTGCTTACAAGTGTCTCAATGAGCTTTGTAATAGTTTGACGAACTTATGAAACATCTAACAACGCGGTTTCTAGGACTCTAAACCAAGTTTCTTTCAACATGAGTTCTTATAAGTGTCTCAATGACCTTTGTACAAGTTTGACAAACTAATGAAACATCTAACAACGCGTTTCTAGGACTCTAAACCAAGTTTCATGCAACATGAGTGCTTATAAGTTTCTCAATCAGCTTTGTACAAGTTTGACGAACTTATGAAACGTCTAACAATGTGGTTGCTAGGACTAAAAACCAAGTTTTATGCAACATGAGTGCTTATAAGTGTTTCAATGAGCTTTATACAAGTTTAACGAACTTATGAAACATTTAACAACGCGTTTTTAGGACTCTAAACCAAGTTTTATGCAACATGAGTTCTTATAAGTGTCTCAATGAGCTTTGTACAAGTTTGACGAACTTATGAAACATCTAACAACGCGGTTTCTTAGACTCTAAACGAAGTGTCATGCAACAAGAGCACTTATAAGTGTCTCAATGAGCTTTGTACTAGTTTGACGAACTTATTGAACATCTTACAACGCGGTTTCTAGGACTCTAAACCAAATTTCGTGCAACATGAGTGCTTATAAGTGTCTCAATGAGATTTGTACAAGTGTGACGAACTTATGAAACATCTAACAATGTCGTTTCTAGGAGTCTAAACTAAGTTTCATGCAACTTGAGTGCTTACAAGTGTCTCAATGAGCTTTGTACTAGTTTAACGAACTTATGAAACATCTAACAACGCGGTTTCTAGGACTCTAAACCAAGTTTCTTTCAACTTGAGTTCTTATAAATGTCTCAATGAGCTTTGTACAAGTTTGACGAACTAATGAAACATCTAACAACGCGTTTCTAGGACTCTAAACCAAGTTTCATGCAACATGAGTGCTTATAAGTTTCTCAAACAGCTTTGTACAAGTTTGACGAACTTATGAAACGTCTAACAATGTGGTTGCTAGGACTCTAAACCAAGTTTTATGCAACATGAGTGCTTATAAGTGTTTCAATGAGCTTTATACAAGTTTAACGAACTTATGAAACATCTAACAATGCGTTTCTAGGACTCTAAACCAAGTTTCATGCAACATGAGTGCTTATAAGTTTCTCAATCAGCTTTGTACAAGTTTGATGAACTTATGAAACGTCTAACAATGTGGTTGCTAGGACTCTAAACCAGTTTTATGCAACAAGAATGCTTATAAGTGTTTCAATGAGCTTTATACAAGTTTGACGAACTTATGAAACATCTAACAACGCGTTTTTAGGACTCTAAACCAAGTTTTATGCAACATGAGTGCTTATAAGTGTCTCAATGAGCTTTGTACAAGTTTGACGAACTTATGAAACATCTAACAAAGCGGTTTCTAGGACTCTAAACTTAGTTTCATGCAACATGAGTGCTTATAAGTTTCTCAATGAGCTTTGTACTAGTTTGACGAACTTATGAAACATCTAACAACGCGGTTTCTAGGACTCTAAACCAAGTTTCTTTCAACATGAGTTCTTATAAGTGTCTCAATGCGCTTTGTACAAGTTCGGCGAATTAATGAAACATCTAACAACGCGATTTCTAAGACTCTAAACTAAGTTTCATACAACATGAGTGCTTATGAGTGTCTCAATGAGCTTTGTACTAGTTTTACGAACTTATGAAACATCTAACAACGCGGTTTCTAAGACTCTAAATGAAGTGTAATGCAACATGAGTGCTTATAAGTGTCTCAATGAGCTTTGTACTAGTTTGACGAACTTATGAAACATCTTACAACGCGATTTCTAGGACTATAAACCAAGTTTCATGCAACATGAGTGCTTAGAAGTGTGTCAATGAGCTTTGTACAAGTTTGACGAACTTATGAAACATCTAACAACTCGTTTCTAGGACTCTAAACCAAGTGTCATGGAACATGAGTGCTTATAAGTGTCTCAATGAGCTTTGTACTAGTTCGACGAACTTATGAAACATCTAACAACGCGGTTTCTAGGACTCTAAACCAAGTTTCATGCAACATGAGTGCTTATAAGTGTCTCAATGAGCTTTGTACAAGTTCAACGAACTTATGAAACATCTAACAACGCGGTTTCTAGGACTCTAAACTAAGTTTCATGGAACATGAGTGCTTATAAGTGTTTCAATGAGCTTTGTACTTGTTTAACGAACTTGTGAAACATCTAACAACGCGGTTTCTAGGACTCTAAACCAAGTTTCATGCAACATGAGTGCTTATAAGTGTCTCAATGAGCTTTGTACAAGTTTGACAAAATAATGAAACATCTAACAACGCGTTTCTAGGACTCTAAACCAATTTTCATGCAACATGAGTGCTTATAAGTGTTTCTATCAGCTTTGTACAAGTTTGACGAACTTATGAAACGTCTAACAATGTGGTTACTAAGACTCTAATCCAAGTTTTATGCAACATGAGTGCTTATAAGTGTCTCAATGAGCTTTGTAGAAGTTTGACGAACTTATGAAACATCTAACAACGCGTTTCTAGGACTCTAAACCAAGTTTTATGCAACATTAGTGCTAAAAGAAGTAACAAAGGTATATGCCAAATCCGTCAACATCTTGCCCGGCTAACCGTGCCACACGTCGCCATCGCTCTTGTAGCCGCGCCATGTTAGAGCAACCCGTGACTTTTACGGCCGAGTGGACTCCACGCTCCTCAACGACTCTATTTTGGCAATGGCTACTTAGCTTCTAGATTCTTCTCCTTTGTCTCTTTGTTTCCCTTTGCAACGGTAACTTAGAGAGCTTGTGACTTCGGCAACTTGTGACTTCGGCTTTGGTCATATGCTAGGTCATTGTCTTGATGGACAAGACTTGTCCGGACAATGCCTTGGTCTCTTTTACACTTGTGACTTCGGCAGCTTGTGACTTCGGCTTTGCCTTAGTCGAGTTCGAGCTTTGACTTCGGTTTTGCCTTGATGGACAGGACTTGTCCGGGCAATGCCTTGGTCTCTTTTACAATAAGTGTCTCAATGAGCTTTGTACAAGTTTAACGAACTTATGAAACATCTAACAACGCGATTTCTAAGATTCTAAACGAAGTGTCATGCAACATGAGTGCTTATAACTGCCTCAATGAGCTTTGTACTAGTTTGACGAACTTATGAAACATCTTACAACGTGGTTTATAGAACTCTAAACCAAATTTCAGACAATGAGCTTTGTACAAGTTTTACGAACTTATGAAACATCTAACAACGCGGTTTCTAGGAATCTAAACTAAGTTTCATGACATGAGTGCTTATAAGTGTCTCAATGAGCTTTGTACTAGTTTGACGAACTAATGAAACATCTAACAACACGGTTTCTAGGACTCTAAACCAAGTTTCTTTCAACATGAGTTCTTATAAGTGTGTCAATGAGGTTTGTACAAGTTTGACGAACTAATGAAACATCTAACAACGCATTTCTAGGACTCTAAACCAAGTTTAATGCAACATGAGTGCTTATAAGTTTCTCAATCAGCTTTGTACAAGTTTGACGAACTTATGAAACGTCTAACAATGTGGTTGCTAGGAGTTTTATGCAACATGAGTGCTTATAAGTGTTTCAATGAGGTTTATACAAGTTTAACGAACTTATGAAACATCTAACAACGCGTTTTTAGGACTCTAAACCAAGTTTTATGCAACATGAGTGCTTATAAGTGTCTCAAGGAGCTTTGTACAGGTTTGACGAACTTATGAAACATCTAACAACGCGGTTTCTAAGACTCTAAACGAAGTTTCATGCAACATGAGTACTTATAAGTGTCTCAATGAGGTTTGTACTAGTTCGACAAATTTATGAAACATCTTACAACGCGGTTTCTAGGACTCTAAACCAAGTTTCATGCAACATGAGTGCTTATAAGTGTCTCAATGAGCTTTGTACAAGTGTGACGAACTTATGAAACATCTAACAATGCCGTTTCTAGAAGTCTAAACTAAGTTTCATGCAACATGAGTGCTTACAAGTGTCTCAATGAGCTTTGTACTAGTTTGACGAACTTATGAAACATCTAACAACGCGGTTTCTAGGACTCTAAACCAATTTTCTTTCAACATGAGTGCTTATAAGTGTCTCAATGAGCTTTGTACAAGTTTGACGAACATATGAAACATCTAACAACGCGTTTCTAAGACTCTAAACCAAGTTTTATTCAACATGAGTGCTTATAAATGTCTCAATGAGCTTTGTACAAGTTTGACGAATTTATGAAACATCTAACAACGCGGTTTCTAAGACTCTAAACGAAGTGTCATGCAACATGAGTGCTTATAAGTCTCTCAATGAGCTTTGTACTAGTTTGATGAACTTGTGAAACATCTTACAATGCGGTTTCTAGGACTCTTTCAACATGAGTTCTTATAAGTGTCTCAATGAGCTTTGTACAAGTTTGACGAACTAATGAAACAACTAACAACTCGTTTCTAGGACTCTAAACCAAGTTTCATGCAACATGAGTGCTTATAAGTGTCTCTATCAGCTTTGTACAAGTTTGACGAACTTATGAAACGTCTAACAATGTGGTTTCTAGGACTCTAAACCAATTTTTATGCAACATGAGTGCTTATAAGTGTCTCAATGACCTTTTTACAAGTTTGACGAACTTATGAAACATCTAACAAAGCGTTTCTAAGACTATAAACCAAGTTTCATGCAACATGAGTGCTTATAAGTGTCTCAATGAGTTTTGTACAAGTTTGACGAACTTATGAAACATCTAACAACGCGGTTTCTAAGACTCTAAACGAAGTGTCATGCAACATGAGTGCTTATAAGTGTCTCAATGAGCTTTGTACTAGTTTGACGAACTTATGAAACATCTTACAACGCGGTTTCTAGGACTCTAAACCAAGTTTCTTTCAACATGAGTGCTTATAAGTGTCTCAATGAGCTTTGTACAAGTTCGACAAACTTATGAAACATCTAACAACGCGATTTCTAGGACTCTAAACTAAGTTTCATGCAACATGAGTGCTTATAAGTGTCTCAATGAGCTTTGTACTAGTTTTACGAACTTATGAAACATCTAACAACGCAGTTTCTAAGACTCTAAACGAAGTGTCATGCAACATGAGTGCTTATAAGTGTCTCAATGAGCTTTGTACTAGTTTGACGAACTTATGAAACATCTTACAATGCGGTTTCTAGGACTCTAAACCAAGTTTCATGCAACATGAGTGCTTAAAAGTGTCTCAATGAGCTTTGTACAAGTTTGACGAACTTATGAAACATGTAATAACTCGTTTCTAGGACTCTAAACCAAGTTTCATGCAACATGAGTGCTTATAAGTGTCTCAATGAGCTTTGTACTAGTTCGACGAACTTATGAAACATCTAACAACGCGGTTTCTAGGACTCTAAACCAAGTTTCATGCAACATGAGTGCTTATAAGTGTCTCAATGAGCTTTGTACAAGTTCAACGAACTTATGAAACATCTAACAACGTCGTTTCTAGGACTCTAAACTAAGTTTCATGGAACATGAGTGCTTATAAGTGTTTCAATGAGCTTTGTACTCGTTTGACGAACTTGTGAAACATCTAACAACGCGGTTTCAAGGACTCTAAACCAAGTTTCATGCAACATGAGTGCTTATAAGTGTCTCAATGAGCTTTGTACAAGTTTGACAAACTAATGAAACATCTAACAACGCGTTTCTAGGACTCTTAACCAATTTTCATGCTACATGAGTGCTTATAAGTGTCTCTATCAGCTTTCTACAAGTTTGACGAACTTATGAAACGTCTAACAATGTGGTTGCTAGGACTCTAATCCAAGTTTTATGCAACATGAGTGCTTATAAGTGTCTCAATGAGCTTTGTAGAAGTTTGACGAACTTATGAAACATCTAACAACGCGTTTCTAGGACTCTAAACCAAGTTTTATGCAACATTAGTGCTTATAAGTGTCTCAATGAGCTTTGTACAAGTTTGACGAACTTATGAAACATCTAACAAAGCGGTTTCTAAGACTCTAAACGAAGTGGCATGCAACATGAGTGCTTATAAGTGTCTCAATGAGCTTTGTAGTAGTTTGAAGAACTTATGAAACATCTAACAACGCGGTTTCTAGGACTCTAAACCAAGTTTCATGCAACATGAGTGCTTATAAGTGTCTCAATGAGGTTTGTACAAGTTCAACGAACTTATGAAACATCTAACAACGCGGTTTCTAGGACTCTAAACTAAGTTTCATGGAACATGAGTGCTTATAAGTGTCTCAATGAGCTTTGTACAAGTTTGACGAACTTATGAAACATCTAACAACGCGGTTTCTAGGACTCTAAACGAAGTTTCATGCAACATGAGTTCTTATAATTTTCTCAATGACCTTTGTACTAGTTTGACGAACTTATGAAACATCTTACAACGTGGTTTCTAGTACTCTAAACCAAGTTTCATGCAACATGAGTGCTTATAAGTGTCTCAATAAGCTTTGTACAAATTTGACGAACTTATGAAACGTCTAACAATGTGGTTGCTAGGACTCTAAACCAATTTTTATGCAACATGAGTGCTTATAAGTGTTTTAATGAGCTTTGTAAAAGTTTGACGAACTTATGAAACATCTAATGATACGATCATGGCAGGCATGATAGCCGAAGAAGAGGAGGAGGTACCGCAACAAGTACCAGATGTGCCACAGCAGGAAACATGTGTCTATCAAGAGGTTTACCGGAGGATCAAAGAAGGTTTACGGTACAAACGAAGATGTTCTAGAAACTTAACTCATCAAGTAAACTTGGCGAATTGGAATCGGATCCAAAGTTGTACACATGAAGGACATATTTAATTTACAATCCGGAAGAACGACAATGGACTCGATGGAGACAAGACATATTTAATTTACAATCCGGAAGAACGACAATGGACTCGATGGAGACAAGCGGCTGCTTTTTAAGAGATCCAGAACGAACCAAGACGAAACAGTCTATGAGAAAGATTGTTTTGGAAATCTAACTCATCATAAAACATTATCGATTTGGAATCAGCTCAATATCAATTACCACCAAGAAGTTATGGAATTGACAAATCAGGCGTTTCCGACCATACTCGGTTCAGACCTACGCGCGTTCAAAAGAGGATTAAGATCATACCAGAAAGAAACATGTTATAAACCGAATTGTTTTGGAAACTTGATGAACCAGAGCTTCAGTGAAAATTTGAATCAGACCAAAATCTATTTTGGATTAGAAGTTATTCAATTTCTAAACCGGAGAATTCTACACTTGCCTTATTTGTGAGCTCATGGATTTAATACTTTACAAACGAGGGCTTGGCGACCAGGGGAGATCTCAGACCAAAGCTACACCGTTTTACATCAATATTGAAGCCTTCACACGATCTTAGCTGCACCTCAACACACCATATCACTCAAAATCAAGACTTACCTTATGTGGATCCGTGGAGATACAACTTACCTTTTAATGAGCCAAAGGAGATCAAGTCACAACGGCTATATTCTGGTCATCTTAGGAATCTTTTAAACCTTGATTCAATGAACGAGGACGCCCCAAGACACCATTGCTTCTTGCCTAAACTTTCAAGACTCAAGTATCTTCAACTTTCTGTATTTGGACAGATTTTGTGTTCATTGCTTCAACAGCTCTTTTTACATGATTTTTGTGATTTTTCTCTCTTTCTCTACACCTTAGAGCCTTGTCAACGAGCCTATAAACGCTCAGTTTTCATTTCATTGTAAGGCACCCTTGATCATAGATTTAATAAACATTTTAGTTTCTTTCAAAAGCTTGTTCTTTTGTGTTCTTGGAGTTTAGGTGGATTCCTATTCTCTCTTGTTCAATAGAGTCTTGTGTGTGATTCACTAGTCTCTTTGTTCTTACGAATCAGATTGTTTGTGTGATTCAAACATTCTTGTTTCGTCCATTGATTGAGCGAGTCAATCATCAAACCTCACCTCCATCTCTACCATCAATCCATCTTCCGCAACAAAGCTTCTCCACTCTCGACATCTTGTGATCGATAAGTCTTGGAGAGATTTCGGGATCGCATCATCTGGTATCAGAACCAAAAGCTCCTCTTATCCCAGGTTGTATCCATCTAACATTTACCCTTTGTTATTTTGTAGTGTAATCGTTCTATTTTAATCTATTAAAAAAACCATAAAAAGTTTGTTCCAATTTATTTAGTCGTTTCCATATTTATAAAAATTTTAAAACCCAAAAAATCAGTTTCTCCCTTTTTCCGATTTCTGTTTTGCAATTTTAAAAATATAAAACCAAAACAAAAATTTAGTTTCTTACATTTTCACATTCCTTTACAATCATAACCCATAAAAAGTTTCATTCCATTTTATCACGTAGTTTAATTTATATAAAATCCTAAAACCCATAAAAATTAGTTTTCCCTTTTTTTCACATTCTGTTTTTGCTATTTATAAAATATAAAAAAAAAATAAAAAATTAATTTTCTTGCATTTTCATATTCCTTTACTATCATAAAAAACCACAAAAAATTTCGTTTCATTTGGTATTGTATTTTATTTTATAAAAAAATCTTAAACCCAAAAAAAAAAAAAAAAACTAGAAGTGTCATATTTGTTTGCAATTTCTTCTTTCCTTATATTTTATATTTTGAAACGTGATACGCTTTCTTCTCCTTTCTTGTTTTGTTTACAAGGTACCTTTAGGAGAAAATCAGAGCTATGGCTTCTTGTTACATGGAGAAAGAGAAGATTTATTTCTCTGATCTTGACGAAGAGGAACAAAACCATGTTTGGATTGATGAAGAAGCTTCATACGGAGAAAGAGCATGGCATGATGATGCTTATTCTGATTCTGGTGTAAAGGATGAACAAGGCTGCCAAGAGATTTCTCCAAAACCACCAGACAACACATGGAGCCTCACCTATCCATACCCACACAAATTTGAACATAATATGACTTATAATTTTGATTATGAATCGGATAATAAGTCTCAATTTTGTGGATTTCCAGGTGGTACATATGATTCCTTAGCTTGGAGAGAATCAAGAACTACAAAGTCAAGAGGAATCAAGGATAAACAAGGCGTTATGGTGGATCCATTGCGAGCCAAATCAACTCGAACAAGCAAAACAAAATTCAGGTTATCACTTGACGATGGTCATCAATATTTTGGACCTAAATATTTTGAATTTGCATGAGGTAGAAGAGATTATCTACAATGGGAGATCAACATGGATGATTACTTTAGGCATTACTCCATTCACCGCGACGAAAGACTCGCTTATTGCCTTGCACAACTCATAGGAGAAGCAAAAAGTTGGTGGAGACGTGAGGAAGAAGATCGGCGGTTTTACAAGCAGCCATCAATCAATACATGCAGACAATTAAAGAGGATCATGAGGGAAAGATACGCAGCTCACAGTCTTCCCCGCCCTAATCAAAACACTTACCTCTCAAAGGAACAAAGCCGAAAGAACACTACATCTCACCAAGCTAAAGATCACAAGCAAACTCCTAAACCATTGAGTAAGCCACAAGATCAATGTAAGTCTTCTAAGCATAAGATCATCAAAGATATCTTTCTTGATTTGGATAAGGACATTAAACATGGGACACAACTAATTAAATCCAAGGCTGAAAAGAAATCATTAGATGTTAAGAAGAACCAAGAACTTGTTTCGAAAAAGAGGAGTGAAAAAGAGCAAACTGAAAATTGTCAATTCAATTCTCATTCTTCAATGACTGTTTTAACGCACTTGTCTAGTACCAAAAGTGTTGAAAAACTCTCAGGTAAAAGAGAGACAATCTTGAGTCAAGAAGAGGATTCAACAATAAAGATGTTTTCGGGCAAGAACCATGCTAAGGAAGTGCAAGGTAAGCTCTCTAGTACTTTAAATACACTTGAAATTACATGTTATAGATGTCATAAGAGATGACACTTTGCAACGACTTGTCCCTCTAGACAATTGTTAAAAGCCAAAGCACTAGAATTAAAATCAGAATCATCTAAACCAAGTGGTAGATTAGCTCAATCTAATGTTTTAATTTCAACTTCTAGTGTCATGCATTTGTCTTTGTCAAGAGGATTTGATGCAGGTACAAAAAAGACAAAGGAGCAAGCAGCTCATAAAGAGGATGCATACCTCATCACATATAGAACTTATGATCGTGATGCATTGGTCAAAGAGAAACATGAGATTGTTTTAACTCAACAAACTATAAAGGTCAATTCGAAAACTTGTCACTTTGTTCATAAAGACTCCATGACTATTTTAAAACACTTGTTTCTTGCAAAGAGTACCGATTTAGTTGCAGGTGTTCTACCAAAGAAGAACTTAATGCTGGACTACAATCAGAACCAGCGAGCCTCCACATCGCTCTTGATCAAACTACCAACCAAAGAGGAGGAAAACGTCATAGATAGTTGTCAAATCAAGGAGAAACCACCAGATTTAGGATATCAAACCAAAATCGAAAAAGATGGCAAGAAGATGAATCCAAGAACTACACATGACCACGCCAGAGGCGTTTTTCTTTCATACTTTCTCAACGGAGAGCCACCTTACGCACCACACATCACCAAACCAAAACAATATCAAGGTAAGACTCTAAGCTCCCAAAGACGAATGAAACCTAACTTTCTCTCTCTTGATGCAGGTTCTACAATTTTGAGGACAAAATCTTTTCAAGAGGGAGGGGATGATAAGATCATGGCAGGCATGATAGCCGAAGAAGAGGAGGAGGTACCGCAACAAGTACCAAATGTGCCACAACAGGACACATGTGTCTATCAAGAGGTTTACCGGAGGATCAAAGAAGGTTTACGGTACAAACGAAGCTGTTCTAGAAACTTAACTCATCAAGTAAACTTGGCGAATTGGAATCGGATCCAAAGTTGTACACATGAAGGACATATTTAATTTACAATCCGGAAGAACGACAATGGACTCGATGGAGACAAGACATATTTAATTTACAATCCGGAAGAACGACAATGGACTCGATGGAGACAAGCGGCTGCTTTTTAAGAGATCCAGAACGAACCAAGACGAAACAGTCTATGAGAAAGATTGTTTTGGAAATCTAACTCATCATAGAACATTATCGATTTGGAATCAGCTCAATATCAATTGCCACCAAGAAGTTATGGAATTTACAAATCAGGCGTTTCCGACCATACTCGTTTCAGACCTACGCGCGTTCAAAGGAGGATTAAGATCATACCAGAAAGAAACAAGTTATAAACCGAATTTTTTGGAAACTTGATGAACCAGAGCTTCAGTGAAAATTTGAATCAGACCAAAATCTATTTTGGATTAGAAGTTATTCAATTTCTAAACCGGAGGATTCTGCACTTGCCTTATTTGGGAGCTCATGGATTTAATACTTCACAAACGAGGGTTTGGCGACCAGGGGAGATCTCAGACCAAAGCTACACCGTTTTTACATCAATATTGAAGCCTTCACACGATCTTAGCTGAACCTCAACACACCATATCACTCAGAGTCAAGACTTACCTTATGTGGATCCGTGGAGATACAACTTACCTTTTAATGAGCCAAAGGAGATCAAGTCACAACGGCTATATTCTGATCATCTTAGGAATCTTTTAAACCTTGATTCAATGAACCAGGACGCCCCAAGACACCATTGCTTCTTGCCTAAACTTTCAAGACTCAAGTATCTTCAACTTTCTGTATTTGGACAGATTTTGTGTTCATTGCTTCAACAGCTCTTTTTACTTGATTTTTGTGATTTTTCTCTCTTTCTCTACACCATAGAGCCTTGTCAACGAGCCTATAAAAGCTCAATTTTCATTTCATTGTAAGGCACCCTTGATCATAGATTTAATAAACATTTTAGTTTCTTTCAAAAGCTTGTTCTTTTGTGTTCTTGGAGTTTAGGTGGATTCCTATTCTCTCTTGTTCAATAGAGTCTTGTGTGTGATTCACTAGTCTCTTTGTTCTTACGAATCAGATTGTTTGTGTGATTCAAACATTCTTGTTTCGTCCATTGATTGAGCGAGTCAATCATCAAACCTCACCTCCATCTCTACCATCAATCCATCTTCCGCAACAAAGCTTCTCCACTCTCGACATCTTGTGATCGATAAGTCTTGGAGAGATTCCGGGATCGCATCATCTAACAACGCGTTTCTAGGACTCTAAACCAAGTTTTATGCAACGTGAGTGCTTATAAGTGTCTCAATGAGCTTTGTACAAGTTTGACGAACTTATGAAACATCTAACAACGCGGTTTCTAAGACTCTAAACGAAGTGTCATACAACATGAGTGCTTATAAGTGTCTCAATGAGCTTTGTACTAGTTTGAAGAACTTATGAAACATCTTACAACGTGGTTTCTAGAACTCTAAACCAAGTTTCAGGCAACATGAGTTCTTATAAGTGTCTCAATGAGCTTTGTACAAGTTTTACGAACTTATGAAACATCTAACAACGCGGTTTCTAGGAATCTAAACTAAGTTTCATGCAACATGAGTGCTTATAAGTGTCTCAATGAGCTTTGTACTAGTTTGACGAACTTATGAAACATCTAAGAACACGGTTTCTAGGACTCTAAATCAAGTTTCTTTCAACATGAGTTCTTATAAGTGTCTCAATGAGCTTTGTACAAGTTTGACAAACTAATGAAACATCTAACAACGCGTTTCTAGGACTCTAAACCAAGTTTAATGCAACATGAGTGCTTATAAGTTTCTCAATCAGCTTTGTACAAGTTTGACGAACTTATGAAACGTTTAACAATGTGGTTGCTAGGACTCTAAACCAAGTTTTATGCAACATGAGTGCTTATAAGTGTTCCAATGAGCTTTATACAAGTTTGACGAACTTATGAAACATCTAACAACGCGTTTTTAAGACTCTAAACCAAGTTTTATGCAACATGAGTGCTTATAAGTGTCTCAGTGAGCTTTGTACAAGTTTGACGAACTTATGAAACATCTAACAACGCGGTTTCTAAGACTCTAAACGAAGTGTCATGCAACATGACTACTTATAAGTGTCTCAATGAGCTTTGTACTAGTTCGACAAATTTATTAAACATGTTACAACGCGGTTTCTAGGACTCTAAACCAACTTTCATTCAACATGAGTGCTTATAAGTGTCTCAATGAGCTTTGTACAAGTGTGACGAACTTATGAAACATCTAACAATGCCGTTTCTAGGAGTCTAAACTTAGTTTCATGCAACATGAGTGCTTACAAGTGTCTCAATGAGCTTTGTACTAGTTTGACGAACTTATGAAATATCTAACAACGCGGTTTCTAAGACTCTAAACAATGAGCTTTCTTTCAACATGAGTTCTTATAAGTGTCTCAATGAGCTTTGTACAAGTTTGACGAACTAATGAAACATCTAACTACGCATTTCTAGGACTCTAAACCAAGTTTCATGCAACATGAGTGCTTATAAGTTACTCAATCAACTTTGTACAAGTTTGACGAACTTATGAAACGTCTAACAATGTGTTTGCTAGGACTCTAAACCAAGTTTTATGCAACATGAGTGCTTATAAGTGTTTCAATGAGCTTTATACAAGTTTGACGAACTTATGAAACATCTAACAATGCGTTTTGAGGACTCTAAACCAAGTTTTATGCAACATGAGTGCTTATAAGTTTCTCAATGAGCTTTGTACAAGTTTGACGAACTTATGAAACATCTAACAACGCGGTTTCTAAGACTCTAAACGAAGTGTCATGCAACAAGAGTACTTATAAGTGTCTCAATGAGCTTTGTACTAGTTTGACGACCTTATGAAACATCTTACAACGCGGTTTCAAGGACTCTAAACCAAGTTTCATGCAACATTAGTGCTTATAAGTGTTTCAATGAGCTTTGTACAAGTGTGACGAACTTATGAAACATCTAACACAAGGTTTCTAGGACTCTAAACTTAGTTTCATGCAACATGAGTGCTTATAAATGTCTCAATGAGCTTTGTACTAGTTTGACGAAGTTATGAAACATCTAACAACGCGGTTTCTAGGACTCTAAACCAAGTTTCTTTCAACATGAGTTCTTATAAGTGTCTCAATGAGCTTTGTACAAGTTTGACGAATTAATGATACATCTAACAAAGCGTTTCTAGGACACTAAACAAAGTTTCATGTAACATGAGTGCTTATAAGTGTCTCAGTGAACTTTGTACAAGTTCGACGAACTTATGAAACATCTAACAATGCCGTTTCAAGGACTCTAAACTAAGTTTCATGCAACATGAGTGCTTATAAGTGTCTCAATGAGCTTTGTACTAGTTTGACGAACTTATGAAACGTCTAACAATGTGGTTGCTAGGACTCTAAACCAAGTTTTATGCAACATGAGTGCTTATAAATGTCTCAATGAGCTTTGTACAAGTTTGACGAACTTATGAAACATCTAACAATGCGTTTCTAAGACTCTAAACCAAGTTTTATGCAACATGAGTGCTTATAAATGTCTCAATGAGCTTTGTACAAGTTTGACGAACTTATGAAACATCTAACAACGCGGTTTCCACTACTAAAAAAATATCATATAGCCACGGTCGTATCCGTGGCTATAGAAAAAATCCGTGGCTAATTAGCCACGGTTTGCCACAGAATTGTTTAGCTACGAACGTATAGCCACGGATTTAACGCTATAGCCACGTATACGGTCGTGGCTATATGATATTTTTTTAGTAGTGTTCTAAGACTCTAAATGAAGTGTCATGCAACATGAGTGCTTATAAGTGTCTCAATGAGCTTTGTACTAGTTTGATGAACTTGTTAAACATCTTACAATGCGGTTTCTAGGACTCTTTCAACATAAGTTTTTATAAGTGTCTCAATGAGCTTTGTACAAGTTTGACGAACTAATGAAACATCTAACAACTCGTTTCTAGGACTCTAAACCAAGTTTCATGCAACATGAGTGCTTATAAGTGTATATATCAGCTTTGTACAAGTTTGACGAACTTATGAAACGTCTAACAATGTGGTTTCTAGGACTCTAAACCAATTTTTATGCAACATGAGTGCTTATAAGTGTCTCAATGACCTTTGTACAAGATTGACGAACTTATGAAACATCTAACAACGCGTTTCTAGGACTCTAAACCAAGTTTCATGCAACATGAGTGCTTATAAGTGTCTCAATGAGTTTTGTACAAGTTTGAAGAACTTATGAAACATCTAACAACGCGGTTTCTAAGACTCTAAACGAAGTGTCATGCAACATGAGTGCTTATAAGTGTCTCAATGAGCTTTGTACTAGTTTGACGAACTTATAAAACATCTTACAACGCGGTTTCTAGGACTCTAAACCAAGTTTCATGCAACATGAGTGCTTTTAAGTGTCTCAATGAGCTTTGTACAAGTTCGACAAACTTATGAAACATTTAACAACGCGATTTCTAGGACTCTAAACTAAGTTTCATGCAACATGAGTGCTTATAAGTGTCTCAATGAGCTTTGTACTACTTTTACGAACTTATGAAACATCTAACAACGCAGTTTCTAAGACTCTAAACGAAGTGTCATGCAACATGAGTGCTTATAAGTGTCTCAATGAGCTTTGTACTAGTTTGACAAACTTATGAAACATCTTACAACATGGTTTCTAGGACTCTAAACCAAGTTTCATGCAACATGAGTGCTTAAAAGTGTCTCAATGAGCTTTGTACAAGTTCGACGAACTTATGAAACATCTAACAACGCTGTTTCTAGGACTCTAAACTAAGTTTCATGCAACATGAGTAGTTATAAGTGTATTAATCAGCTTTGTACTAGTTTGACGAACTTATGAAACATCTAACAACGCGGTTTGTAGGACTCTAAACTAAGTTTCTTTCAACATTATTGAGACTAATGATTAACCCTAAAAGGGCATTAGGTCGAAATATCAAAGAGGCTTGTGCAACAAGGCTAAGACAAGAAGGGTTATGAGTCAAGAGTATAAGGAAGCAACCCGGTTACCCTCAATATGGTAACGGTTACAAAGAGGAGATAAAGACACGAAGGTTTGAAGAGGGAATCATGTTAAAAGGAGCTAACCGTTGAGAGATATAGCTGTTACAAGACTATAGGCGCAAACCGGAACTAAGACCGAGACGGACAACGACAGGTATACTCGGCGCCCGATAGCAGCACGTTCAGCGCCCGATGCTGTACGCGCTCCCCACGGACGGCGCGAAATCCCCGCGTTCCATCGCGGTTTGGCACAAAGCCAAATGTGGTCTCGGATAGTGACAAGTCACGGTCTTGTCTCCTCCACGCGCCCCAAGCCCTGGTTTGAATTGAAATTAGGTCAAGACCCAAGTCTCTCTCTCTCCCTTATCTCAAAACGGCTACAAGCCATTGTTATCTCTATAAAAGTTTTGTAATCGCCATTGTAAACATTAAGGAGTTGGTTACTCTCTTCATAATACTAAAAGATACTTTTCCTCAAATACTCTCTCTTTCTAATTTCAAATACTCTCTCCATACACTCAAGAACCAAGCACACCTTGCTTCGCTTCTATTCTCTCAAGATCCGAGCTTAACCAACTCGGATCTACACTCTAATCTCTCCAAAATCTAACAAACATGAGTTCTTATAAGTGTCTCAATGAGCTTTGTTCAAGTTTGACGAACTTATGAAACATCTAACAACGCGTTTCTAGGACTCTAAACCAAGTTTTATGCAACATTAGTGCTTATAAGTGTCTCAATGAGCTTTGTACAAGTTTGACGAACTTATGAAACATCTAACAAAGCGGTTTCTAAGACTCTAAACGAAGTGTAATGCAACATGAGTGCTTATAAGTGTCTTAATGAGCTTTGTACTAGTTTGACGAACTTATGAAACATCTAACAACTCGTTTCTAGGACTCTAAACCAAGTTTCATGCAACATGAGTGCTTATAAGTGTCTCTATCAGCTTTGTACAAGTTTGACGAACTTATGAAACGTCTAACAATGTGGTTTCTAGGACTCTAAACCAATTTTTATGCAACTTGAGTGCTTATAAGTGTCTCAATGACCTTTGTACAAGTTTGACGAACTTATGAAACATCTAACAATGCGTTTCTAGGACTCTAAACCAAGTTTCATGCAACATGAGTGCATATAAGTGTCTCAATGAGTTTTGTACAAGTTTGACGAACTTATGAAACATCTAACAACGCAGTTTCTAAGACTCTAAACTAAGTTTCTTTCAACATGAGTTCTTATAAGTGTCTCAATGAGCTTTGTTCAAGTTTGACGAACTAATGAAACATCTAACAACGCGTTTTTAGTACTCTAAACCAAGTTTCATGAAACATGAGTGCTTATAAGTTTCTCAATCAGCTTTGTACAAGTTTGACGAATTTATGAAACGTCTAACAATGTCGTTGCTAGGACTCTAAACCAAGTTTTATGCAACATGAGTGCTTATAAGTGTCTCAATGAGGTTTGTAAAAGTTTGACGAACTTATAAAACATCTAACAACGCGTTTCTAGGACTCTAAACCAAGTTTTATGCAACATGAGTGCTTATGAGTGTCTCAATTAGCTTTGTACAAGTTCGACGAACTTATGAAACATCTAACAACGCGGTTTCTAGGACTCTAAACTAAGTTTCATGCAACATGAGTTATTATAAGTGTCTCAGTGAGCTTTGTACAAGTTTGACGAACTTATTAAACATCTAACAACGCGGTTCCTAGGACTCTAAACCAAGTTTCATGCAACATGAGTGCTTATAAGTGTCTCAATGAGCTTTGTACAAGGTTGACGAACTTATGAAACATCTAACAACGCGTTTCTAAGACTCTAAACCAAGTTTTATGCAACATGAGTGCTTATAAATGTCTCAATGAGCTTTGTACAAGTTTTACGAACTTATGAAACATCTAACAACGCGGTTTCTAAGACTCTAAATGAAGTGTCATGCAACATAAGTGCTTATAAGTGTCTCAATGAGCTTTGTACTAGTTTGATGAACTTGTGAAACATCTTACAATGTGGTTTCTAGGACTCTAAACCAAGTTTCATGCAACATGAGTGCTTATAAGTGTCTCAATGAGCTTTGTACTAGTTTGACGAACTTATGAAACATCTAACAACGCGTATTCTAGGACTCTAAACCAAATTTCTTTCAACATGAGTTCTTATATGTGTCTCAATGAGCTTTGCTCAAGTTTGACGAACTAATGAAACATCTAACAACGCGTTTCTAGAACTCTAAACCAAGTTTCATGAAACATGAGTGCTGATAAGTTTCTCAATCAACTTTGTACAAGTTTGACGAACTTATGAAACGTCTAACAATGCGGTTGCTAGGACTCTAAACCTAGTTTTATGCAACATGAGTGCTTATAAGTGTCTCAATGAGCTTTTTACAAGTTTGACGAACTTATGAAACATCTAACAACGCTGTTTCTAGGACTCTAAACTAAGTTTCATTCAACATGAGTGCTTATAAGTTTCTCAATGAGCTTTGTACTAGTTTGACGAACTTGTGAAACATCTTACAATGTGGTTTCTAGGACTCTAAACCAAGTTTCATGCAACATGAGTGCTTATAAGTGTCTTAATGAGCTTTGTACTAGTTTGACGAACTTATGAAACATCTAACAACGCGTATTCTAGGACTCTAAACCAAGTTTCTTTCAACATGAGTTCTTATAAGTGTCTCAATAAGCTTTGTACAAGTTTGACGAACTAATGAAACATCTAACAACTCGTTTCTAGGACTCTAAACCAAGTTTCATGCAACATGAGTGCTTATAAGTGTCTCTATCAGCTTTGTACAAGTTTGACGAACTTATGAAACGTCTAACAATGTGGTTGCTAGGACTCTAAACCAATATTTATGCAACATGAGTGCTTATAAGTGTCTCAATGACTTTTGTACAAGTTTGACGAACTTATGAAACATCTTACAACGCGGTTTCTAGGACTCTAAACCAAGTTTCATGCAACATGAGTGCTTATAAGTGTCTCAATGAGCTTTGTACAAGTTCGACAAACTTATGAAACATCTAACAACGCGATTTCTAGGACTCTAAACTAAGTTTCATGCAACATGAGTGCTTATAAGTGTTTCAATGAGCTTTGTACTAGTTTTACGAACTTATGAAACATCTAACAACGCGGTTTCTAAGACTCTAAACGAAGTGTCATGCAACATGAGTGCTTATAAGTGTCTCAATGAGCTTTGTACTAGTTTGACGAACTTATGAAACATCTTACAACGCGGTTTCTAGGACTCTAAACCAAGTTTCATGCAACATGAGTGCTTAAAAGTGTCTCAATTAGCTTTGTACAAGTTCGACAACTTAGGAAACATCTAACAACGCGGTTTCTAGGACTCTAAACTAAGTTTCATGCAACAAGAGTACTTATAAGTGTATTAATGAGCTTTGTACTAGTTTGACGAACTTATGAAACATCTAACAACGCGGTTTGTATGACTCTAAACTAAGTTTCTTTCAACATGAGTTCTTATAAGGGTCTCAATGAGCTTTGTTCAAGTTTGACGAACTAATGAAACATCTAACAACGCATTTTTAGGACTCTAAACCAAGTTTCATGAAACATGAGTGCTTATAAGTTTCTCAATCAGCTTTGTACAAGTTTGACGAATTTATGAAACGTCTAACAATGTCGTTGCTAGGACTCTAAACCAAGTTTTATGCAACATGAATGCTTATAAGTGTCTCAATGAGGTTTGTAAAAGTTTGACGAACTTATGAAACATCTAACAACGCGTTTCTAGGACTCTAAACCAAGTTTTATGCAACATGAGTGCTTATAAGTGTCTCAATGAGCTTTGTACAAGTTTGACGAACTTATGAAACATCTAACAACGCGGTTTCTAAGACTCTAAACGAAGTGTCATGCAACATGAGTGCTTATAAGTGTCTCAATGAGCTTTGTACTAGTTTGACGAACTTATGAATCATCTTACAACGCGGTTTCTAGGACTCTAAACCAAGTTTCATGCAACATGAGTGCTTATAAGTGTCTCAATTAGCTTTGTACAAGTTCGACGAACTTATGAAACATCTAACAACGCGGTTTCTAGGACTCTAAACTATATTTCATGCAACATGAGTTATTATAAGTGTCTCAGTGAGCTTTGTACAAGTTTGACGAACTTATTAAACATCTAACAACGCGGTTCCTAGGACTCTAAACCAAGTTTCATGCAACATGAGTGCTTATAAGTGTCTCAATGAGCTTTGTACAAGTTTGACGAACTTATGAAACATCTAACACCGCGTTTCTAAGACTCTAAACCAAGTTTTATGCAACATGAGTGCTTATAAATGTCTCAATGAGCTTTGTACAAGTTTTACGAACTTATGAAACATCTAACAACGCGGTTTCTAAGACTCTAAATGAAGTGTCATGCAACATAAGTGCTTATAAGTGTCTCAATAAGCTTTGTACTAGTTTGATGAACTTGTGAAACATCTTACAATGTGGTTTCTAGGACTCTAAACCAAGTTTCATGCAACATGAGTGCTTATAAGTGTCTCAATGAGCTTTGTACTAGTTTGACGAACTTATGAAACATCTAACAACGCGTATTCTAGGACTCTAAACCAAATTTCTTTCAACATGAGTTCTTATAAGTGTCTCAATGAGCTTTGTACAAGTTTGACGAACTAATGAAACATCTAACAACTCGTTTCTAGGACTCTAAACCAAGTTTCATGGAACATGAGTGCTTATAAGTGTCTCTATCAGCTTTGTACAAGTTTGACGAACTTATGAAACGTCTAACAATGTCGTTGCTAGGACTCTAAACCAATTTTTATGCAACATGAGTGCTTATAAGTGTCTCAATGACCATTGTACAAGTTTGACGAACTTATGAAACATCTAACAACGCGGTTTCTAGGACTTTAAACTAAATTTCATGCAACATGAGTGATTATAAGTGTCTCAGTGAGCTTTGTACAAGTTTGACGAACTTAAGAAACATCTAACAACGCGGTTTCTAGGACTCTAAACCAAGTTTCATGCAACATGAGTGCTTATAAGTTTCTCAATGAGCTTTGTACTAGTTTGACGAACTTATGAAACATCTAACAACGCGTTTCTAGGACTCTAAACTAAGTTTCATGCAACATGAGTGCTTATAAGTGTTTCAATGAGCTTTGTACTAGTTTGACGAACTTATGAAACATCTAACAACGCGGTTTCTAGGACTCTTAACTAAGTTTCATGCAACATGAGTGCTTATAAGTTTCTCAATGAGCTTTGTACTAGTTTGACGAACTTGTGAAACATCTTACAATGTGGTTTCTAGGACTCTAAACCAAGTTTCATGCAACATAAGTGTTTATAAGTGTCTCAATGAGCTTTGTACTAGTTTGACGAACTTATGAAACATCTAACAACGCGTATTCTAGGACTCTAAACCAAGTTTCTTTCAACATGAGTTCTTATAAGTGTCTCAATGAGCTTTGTACAAGTTTGACGAACTAATGAAACATCTAACAACTCGTTTCTAGGACTCTAAACCAAGTTTCATGCAACATGAGTGCTTATAAGTGTCTCTATCAGCTTTGTACAAGTTTAACGAACTTATGAAACGTCTAACAATGTGGTTGCTAGGACTCTAAACCAATTTTTATGCAACATGAGTGCTTATAAGTGTCTCAATGACTTTTGTACAAGTTTGACGAACTTATGAAATATCTAATAACGCGTTTCTAGGACTCTAAACCAAGTTTCATGCAACATGAGTGCTTATAAGTGTCTCAATGAGTTTTGTACAAGTTAGAACTTATGAAACATCTAACAACGCGGTTTCTAAGACTCTAAACGAAGTGTCATTCAACATGACTAGTTATAAGTGTCTCAATGAGCTTTGTACTAGTTTGACGAACTTGTGAAACATCTTACAACGCGGTTTCTAGGACTCTAAACCAAGTTTCATGCAACATGAGTGCTTTATAAGTGTCTCAATGAGCTTTGTACAAGTTCGACAAACTTATGAAACATCTAACAACGCAATTTCTAGGACTCTAAACTAAGTTTCATGAAACATGAGTGCTTATAAGTGTCTCAATGAGCTTTGTACTAGTTTTACGAACTTATGAAACATCTAACAACGCGGTTTCTAAGACTCTAAACGAAGTGTCATGCAACATGAGTGCTTATAAGTGTCTCAATGAGCTTTGTACTAGTTTGACGAACTTATGAAACATCTTACAACGCGGTTTCTAGGACTCTAAACCAAGTTTCATGCAACATGAGTGCTTAAAAGTGTCTCAATGAGCTTTGTACAAGTTCGACGAACTTAGGAAACATCTAACAACGCGGTTTCTAGGACTCTAAACTAAGTTTCATGCAACAAAAGTACTTATAAGTGTATTAATGAGCTTTGTACTAGTTTGACGAACTTATGAAACATCTAACAACGCGGTTTGTATGACTCTAAACTAAGTTTCTTTCAACATGAGTTCTTATAAATGTCTCAATGAGCTTTGTTCAAGTTTGACGAACTAATGAAACATCTAACAACGCGTTTTTAGGACTCTAAACCAAGTTTCATGAAACATGAGTGCTTATAAGTTTCTCAATCAGCTTTGTACAAGTTTGACGAATTTATGAAACATCTAACAATGTCGTTGCTAGGACTCTAAACCAAGTTTTATGCAACATGAGTGCTTATAAGTGTCTCAATGAGGTTTGTAAAACTTTGACGAACTTATGAAACATCTAACAACGCGTTTCTAGGACTCTAAACCAAGTTTTATGCAACATGAGTGCTTATAAGTGTCTCAATGAGCTTTGTACAAGTTTGACGAACTTATGAAACATCTAACAACGCGGTTTCTAAGACTCTAAATGAAGTGTCATGCAACATGAGTGCTTATAAGTGTCTCAATGAGCTTTGTACAACGCGGTTTCTAGGACTCTAAGCCAAGTTTCATACAACATGAGTGCTTAAAAGTGTCTCAATGAGCTTTGTACAAGTTCGACGAACTTATGAAACATCTAACAACGCGGTTTCTAGGACTTTAAACTAAGTTTCATGCAACATGAGTGATTATAAGTGTCTCAGTGAGCTTTGTACAAGTTTGACGAACTTAAGAAATATCTAACAACGCGGTTTCTAGGACTCTAAACCAAGTTTCATGCAACATGAGTGCTTATAAGTTTCTCAATGAGCTTTGTACTACTTTGACGAACTTATGAAACATCTAACAACGCGTTTCTAGGACTCTCACTACAAGAAACTGGGCTTTTAGCAACGAAATTTAGCAAGGAAATAGCGACGAATAAATATAGCAACGAAATAGCAACGAATTGGCGACGAAATAGCAACGGAGAATAATGTCGTCGCTAAATCGTCGCTATTTAGCGAGGTATGTTTTCCTCGCTAAATTGGCTACGATTTAGCGACGATTTTGGCGACGAATTAGAGAGCCGCGGCGCTAAATCGTCGCTACTTAGCGACTATTTAGCGACGAATATATATCCTTGCTAATTGGCTACGATTTAGCGACGATTTTTAGCGACGAATATATATCCTTGCTAATTAGCGACGAATTAGCGAGGAGGGTCGCTAAGTAGGTAAGCACGTTTTCAAAAACGTTGCTAAATCGTTGCTAATTTGATTTCCTTGCTAATTCGTTGCTAATTTTCCATCTATATAAACCCATCTACACTCTTCAAAAAATCACACCACAACACAATACAAAATCAATAACTCTATAAAAATATAAACACTCTAAAAATTTCAATATGTCTCACGGGTAATAACAATATATACGAGTTACGGTCTTGGATGTATCGGCATAAAGATCGATCGGGGGTAGTTACGTACGAATTTACGGAGGGACTTCAAGCATTCATGCAGCAGGCGGGAAACATGCAGAATACGCAAGATACCGGTAAAATGTATTGTCCATGTAAGAAGTGCGTTAACACTAAATACGTGTTTGTTGAAACCGTATGGAAACATCTTTTTAATAGAGGTTTTATGCCGCAGTATTTTGTTTGGTTTCAACATGGGGAAGGGTATAACTCTAATTATAATACCGAAGTTGGAGATAGTAGTTATACGTTTCCTGTTAGTGATCATGTTAGTAACGAACCTCGCTAATTTACCGCCTCATTTTGATAGTAACTATGATCATGATCAGTGGCGGTGGTTCTGTGCATGTAGATGATAATAGATATCATGAAATGGTTGCCGATGCATTTCATGATACGAGGGAGTATTTATCCGAAAATGTAGTTGAGGAACCTAACCTAGATGCTAAACGATTTTATGATATGTTAGACGCCGCGAATAAACCAATTTACGAGGGATGTAAAGTTGGATTGTCAAAACTATCATTAGCATCTAGGATGATGAATATAAAATCTGATAATAATTTGAGTGAGTTTTGCATGGACTCATGGGCGGAGTTACCGAAAGAATATCTCGCCCGAGGGTAATGTAGCTGCTGAGTCGTATTACGAAATACAAAAGTTGGTTTTTAGTCTTGGATTGCCTTCTGAAATGATTGATATTTGTGTTAACAATTGTATGATTTATTGGAAAGATGATGATGAATTGCTTGAATGTCGTTTTTGTCGTCAACCGAGATATAAGGTCCAAGGGAAGGGGAGTAAAGTCCCGTATCAACGGATGTGGTACTTACCCATCACGTACAGACTCAAAAGATTGTATCAATCGAGAGGACATCTGATTCGATGAGATGGCATGCAGAACACTCAGTTGAAGATGGGGAAGTCACTCATCCGTCAGATGCAAAGGCTTGGAAGCACTTCAACACGGTATACTCTGATTTCGCGAGAGAGGTTCGTAATGTATACCTTGGTTTATGCACCGACGGATTTAGTCCATTCGGTATGTCCGGTAGACAGTACTCTTTGTGGCCGTTATACTAACTCCGTATAATCTACCTCCCAATATGTGCATGCAAAGAGAATTTCTTTTCTTAAGCATTTTAGTACCGAGTCCGAAGCACCCAAAGAGAGCTCTTGATGTTTTTCTCGCAACCTTTGATACATGAGTTAAAAGAGCTATGGTCCACCGGGGTTCGTACGTATGATATCTCACGCAAGAGAAATTTTACGATGCGTGCGTGCTCATGTGGACTATTAGTGACTTTCCTGCTTATGGCATGTTAGCAGGTTGGACAACGCATGGACGATTGTCTTGTCCATATTGTCGTCATCGGACTGATGCGTTTCAACTCCCACATGGAAGGAAAACAAGTTGGTTTGATTGTCACCGACGTTTCCTTCCAATCAATCATCCATATCGAAAGAACAGAAGGTTATTTAAGAAGAATCGAGTCGTTAAACATCCACCCCTACTTTATCCGACGGGGCGAGTTATTGGAGGAGTTGGATAATTATGGGGCGCAAAAAACATGTAGACGGGGTGGTAATTGGCATGTTTCTAATTTACCCGATGGATACGGAGAAAGCCATAACTGGCACAAGAAAAGCATTTTTTGGGAACTCCCGTACTGGAAAAATCACTTGTTGAGATATAACCTCGACGTTATGCACATTGAAAAAAACTTTTTTGATAATATTATAAACACATTGTTGAATGTACGGGGGAGAACTAAAGACAATTTGAAGACAAGACTAGATTTGCCCGAAATATGTTTTAGAAGTGAGTTGCATATCACGAACGATGGTAAGGCTCCGGTCCCAATCTACAGATTGAAACTCGAAGCAAAAAACGCGTTATTCAAATGGGTCACTTCGTATGTCAAGTTTCCCGACGGATATGTTTCCAAGTTATCTGCATGTGTTGAGAATGGTCAAAAGTTTTCAGGTATGAAAAGTCACGACCGTCATGTGTTTATGCAACGACTTTTACCTTTTGCTTTCGATGAGCTTTTACCTGAACCCGCACACACAGCAATAGCAGTATCATTGAACCCTAAAATGTTTATATTTTAATTTTGATTAAGTATATATATATATAATAATTAATATAATGTTTAAAATTTTCCAGAGATCGGTGCATTTTTCCGAGATCTATGCACTCGTACGCTTACGAAGAGGTCATTGAACGCTTACGTGACAAGATCCCGATTGTGTTGTGCAACTTGGAGAAGATTTTCCCCTCCATCCTTTTTCGATGTTATGGAACACCTTCCAATACATCTTCCTCACGAGGCAGAATTAGGAGGGCTGTGCGGTTTCGGTGGATGTATCCTTTCGAACGATTTATGGGATATTTGAAAGGAAAGGCGAAAAACCTTGCAAGGGTTGAAGGATCTATTGTTGCTGGATCTTTAACTCAAGAGACGTCTCATTTCGCCTCATATTATTTCGGTTCCAATGTAAAAACACGTAGAACAACAACACGACGCTACGATGATGGAGGTGTTGGCGCGGTGTGTATGGAATGGAAGGGGTACCGATATATTTTCACCAATCGGAAGAGCTGCCGGAAAAATAAAAGAAGTTTGGTGGGAAAGTGATCAACATCGGCAAAGCGCACATACTTACATCCTCCTTAATTGTGAATATGCCCGACCTTTTGAAAGGTATGCATGAAACTATTCATTCGCAAACCCATTATATATGCATAAATATTTAATTTTGATTCAGTTTTCTCGCGTTGTTTTAGAATGTTTGAGGAGCAAGTGGATGAGGTTTATCCAGGGCTTTCAAAAGACGAAGTAACCGCTCTTAAAGAACGAGATTTTGCAGCTTGGCTGAAAACGCAGATCGCATATGGTGACACAACGTATCCAAGTGTGGTTTCGCGAGTTAATACAAGGACCGCTCGGAAAGATCACAACTTCTCCTATGTATTTCACTCGTGGTTACGTGTTCCACACCTTAAGTCATGGTCAACGTCGAGCAACCGCGAATTATGGGGTAACTCGTGTCGGGTGATTCAGTTTTTTATGGTCTTCTAACGGATATTATTGAAGTGCGTATCCGGGATTAGTCAATTTACGAACAACCCTCTTCAAATGTGATTGGTTTGATCCAACACTCGGTCGTGGTGTTCGGTACAACAAATTTGGTGTGATTGACGTCAACCAGTCACGACGATATCGGAAGTTTGAACCTTTTATCCTTGGATCGCAAGCTGAACAAGTTACTTTCATACCTTATCCTCGGGTTAAGACTAGCGGTATAGCATGGAGTGCGTAGTCCGAATCGTTCCAAGAGGTTTAATTATGGGTAACGATGAAGTTCCTATGCAACAAGATGTCATTAGTGGGACAATCATTCCAACAAATCAATCGACGGAAGATGTATTTCTTGTCGACCCCGATAATCAAGTTGTTGAAGATATTGTGGATGATGAAGACGACGGAGGGTGCGGATGAATTCGATGAAAGTAGCGAAATCGAATCTGTTGATTCCGATAATAATGAATAATTAATTTTCTTTGTGTTTTTGTAATATAATTGTGTACATGTGTTAGTTGTAATATTTGTGTGTGTTTTTGTAATCTTTGTGTGTTTTTGTAATAATTGTGTGTGTTTTTGTAATTATTTTTTTTTAAAATAATATTTAATTTAGCAACGAAATAGCCAGGATTTGTAATTTACGTTGCTAAATCGTCGCTAATTAGCGAGGATTTAGCAACGCTACGCTTCTTTTCGTTGCCAATTCGTCGCTAATTAGCGAAGATTTAGCAACGCTACGCTTCTTTCGTTGCCATTTCGTCGCTAATATAGCGACGAATTGGCAACGATTTATAAAAAATCTAATTTTGCGATGGATTACAGATTTAGGGGTTCAAGATCGTTGCTAAATCGTCGCTAAACTTAATTACATTTCGTTGCTAAATCGTCGCCATTTCGTTGCTAACCATGATTCCTTGCCAATTCGTTGCTAAGTCGTTGCAATCCTTCGAACTTTAAACCCCTAAAACACCACTTAATATCGATTTATACGAGTTTTACTTAACTAAAAAAGTGTACAAAACTAGTAATATATTTGTATAAACCAATAAAAATTATAGATTACAAAATTATACTTAACACATTTAAGCTAAGTAAACCATAACTTATAAGAGTTTATATTATAAAGTTCATAATAAACTAGTTTACAAGTTTTTTTGTCATATATTGAGTTTGTGACTTCATATGATCAATGTTATAAACTCGTTTTAACGAAAAAGTGGTAAAAAGACGATACAAACCGAATTTAGGGTTTCAAACCCTAAAATAAGGGTTTAGCATTAGCGACGATTTAGCAACGAATCGTTGCTATTTCGTCGCTATTGACCTTTAGCGACGATTTAGCGACGAATTTCGTTGCTATTTCGTCGCTAATGTTAAACCTCCTTACATCCTCGTACTTGGAAATACGATGAATGTCGTTTCGTGTCATGTTAACATATAGCTACGAATTAACAACGAATTGGCAACGATTCGTTGCTAAATCGTCGCTAAATATACATAGCGACGAAATAGCAACGAATTCTGACATGCATGTACTTATTAAATACGATGTAAATCGCTTCGTGTCACGTTACCATATAGCGACGAAATAGCAACGAATCGTTGCTAAATCGTCGCTATATTGTATCGTCGCTAAATCGTCGCCTTTTTTTCGTTTGCCGCGGGTGGGAAACCAAAAGGTTTGAACCAAAAGAAGCGACGAAATGGCGACGAATCGTCGCTAATTCGTCGCTATATTAGCGACGAATTAGCGACGACAAAAAATACTATATATACCCGACGAGTTTTTCCCTCATTTCACACATTCTCATTCTCTCTCTCTCTCTCTAAACAATCTCATTCTATCTAAATAAACCCAATTCCAAAACCCAA
Organism: Cochlearia excelsa; assembly: GCA_963556525.1. Lineage (NCBI taxonomy): Eukaryota > Viridiplantae > Streptophyta > Magnoliopsida > Brassicales > Brassicaceae > Cochlearia > Cochlearia excelsa. The sequence continues at coordinate 764,102 of CAUVZT010000022.1, forward strand.
CTTCAAAAACATGTCTCAAAATAACCAACCCCCTCATTACTATAATTTCATAAGGAACCGATCCGGTTCCACCTCTACTTCAAACCCATCCCAACAAAACCCTTCCCAACAAAACCCACCCCAACAAGACCCACCCCAACAAAACCCGAGTCAAGATCCTATTCCCGATGCTCCAGCTGATCCCCCCGTCGATTTACCACCACCTCAGCATCTTGGACCGCACATGCAGCGGATCCTCGACTTTCTTCGCCAGAGAGCCACCGCACCTACCGTTGCTCCACTCCAAGCGGCCACAAGGGACATTTTGGTAATTATTTAATTGATTTTAATAATTAATTGATTTTTATATTATTTAATTAATTGATTTATTTTAATTAATTGATTTTTATATTATTTAATTAATTGATTTTCAAATATAATAATTGCTAACGATAAATTTATTTTTCGTAGGTTTTGCGATAACAAGGTTAGTAGGAGTGTCTCGGATGTGATGAAGACGTATTTCGTGGAGCCGCACGTCAACCGGTCGCACCCCTCCTTATATAAGGGACATCTCGGTTCGAATCTTTTGCGGGTAAGTAAAATTTTTAATTATTTAAATTTAAAAAATTAAACATTATAAAAAGTTAATATATAAATATTTATTGTAATAATACTTATATATTATATAAAATGTAATAATTATTACAAAATTTATTTTTTTATTATTTAAAATTTATTTTAATATTTTAAAAAACTCAAATAGCAAAAATGGCATTGGCGGGAGGAAGACATGTTTGAAGTCCGCAAGGGTTTCGAGGAGAAAGCCATGCATCGTCTTACTGGGATTATCAACAAATGGAAGACGAAGTGGGTGAAGAAGGGAGACGAGGCGAAACCCATAGCAATGGATGGGGCGGTGTGGAAGGGCCTTTGCGACTATTGGACGAACCCGCATTCGGTTCAAGTTGCGGGTAGTCGCTCCAAGTCCCGACTCACACCGATCGACGAGACCGGTCCGTATGTCCACACATCGGGACCGACTTCTTACGCCGAACGGCGTATAAAGATGGTATTAATTAATATATATTTAAAATTTCTTTATTTTTTCAAATAATATAAAATTTTAAAATATATAATTTAATTAATATAATTTTCAATAGCGCGAGGAGATGGGCGAACTTCCGCCCATTGTAGAAGTTTTGAAGAAGGTCCGAAGAGGAAGGACGGGACTATGTGAGTTCACGATCCGAAAAGATCGTGAACGCATATGAGGCTAGAGTCGCCGAGCGGCTTAGTCGTGGTTCGACGTCGACCGAAGGTAGTTCGGTCAACTCCTCGGGACACCTGTCGGTCACCGAGTGCGACAAGATCTACTATGAGGTAATAATTTTAAATAATTTAATTTAATTCAAAATAATATTTATTTTATTAATATCTAACGATTTTAAATTGTCTATATAGGTGGCCCCGAAGACGAAGAAGAACCGCACTTTTGGAGTCGGTTCGATTGAGACGGTTCCCCGCGCTTCTTCTTCGCAGCCTCGTCCCACCGCCCAAGATCACGCCGAAGAGAATGTTCGGTTGAGGGAGCAGCTCGCGGCACAAGAAGTCCGCTATCGAACATCACGGGACTTCTTCTCCATCATCGCGATGGAAAGTCCAAACCTCGCGAGGTTGATGCAGCAGCGGGAGTCCAACCAACTCAGCCACCGGTGATCCCTCCAGATGTAGCGGCAGCGGCAGCTCAAGACCTCGGACGTGATATCGGGATTGATGATTACGTCGTCGATCCCGATGATCCCGCCGATCCCGCCGTTTAGTTTTAATTTATTGTATTTTTAAAATATTTTGTATTTTTTTAATATTTTTATAATTGTTTTTTTTTAAATTTGTTTTTTTTTAATTTTTTTTTTTTAAATCGTCGCTAATTCGTCGCTATTATAGCGACGAATTAGCAAGGACCTGTCAAGCCCATCCTTGCTAATTCGTTGCTAAATTAGCGACGAATTAGCAACGATGTGTTTTATAATCGTTGCTGCTAATTCGTCGCTAATTTAGCAACGAATTAGCAAGGATTTGTTTTCGCAAAATATTTAATTTGGAAATTTATTTTTTATACCGTCGCTTATTCGTCGCTAATATTATACGACCAACGTCGCTAATTCGTCGCTAATATTTTACGACCAACGTCGCTAATTCGTCGCTAATATTTTACGACAAACGTCGCTAATTCGTCGCTAATGTAGCGACGAATTAGCGACGAAACATTGGCGACGAAATAGCGACGATTTAAAAATGGCGACGATTTAGCGACGAATTTTGAATAGCGACGAGCGTATAGCGACGAAAATATTCTCGTCGCTAAAACGTCGCTATTTGCCAATAGCGACGATTTAGAGACGAAAAACGGCGTTGCTATTTGCCGTTTTTCTTGTAGTGTCTAAACTAAGTTTCATGCAACATGAGTGCTTATAAGTGTCTCAATGAGCTTTGTACTAGTTTGACGAACTTATGAAACATCTAACAACGCGTATTCTAGGACTCTAAACCAAGTTTCTTTCAACATGAGTTCTTATAAGTGTCTCAATGAGCTTTGTACAAGTTTTACGAACTAATGAAACATCTAACAACTCGTTTCTAGGACTCTAAACCAAGTTTCATGCAACATGAGTGCTTATAAGTGTCTCTATCAGCTTTGTACAAGTTTGACGAACCTATGAAACGTCTAACAATGTGGTTGCTAGGACTCTAAACCAAGTTTTATGCAACATGAGTGCTTATAAGTGTTTCAATGAGCTTTATACAAGTTTGACGAACTTATGAAACATCTAACAACGCGTTTTTAGGACTCTAAACCAAGTTTTATGCATCATGAGTGCTTATAAGTGTCTCAATGAGCTTTGTACAAGTTTGACGAACTTATGAAACATCTAACAACGCAGTTTCTAAGACTCTAAACGAAGTATCATGCAACAAGAGTACTTATAAGTGTCTCAATGAGCTTTGTACTAGTTTGACGAACTTATGAAACATCTTACAACGCGGTTTCTAGGACTCTAAACCAAGTTTCATGCAACATGAGTGCTTATAAGTGTCTCAATGAGCTTTGTACAAGTGTGACGAACTTATGAAACATCTAACAACGCGGTTTCTAGGACTCTAAACTTAGTTTCAGGCAACATGAGTGCTTATAAGTGTCTCAATGAGCTTTGTACTAGTTTCACGAACTTATGAAACATCTAACAACGCGGTTTCTAGGACTCTAAACCAAGTTTCTTTCAACATGAGTTCTTATAAGTGTCTCAATGAGCTTTGTACAAGTTTGACGAATTAATGATACATCTAACAAGGCGTTTCTAGGACACTAAACCAAGTTTCATGTAACATGAGTGCTTATAAGTGTCTCAATGAACTTTGTATAAGTTCGACGAACTTATGAAACATCTAACAATGCCGTTTCTAGGACTCTAAACTAAGTTTCATGCAACATGAGTGCCTAAAAGTGTCTCAATGAGCTTTGTACAAGTTCGACGAACTTATGAAACATCTAACAACGCGGTTTCTAGGACTCTAAACTATGTTTCATGCAACATGAGTGCTTATAAGTGTCTCAATGAGCTTTATACTTGTTTGACGAACTTATGAAACATCGAACAACGCGGTTTCTAGGACTCTAAACCAAGTTTCTTTCAACATGAGTTCTTATAAGTGTCTCAATGAGATTTGTACTAGTTTGACGAACTTATGAAACATCTTACAACGCGGTTTCTAGGACTCTAAACCAAGTTTCATGCAACATGAGTGCTTAAAAGTGTCTCAATGAGCTTTGTACAAGTTCGACGAACTTAGGAAACATCTAACAACGCGGTTTCTAGGACTCGAAACTAAGTTTCATGCAACAAGAGTACTTATAAGTGTATTAATGAGCTTTGTACTAGTTTGACGAACTTATGAAACATCTAACAACGCGGTTTGTATGACTCTAAACTAAGTTTGTTTCAACATGAGTTCTTATAAGTGTCTCCATGAGCTTTGTTCAAGTTTGACGAACTAATGAAACATCTAACAACGCGTTTTTAGGACTCTAAACCAAGTTTCATGAAACATGAGTGCTTATAAGTTTCTCAATCATCTTTGTACAAGTTTGACGAATTTATGAAACGTCTAACAATGTCGTTGCTAGGACTCTAAACCAAGTTTTATGCAACATGAGTGCTTATAAGTGTCTCAATGAGGTTTGTAAAAGTTTGACGAACTTATAAAACATCTAACAACGCGTTACTAGGACTCTAAACCAAGTTTTATGCAACATGAGTGCTTATAAGTGTCTCAATTAGCTTTGCACAAGTTCGACGAACTTATGAAACATCTAACAACACGGTTTCTAGGACTCTAAACTAAGTTTCATGCAACATGAGTTATTATAAGTGTCTCAGTGAGCTTTGTACATATTTGACGAACTTATTAAACATCTAACAACGCGGTTCCTAGGACTCTAAACCAAGTTTCATGCAACATGAGTGCTTATAAGTGTCTCAATGAGCTTTGTACAAGTTTGACGAACTTATGAAACATCTAACAACGCGTTTCTAAGACTCTAAACCAAGTTTTATGCAACATGAGTGCTTATAAATGTCTCAATGAGCTTTGTACAAGTTTTACGAACTTATGAAACATCTAACAACGCGGTTTCTAAGACTCTAAATGAAGTGTCATGCAACATAAGTGCTTATAAGTGTCTCAATGAGCTTTGTACTAGTATGATGAACTTGTGAAACATCTTACAATGTGGTTTCTAGGACTCTAAACCAAGTTTCATGCAACATGAGTGCTTATAAGTGTCTCAATGAGCTTTGTACTAGTTTGACGAACTTATGAAACATATAACAACGCGTATTCTAGGACTCTAAACCAAATTTCTTTCAACATGAGTTCTTATAAGTGTCTCAATGAGCTTTGTACAAGTTTGACGAACTAATGAAACATCTAACAACTCGTTTCTAGGACTCTAAACCAAGTTTCATGCAACATGAGTGCTTATAAGTGTCTCTATCAGCTTTGTACAAGTTTGACGAACTTATGAAACGTCTAACAATGTCGTTGCTAGGACTCTAAACCAATTTTTATGCAACATGAGTGCTTATAAGTGTCTCAATGACCTTTGTACAAGTTTGAAGAACTTATGAAACATCTAATAACGCGTTTCTAGGACTCTAAACCAAGTTTCATTCAACATGAGTGCTTATAAGTTTCTCAATGAGTTTTGTACAAATTTGACGAACTTATGAAACATCTAACAACACGGTTTCTAAGACTCTAAACGAAGTTTCATGCAACATGACTGGTTATAAGTGTCTCAATGAGCTTTGTACTAGTTTGACGAACTTGTGAAACATCTTACAAGGCGGTTTCTAGGACTCTAAACCAAGTTTCATGCAACATGAGTGCTTATAAGTGTCTCAATGAGCTTTTTACATGTTCGACAAACATATGAATCATCTAACAACGCGATTTCTAGGACTCTAAACTAAGTTTCATGCAACATGAGTGCTTATAAGTGTCTCAATGAGCTTTGTACTAGTTTTAAGAACTTATGAAACATCTAACAACGCGGTTTCTAAGACTCTAAACGAAGTGTCATGCAACATGAGTGCTTATAAGTGTCTCAATGAGCTTTGTACTAATTTGATGAACTTATGAAACATCTTACAACGCGGTTTCTAGGACTCTAAACTAAGTTTCATGCAACATGAGTGCTTAAAAGTGTCTTAATGAGCTTTGTACAAGTTTGACGAACTTAGGAAACATCTAACAACGCGGTTTCTAGGACTCTAAACTAAGTTTCATGCAACAAGAGTACTTATAAGTGTATTAATGAGCTTTGTACTAGTTTGACGAACTTATGAAACATCTAACAACGCGGTTTGTAGGACTCTAAACTAAGTTTCTTTCAACATGAGTTCTTATAAGTGTCTCAATGACCTTTGTTCAAGTTTGAAGAACTAATGAAACATCTAACAACGCGTTTCTAGAACTCTAAACCAAGTTTCATGAAACATGAGTGCTGATAAGTTTCTCAATCAGCTTTGTACAAGTTTGACGAACTTATGAAACGTCTAACAATGCGGTTGCTAGGACTCTAAACCTAGTTTTATGCAACATGAGTGCTTATAAGTGTCTCAATGAGCTTTTTACAAGTTTGACGAACTTATGAAACATCTAACAACGCTGTTTCTAGGACTCTAAACTAAGTTTCATGTAACATGAGTGCTTATAAGTTTCTCAATGAGCTTTGTACTAGTTTGACGAACTTGTGAAACATCTTACAATGTGGTTTCTAGGACTCTAAACCAAGTTTCATGCAACATGAGTGCTTATAAGTGTCTCAATGAGCTTTGTACTAGTTTGACGAACTTATGAAACATCTAACAACGCGTATTCTAGGACTCTAAACCAAGTTTCTTTCAACATGAGTTCTTATAAGTGTCTCAATGAGCTTTGTACAAGTTTGACGAACTAAAGAAACATCTAACAACTCGTTTCTAGGACTCTAAACCAAGTTTCATGCAACATGAGTGCTTATAAGTGTCTCTATCAGCTTTGTACAAGTTTGACGAACTTATGAAACGTCTAACAATGTGGTTGCTAGGACTCTAAACCAATTTTTATGCAACATGAGTGCTTATAAGTGTCTCAATGACTTTTGTACAAGTTTGACGAACTTATGAAACATCTAATAACGTGTTTCTAGGACTCTAAACGAAGTTTCATGCAACATGAGTGCTTATAAGTGTCTCAATGAGTTTTGTACAAGTTTGACGAACTTATGAAACATCTAACAACGCGGTTTCTAAGACTCTATACGAAGTGTCATTCAACATGACTGGTATAAGTGTCTCAATGAGCTTTGTACTAGTTTGACGAACTTATGAAACATCTTACAACGCGGTTTCTAGGACTCTAAACCAAGTTTCATGCAACATGAGTGCTTATAAGTGTCTCAATGAGCTTTGTACAAGTTCGACAAACTTATGAAACATCTAACAACGCGATTTCTAGGACTCTAAACTAAGTTTCATGCAACATGAGTGCTTATAAGTGTCTCAATGAGCTTTGTACTAGTTTTACGAACTTATGAAACATCTAATAACGCGGTTTCTAAGACTCTAAACGAAGTGTCATGCAACATGAGTGCTTATAAATGTCTCAATGAGCTTTGTACTAGTTTGACGAAATTATGAAACATCTTACAACGCGGTTTCTAGGACTCTAAACCAAGTTTCATGCAACATGAGTGCTTAAAAGTGTCTCAATGAGCTTTGTACAAGTTCGACGAACTTAGGAAACATCTAACAACGCGGTTTCTAGGACTCTAAACTAAGTTTCATGCAACAAGAGTACTTATAAGTGTATTAATGAGCTTTGTACTAGTTTGACGAACTTATGAAACATCTAACAACGCGGTTTGTATGACTCTAAACTAAGTTTCTTTCAACATGAGTTCTTATAAGGGTCTCAATGAGCTTTGTTCAAGTTTGACGAATTAATGAAACATCTAACAACACGTTTTTAGGACTCTAAACCAAGTTTCATGAAACATGAGTGCTTATAAGTTTCTCAATCAGCTTTGTACATGTTTGACGAATTTATGAAACTTCTAACAATGTCGTTGCTAGGACTCTAAACCATGTTTTATGAAACATGAGTGCTTATAAGTGTCTCAATGAGGTTTGTAAAAGTTTGACGAACTTATGAAACATCTAACAACGCGTTTCTAGGACTCTAAACCAAGTTTTATGCAACATGAGTGCTTATAAATGTCTCAATGAGCTTTGTACAAGTTTGACGAACTTATGAAACATCTAACAACGCGGTTTCTAAGACTCTAAACGAAGTGTCATGCAACATGAGTGCTTATAAGTGTCTCAATGAGCTTTGTACTAGTTTGACGAACTTATGAATCATCTTACAACGCGGTTTCTAGGACTCTAAACCAAGTTTCATGCAACATGAGTGCTTATAAGTGTCTCAATTAGCTTTGTACAAGTTCGACGAACTTATGAAACATCTAACAACGCGGTTTCTAGGAATCTAAACTAAGTTTCATGCAACATGAGTTATTATAAGTGTCTCAGTGAGCTTTGTAAAAGTTTGACGAACTTATTAAACATCTAACAACGCGGTTCCTAGGACTCTAAACCAAGTTTCATGCAACATGAGTGCTTATAAGTTTCTCAATGAGCTTTGTACAAGTTTGACGAACTTATGAAACATCTAACAACGCGTTTCTAAGACTCTAAACCAAGTTTTATGCAACATGAGTGCTTATAAATGTCTCAATGAGCTTTGTACAAGTTTTACGAACTTATGAAACATCTAACAACGCGGTTTCTAAGACTCTAAACCAAGTGTCATGCAACATAAGTGCTTATAAGTGTCTCAATGAGCTTTGTACTAGTTTGACGAACTTATGAAACATCTAACAACTCGTTTCTAGGACTCTAAACCAAGTTTCATGCAACGTGAGTGCTTATAAGTGTCTCTATCAGCTTTGTACAAGTTTGACGAACTTATGAAACGTCTAACAATGTCGTTGCTAGGACTCTAAACCAATTTTTTTGCAACATGAGTGCTTATAAGTGTCTCAATGACCTTTGTACAAGTTTGACGAACTTATGAATCATCTTACAACGCGGTTTCTAGGACTCTAAGCCAAGTTTCATACAACATGAGTGCCTAAAAGTGTCTCAATGAGATTTGTACAAGTTCGACGAACTTATGAAACATCTAACAACGCGGTTTCTAGGACTTTAAACTAAGTTTCATGCAACATGAGTGATTATAAGTGTCTCAGTGAGCTTTGTACAAGTTTGACAAACTTAAGAAACATCTAACAACGCGGTTTCTAGGACTCTAAACCAAGTTTCATGCAACATGAGTGCTTATAAGTTTCTCAATGAGCTTTGTACTAGTTTGACGAACTTATGAAACATCTAACAACGCGTTTCTAGGACTCTAAACTAAGTTTCATGCAACATGAGTGCTTATAAGTGTTTCAATGAGCTTTGTACTAGTTTTACGAACTTATGAAACATCTAACAACGCGGTTTATAGGACTCTAAACTAAGTTTCATGCAACATGAGTGCTTATAAGTTTCTCAATGAGCTTTGTACTAGTTTGACGAACTTGTGAAACATCTTACAATGTGGTTTCTAGGACTCTAAACCAAATTTCATGCAACATGAGTGCTTATAAGTGTCTCAATGAGCTTTGTACTAGTTTGACGAACTTATGAAACATCTAACAACGCGTATTCTAGGACTCTAAACCAAGTTTCTTTCAACATGAGTTCTTATAAGTGTCTCAATGAGCTTTGTACAAGTTTGACGAACTAATGAAACATCTAACAACTCGTCTCTAGGACTCTAAACCAAGTTTCATGCAACATGAGTGCTTATAAGTGTCTCTATCAGCTTTGTACAAGTTTGACGAACTTATGAAACGTCTAACAATGTGGTTGCTAGGACTCTAAACCAATTTTTATGCAACATGAGTGCTTATAAGTGTCTCAATGACTTTTGTACAAGTTTGACGAACTTATGAAACATCTAATAACGCGGTTTCTAGGACTCTTAACCAAGTTTCATGCAACATGAGTGCTTATAAGTGTCTCAATGAGTTTTGTACAAGTTAGAACTTATGAAACATCTAACAACGCGGTTTCTAAGACTCTAAACGAAGTGTCATTCAACATGACTGGTTATAAGTGTCTCAATGAGCTTTGTACTAGTTTGTCGAACTTGTGAAACATCTTACAACGCGGTTTCTAGGACTCTAAACCAAGTTTCATGCAACATGAGTGCTTTATAAGTGTCTCAATGACTTTTGTACAAGTTCGACAAACTTATGAAACATCTAACAACGCGATTTCTAGAACTCTAAACTAAGTTTCATGCAACATGAGTGCTTATAAGTGTCTCAATGAGCTTTGTACTAGTTTTACGAACTAATGAAACATCTAACAACGCGGTTTCTAAGACTCTAAACGAAGTGTCATGCAACATGAGTGCTTATAAGTGTCTCAATGAGCTTTGTACTAGTTTGACGAACTTATGAAACATCTTACAACGCGGTTTCTAGGACTCTAAACCAAGTTTCATGCAACATGAGTGCTTAAAAGTGTCTCAATGAGCTTTGTACAAGGTCGACGAACTTAGGAAACATCTAACAACGCGGTTTCTAGGACTCTAAACTAAGTTTCATGCAACAAGAGTACTTATAAGTGTATTAATGAGCTTTGTACTAGTTTGACGAACTTATGAAACATCTAACAACACGGTTTCTAGGACTCTTAACCAAGTTTCATGCAACATGAGTGCTTATAAGTTTCTCAATGAGCTTTGTACTAGTTTGACGAACTTATGAAACATCTAACAACGCGTTTCTAGGACTCTAAACTAAATTTCTTTCAACATGAGTTCTTATAAGTGTCTCAATGAGCTTTGTACAAGTTTGACGAACTAATGAAACATCTAACAACTCGTCTCTAGGACTCTAAACCAAGTTTCATGCAACATGAGTGCTTAAAAGTGTCTTAATGAGCTTTGTACAAGTTCGACGAACTTAGGAAACATCTAACAACGCAGTTTCTAGGACTCTAAACTAAGTTTCATGCAACAAGAGTACTTATAAGTGTATTAATGAGCTTTTTACTAGTTTGACGAACTTATGAAACATCTAACAACGCGGTTTGTAGGACTCTAAACTAAGTTTCTTTCAACATGAGTTCTTATAAGTGTCTCAATGAGCTTTGTTCAAGTTTGACGAACTAATGAAACATCTAACAACGCGTTTCTAGAACTCTAAACCAAGTTTCATGAAACATGAGTGCTGATAAGTTTCTCAATCAGCTTTGTACAAGTTTGACGAACTTATGAAACGTCTAACAATGCGGTTGCTAGGACTCTAAACCTAGTTTTATGCAACATGAGTGCTTATAAGTGTCTCAATGAGCTTTTTACAAGTTTGACGAACTTATGAAACATCTAACAACGCGGTTTCTAGGACTTAAACCAAGTTTCTTTCACACATTTGAGTTCAAAGTGTCTCAATGAGGTTTGTACTAGTTTAACGAACTTATGAATCACCTTACAACGCGGTTTCTAGGACTCTAAACCAAGTTTCATGCAACATGAGTTCTTATAAGTGTCTCAATGAGCTTTGTACAAGTTCGACGAACTTATGAAACATCTAACAACGCGGTTTTTAGGACTTTAAACTAAGTTTCATGCAACATGAGTGCTTATAAGTTTCTCAATGAGTTTTGTACTAGTTTGACGAACTTATGAAACATCTAATTGTTAAGACTAATACCATTCATCAAGGTATTTAGTCCGGTTCAAAGGTTACAAGACTTGGAGTGCACGGTTAGCTCGTAAAGGCAAACACAAGACGTATAAGGCTGTTACAAGAGGTAACCATGAAGAAGCAAAGGTAGACGAGTGGAAATGGAGGCTCGTCTAAGCATTTCCACGAGTGTCAAAAATTCACCGTACCGCAGTACATTAGGCGCTCGGTAAGTATTTCCGGCGCCCGATAGTTACTTACCGCGGTACGGAGAATGCTCGGTAAAATGCGCTTCCCCGCGGACGGCGCAACTTTCTCCGGTCAACCTTGCTTTTGTGCTTCTTCTTATCTTTAAACGGCTATATTGTTTTGCCTTTATATTGTTTATCTTGTAACTTTGTAAAAACAAGTTTAATGAATCTTTTACCATGAAAGTCGATTAAAACCTCTATTCTCTCCATTCTCTATCTCTATTCTCAAGAACACATAAGAACATCGAATACAAATCTACAAAATTCTCTCTTCCTATTCGGCTTAATCTCTCTTATTCTAACATGGTATCAGAGCAATTTTGCTCTTGAACCGACTCTTAGCTTCCGCAAATTTCCATTTCTTAATCTTTCATCTGAAAATCTTCTCTTTTGGTCTTGTTCTTCGCGGTTTTCATCAAAAGTTTCAACTTTTCTTCTTTTCCGTGGAAAATTCTCAAAAAGTCCAAATCTTTCTCGTTTCTCAGCTTTGGATCTTATAGATCTGAAGTTTCTCCATCTTAAACTTGAATCCAAAACCAAAGATTCAAGCTTTACTCTCTTCGTTTAGTCTAAATCCCATAAAGTTGCTATCTTTATCTCGGATTCTTCTTAAAGCTTCAAGCTTTCTTGTGTTGAAGGTTAGATCTAGCAAAGATCTGAGCTTTTCTACCTAATACTCTCTGTTTTCTCTTGATTTAAGCAGAAAAAATCACCATCTTTACCATGGAAGATAAGGAACACTCTAAGAAGATTCTTTGTCCGGTAACGTTGAAAGGTATTAATTACCTCCTGTGTGCAAGGACCGTGAAGATCACTCTATGTGGTCGTGGTCTTTGGAACTATATTCTCAAATCTCAAGAGGTGATCTCGGACTCTACTCTCACGGAAGGTGATTCCCTTACTACCGAGGGTAAGTGGTTTCAAGAAGATCAGAAGGTCTTAGGGATCATTCAAGGATCCCTTGATCCGGCTATCCTTGAGGCTTACCTCATCGCGAAAGCGCCAAAGACTTATGGGACACGCTCCAAACGGTATAAGGCAACATATCCAATCTTAGGCGGGTCTATGAGGTGAAGAAGGCGATAAATGATCTTAATCAAGAAGACAAGGAATTCACCAAGCATTTTGGAAGATTTAGGAGCTTGTGGGCAGAGCTGGAAATGTTGCGGCCAAGTACCATTGATCCAAAGGTTCTCAATGAAAGGAGGGAACAAGATAAAGTCTTTGGCTTGCTGCTCACGCTGAATGGTAGCTACAAGGATGTTATCAAGCATCTCTTGAGATCTGACAAGCTTCCCAATCTTGAAGAAGTGTGTGCTTAGCTGCAAAGAGAGCAAGGATCCATATAACTTTTTGGCAACAAGAAGGAGCTGGTCACCGCCAATAAGGTTGCCTACAAGCCAACCACCAAGTCATATGAAGACAGGAGGAGTCTGTTGTGTGATCACTGCAAGAAGAAGGGGCATTCCAAGGAGAAATGTTGGATCCTGAACCCACATCTCAAGTCGGCCAAGTTCAAAGATGCAAAGGCCAACTTCTCCAACGACGATGCAACCGGTCCAAGCAGCTCCAGCACAATGAGTCTCAAGGATAAGGAGGATGAATCCACAGCTATGGTGCCTTACACGGATGAGTATGTGAGGAAGTCTGATCTAGATGCACTCATTAAAGCCCTTAAGGGCTCTGGTATTGACTCCTTTTACTCCCTTAGTGCTCATAACATTGAAAAACCTATTAGGCCTATCATTATTGATTCAGAAGCGTCTCATCATATGATTAGCAACAAGTATCTGATTAGTAATGTTAAGTCTGCTCTAGGAAATGTTATCATTGCTAATGGTAGTAGGATCCCTGTAAAAGGTCTAGGTAGTCTTAGAGTGTTTAATAGAGAATCCCAAGCTTTATATATGCCTAGCTTTACCTCCAACTTGAAATCTGTTAAACGGATTGCTTGTGATTTAAATTGCAATTTGATTTTTAGTCCTAATGAAGTTATCTTTCAGGATATTGAAAGTAAGGAAGTAATTGGAAAGGGAACTACCAGGGGAGACCTCTACATACTTGACAAAGAAGTGTCAAGCTCTAATCATCACTTTGCTTTCAATTTTGTCTTGTTAGAAGCTAATAATGTTTTGTGGCATTATAGATTAGGCTATCCTCATGTTAAGGCTTTAAAAACACTTTTGCCAAACGTTTCTTTTGATCATAATAAGTGTGAGTCTTGCATTTTGGACAAGCACCACAAATCTGTGTTTTCAAACTCTAAACTCTTTATGAAAACATCTTTGATCTTGTGCATTCAGACGTTTGGTCATCACCTTGCAAATCTAGAGAAAACCAAGCATATTTTGTGACTTTCATTGATGAAAAATCCAAATATACTTGGCTCACCTTGTTACCATCTAAGGATAGGGTGCTAGATGCTTTTAAAAATTTTGAAACATACATTACTAACCAATACAATGCCAAGATAAAATGTTTCAGGTCAGACATTGGTGGGGAATACACAAGCAATGCATTCAAAGAACACATGACCAACAAGGGTATACTTCACCAAACAAGCTGCCCATATACTCCTCAACAAAACGGTGTAGCCGAGAGGAAGAATAGGCACTTGATGGAAGTAACAAGATCCATGATGTTCCACATGATTGTGCCTAAGAGATTTTGGGTTGATGCTGTCTCAACAGCATGCTACCTCATATAAACGAACACCAACACAGATTTCTTGAAAACCAATCCCCTTATCGGTATTGAATAAGTCTAAACCATTTATCAATCATCTAAGAGTGTTTGGTTGTGTGTGTTTGGTATTTGTGCCAGGAGAGCAGAGGAACAAGCTAGATGCAAAGAGCACAAAAGCTATGTTCATTGGCTACTCAAGCACATAGAAAGGGTATAAGTGTTATGTTCCTGAAGCTAGACGTGTCCTTGTCTCAAGGGATGTCAAGTTTATGGAAGGAAAGAGCTACTATGAAGACAATACATGGGAGAGTGTCAAAGACCTACCCGAAGCCGCCACAGATAGAGCTACTAGCCTCAAAAACTTGATGAAGAACTTGGGAATGAATGTCAATGAAGAAACCAGACAGAAATGCCTCCTCATCAAGACTCCCACCTTGATCATGAAGGGGGGGGAACAATGATGATGCACCAGAACCTCATGAAGATCAAAGGGGCAATGAGGATCAAAGGGAAGAACCAGAAACTCATGAAGAGCATCCAGGGAGAACCAGAAGAAACTCAAGCTACTCAAGAGACAATTCATCAAGAGGTTCATGATCAAGTCGCTCCTATTGTGCTAAGAAGAAGTACCCAGGATTAAGCAACCAAGTTCAAATTGGAAGAACACCCGAGTATACTTCAACAAAGAATGTTGTAGCTCATCCTATTCAAGCTGTTTGTTCCATGGCCAGCTTTCCCAAAGACCACCAAGTTTTCATTGCCAAAATAGATCAACACTGGATTCCAAGAACCTATGAAGAAGCTATTAAGCATGAAGTATGGATCAATGCAAGAAAAGCCGAGAACCAAGCAATGGAGCGTAACCACACATGGGATGAAGCTGACCTACCTAAAGGGAAGAAGGCAAGTAAGCTCAAGATATGTGTTCACCATCAAATACCCGAGCAATGGTGACGTTGAGAGGCATAAGGCAAGACTTGTGGCAAGGGGGTTTACACAGACTTATGGTGAAGACTACTTGGACACATTTGCTCATGTTGCTAAGTTACATACTGTGAGAGTTATACTTTCTCTAGCCGTGAACCTTGATTGGGATCTTTGGCAAATGGATGTGAAGAATGCCTTCCTTCAAGGCGAACTAGAAGAAGAATTCTACATGACTCCACCACCAGGATTAGAAGGGTCTATAACTCCTGGAAAGGTTTTGAGATTGAGAAAGGCCATCTATGGATTGAAGCAGTCTCCAAGGGCATGGTATCACAAGCTCAGCACAACCTTGACATCAAGAGGATTCAAGATGAGCCAAGCAGAACACACCCTCTTTACTCTACAAAATAGAGAAGGTATAGTAGTTATCCTCATCTACGTGGGATGACATAGTCATCTCTCGGGGATAACAAGGTAGGTATTGCTGAAACAAAAGATTATCTTAAGTCGGTGTTTGATATTAAAGATCTAGGGAAGATGAAATACTTCCTTGGGATTGAGATAAAGGTGTCCGAAGAAGGCCTCTTTCTGTCCCAAAGAAAGTATACTCTAGATCTTCTAAATGAAACAAGACATATGGAGGGCAAAGCAGCAAAGACGCCACTAGAGGATGGCTACAAAGTCATAAGAGAGGGGAGCTTGAAGATCAACCATTCAAAGACCAAAGACTCTACATACGCCTAGTTGGTAAGCTCATTTACCTAACTATAACCACCTGACTTGTGTTTTGCTGTGAATCAGGTGAGTCAACATATGCAAAACCCTAAGATACATCATTGGAATATGGTGGAAAGGATACTCAAGTACCTGAGAGGAACATCAAGTAAGGAATCTGGATGGGCAGGAACCAGAACACAGAAGTAGTAGGTTATTGTGATGCTGACTATGCAAGGGATGTGGAGGATAGGAGATCCACCACAGGATATTGCACATTCATTGGAGGAAACTTGGTTACATGGAAGACCAAGAAGCAGAAGATTGTGTCTTGCTCAAGTGCTGAGTCCGAATACAGAGCCATGAGAAAGCTCACACAAGAGCTCATGTGGTTGAAGAATCTGCTTGGAGATCTTGGGATAGACATCAAGAAACCAATCACCATGCATTGTGACAACAAGGCTGCTATCCACATTGCATCAAACTATGTGTTTCATGAGAGGACCAAGCATATAGAGATGGATTGCCATAAGGTCCAGGAGAAAATGGTAAAGGGAACCATCCTTCCCTGCTACACAAGAAGTCAAGATCAACTAGCCGATGTGTTCACCAAGTCGGCAAGTCTGAAAGTATGTGAGTATGTGCTTCCCCAGCTAGGACTCACCACTATTATCAAAAGCTAGAAGACCCTAACCGTATGCTTCATACTCTTTTCCCTTCAAGGAGTTTTATCCCAAGTGGTTTTCTCTTTGAAGGTTTTAACGAGGTGAAGTATGTGGTTCCAAGCTTAGCCATTGCATTAGGCTAAGCTTGAGGGGGACTGTTAAGACTAATACCATTCATCAAGGTATTTAGTCCGGTTCAAAGGTTACAAGACTTGGAGTGCACGGTTAGCTCGTAAAGGCAAACACAAGACGTATAAGGCTGTTACAAGAGGTAACCATGAAGAAGCAAAGGTAGACGAGTGGAAATGGAGGCTCGTCTAAGCATTTCCACGAGTGTCAAAAATTCACCGTACCGCAGTACATTAGGCGCTCGGTAAGTATTTCCGGCGCCCGATAGTTACTTACCGCGGTACGGAGAATGCTCGGTAAAATGCGCTTCCCCGCGGACGGCGCAACTTTCTCCGGTCAACCTGGCTTTTGCGCTTCTTCTTATCTTTAAACGGCTATATTGTTTTGCCTTTATATTGTTTATCTTGTAACTTTGTAAAAACAAGTTTAATGAATCTTTTACCATGAAAGTCGATTAAAACCTCTATTCTCTCTATTCTCTATCTCTATTCTCAAGAACACATAAGAACACCGAATACAAATCTACAAAATTCTCTCTTCCTATTCGGCTAAATCTCTTTTATTCTAACACTAACAACGCGGTTTCTAGGACTCTAAACTAAGTTTCATGCAACATGAGTGCTTATAAGTGTCTCAGTGAGCTTTGTACAAGTTTGACGAACTTATGAAACATCTAAAACGTTGTTTCTAAGACTCTAAGCGAAGTGTCATGCAACATGAGTTCTTATAAGTGTCTCAATGAGCTTTGTACTAGTTTGACGAACTTATGAAACATCTAACAACGCGGTTTCTAGCACTCTAAACCAAGTTTCATGCAACATGAGTGCTTATAATTGTCTCAATGAGCTTTGTACAAGTTCTACGAACTTATGAAACATCTAACAACGCGTTTTCTAGGACTCTAAACTAAGTTTCATGCAACATGAGTGCTTATAAGTGTCTCAATGAGCTTTGTACTAGTTTGACGAACTTATGAAACATCTAACAACGCGGTTTCTAGGACTCTAAACCAAGTTTCTTTCAACATGAGTTCTTATAACTGTCTCAATGACCTTTGTACAAGTTTGACGAATTAATGATACATCTAACAAGGCGTTTCTAGGACACTAAACCAAGTTTCATGTAACATGAGTGCTTATGAGTGTCTCAATGAACTTTGTACAAGTTCGACGAACTTATGAAACATCTAACAATGTCGTTTCTAGGACTCTAAACTAAGTTTCATTCAACATGAGTGCTTATAAGTGTCTCAATGAGCTTTGTACTAGTTTGACGAACTTATGAAACGTCTAAAAATGTGGTTGCTAGGAATCTAAACGAAGTGTCATGCAACATGAGTGCTTAAAAGTGTCTCAATGAGCTTTGTACTAGTTTGATGAACTTGTGAATGTTAGAATAAAAGAGTTTTAACCGAATAGAAAGGAAGTTTTTTCTGTAGATTAGGATTCGGTGTTCTTGAGAAGAATAAGAGAGAATAGAGAAAATAATGGTTTTAATCGACTTTCATAGTATTAGATTGGTAAAACTGGTTTTTACAAAGTTACAAGACAAAACTATATAAAGGCAACACAATATAGCCGTTTAAAGATAAGGTAGGCGCAAAAGTAACTTTGACCGGAGAAAGTTGCTCCGTCCGCGGGGAAGCGCGTTTTTACCGAGCAATCTCCGTACCGCGGTAAGTAAAACATCGGGCTCCGGAAATACTTACCGAGCGCCCTATGTACCGCGGTACGGTCATTTTTGACACTTCATGGAAATGCTTAGACGAGCCTCCATTTCCACTCGTCTACCTTTGCTTCTTCATGGTTACCTCTTGTAACATCTTTATACGTCTTGTGTTTGCCTTTACGAGCTAACCTTGCACTCCAAGTCTTGTAACCTTTGAACCGGACTAGATACCTTGATGAATGGTATTAGTCTTAACAGTGAAACATATTACAATGTGGTTTCTAGGACTCTAAACAAAGTTTCATGCAACATGAGTGCTTATAAGTGTCTCAATGAGCTTTGTACAAGTTCGACAAATTTATGAAACATCTAACAACGCGGTTTCTAGGACTCTAAACTAAGTTTCATGCAACATGAGTGCTTATAAGTGTCTCAATGAGCTTTGTACAAGTTTGACGAACTAATGAAACATCTAACAACGCGTTTCTAGGACTCTAAACCAAGTTTCATGCAACATGAGTGCTTATAAGTTTCTCAATCAGCTTTGTACAAGTTTTACGAACTTATGAAACGTCTAACAATGTGGTTGCTAGGACTCTAAACCAAGTTTTATGCAACATGAGTGCTTATAAGTGTTCCAATGAGCTTTATACAAGTTTGACGAACTTATGAAACATCTAACAACGCGTTTTTAGGACTCTAAACCAAGTTTTATGCAACATGAGTGCTTATAAGTGTCTCAATGAGCTTTGTACAAGTTTGACGAACTTATGAAACATATAACATCGCGGTTTCTAAGATTCTAAACGAAGTGTCATGCAACAAGAGTACTTATAAGTGTCTCAATGAGCTTTGTACTAGTTTGACGAACTTATGAAACATCTTACAACGCGGTTTCTAGGACTCTAAACCAAGTTTCATGCAACATGAGTGCTTATAAGTGTCTCAATGAGCTTTGTACAAGTGTGACGAACTTATGAAACATCTAACAACGCGGTTTCTAGGACTCTAAACTAAGTTTCATGCAACATGAGTGCTTATAAGTGTCTCAATGAGCTTTGTACTAGTTTTACGAACTTATGAAACATCTAACAACGCGGTTTCTAAGACTCTAAACGAAGTGTCATGCAACATGAGTGCTTATAAGTGTCTCAATGAGCTTTGTACTAGTTTGACGAACTTTTGAAACATCTTACAACGCGGTTTCTAGGACTCTAAACCAAGTTTCATGCAACATGAGTGCTTAAAAGTGTCTCAATGAGATTTGTACAAGTTCGACGAAGTTAGGTAACATCTAACAACGCGGTTTCTAGGACTCTAAACTAAGTTTCATGCAACAAGAGTACTTATAAGTGTATTAATGAGCTTTGTACTAGTTTGACGAACTTATGAAACATCTAACAACGTGGTTTGTAGGACTCTAAACTAAGTTTCTTTCAACATGAGTTCTTATAAGTGTCTCAATGAGCTTTGTTCAAGTTTGACGTACTAATGAAACATCTAACAAAGCGTTTCTAGGACTTTAAACCAAGTTTCATGCAACATGAGTGCTTATAAGTTTCTCAATCAGCTTTGTACAAGTTTGACGAACTTATGAAACGTCTAACAATGTGGTTGTTAGGACTCTAAACCAAGTTTTATGCAACATGAGTGCTTATAAGTGTCTCAATGAGCTTTTTACAAGTTTGACGAACTTATGAAACATCTAACAACGCGGTTTCTAGGACTCTAAACTATGTTTCATGCAACATGAGTGCTTATAAGTGTCTCAATGAGCTTTGTACTTGTTTGACGAACTTATGAAACATCTAACAACGCGGTTTCTAGGACTCTAAACCAAGTTTCTTTCAACATGAGTTCTTATAAGTGTCTCAATGAGCTTTGTACAAGTTTGACGAACTAATGAAACATCTAACAACGCGTTTTTAGGACTCTAAACCAAGTTTCATGAAACATAGCATGTCCATTGGGGTTTCTTAAAGAGATCTTAACAGGTGGGACCCATTAAATAGTTAAGATCTGCATCTTATATTTCTTCTTTAAGATCCGAATCTTAACTATTTAGTGGGTCTTTTGGATACGTGGCGACCTATGATTGATGCGTTTTTAATTATTATTATTTTTTCTTTTTAAACTAACTGTTCATGGGTCCCAATGAATAGTTAAGAAATTTTGTGAGTTTCTCTGTTGAAGATGGTCTAAGTTTCTCAATCAGCTTTGTACAAGTTTGACAAATTTATGAAACGTCTACCAATGTCGTTGCTCTAAACCAAGGACTTTTATGCACCATAGTGCTTAAAGTTTCCAAGTCAGCTTTGTAAAAGTTTGACACCATGAACTTTAAACGTGCAAGTTTCAATGTGGTTGCATGGACTCTAAACCAAGTTTTGTATGCAACATGAGTGCTTATAAGTTTCGTGTTTCAATCAGCTTTGTAAAAGTTTGACGAACTTATGAAACATCTAACAACGCGTTTCTAGGACTCTAAACCAAGTTTTATGCAACATGAGTGCTTATAAGTGTCTCAATGAGCTTTGTACAAGTTTGACGAACTTATGAAACATCTAACAACGCGGTTTCTAAGACTCTAAACGAAGTGTCATGCAACATGAGTGCTTATAAGTGTCTCAATGAGCTTTGTACTAGTTTGACGAACTTATGAATCATCTAACAACGCGGTTTCTAGGACTCTAAACCAAGTTTCATGCAAAATGAGTGCTTATAAGTGTCTCAATGAGCTTTGTACAAGTTCGACGAACTTATGAAGCATCTAACAACGAGGTTTCTAGGACTCTAAACTAAGTTTCATGCAACATGAGTGATTATAAGTGTCTCAGTGAGCTTTGTACAAGTTTGACGAACTTATGAAACATCTAACAACGCGGTTTCTAGGACTCTAAACCAAGTTTCATGCAACATGAGTGCTTATAAGTGTCTCAATGAGCTTTGTACAAGTTTGACGAACTTATGAAACATCTAACAACGCGTTTCTAATACTCTAAACCAAGTTTTATGCAACATGAGTGCTTATAAATGTCTCAATGAGCTTTGTACAAGTTTTACGAACTTATGAAACATCTAACAACGCGGTTTCTAAGACTCTAAACAAAGTGTCATGCAACATAAGTGCTTATAAGTGTCTCAATGAGCTTTGTACTAGTTTGATGAACTTGTGAAACATCTTACAATGTGGTTTCTAGGACTCTAAACCAAGTTTCATGCAACATGAGTGCTTATAAGTGTCTCAATGAGCTTTGTACTAGTTTGACGAACTTATGAAACATCTAACAACGCGTATTCTAGGACTCTAATCCAAGTTTCTTTCAACATGAGTTCTTATAAGTGTCTCAATGAGCTTTGTACAAGTTTGACGAACTAATGAAACATCTAACAACTCGTTTCTAGGACTCTAAACCAAGTTTCATGCAACATGAGTGCTTATAAGTGTCTCTATCAGCTTTGTACAAGTTTGAAGAACTTATGAAACGTCTAACAATGTGGTTGCTAGGACTCTAAACCAATTTTTATGCAACATGAGTGCTTATAAGTGTCTCAATGACCTTTGTACAAGTTTGACGAACTTATGAAACATCTAATAACGCGTTTCTAGGACTCTAAACCAAGTTTCATGCAACATGAGTGCTTATAAGTGTCTCAATGAGCTTTTTACAAGTTTGACGAACTTATGAAACATCTAACAACGCGGTTTCTAGGACTCTAAACTATGTTTCATGCAACATGAGTGCTTATAAGTGTCTCAATGAGTTTTGTACTAGTTTGACGAACTTATGAAACATCTAACAACGCGGTTTCTAGGACTCTAAACCAAGTTTCTTTCAACATGAGTTCTTATAAGTGTCTCAATGAGCTTTGTACTAGTTTGACGAACTTATGAATCATCTTACAACGCGGTTTCTAGGACTCTAAACCAAGTTTCATGCAACATGAGTGCTTATAAGTGTCTCAATGAGCTTTGTACAAGTTCGACGAACTTATGAAACATCTAACAACGCGGTTTCTAGGACTCTAAACTAAGTTTCATGTAACATGAGTGCTTATAAGTTTCTCAATGAGCTTTGTACTAGTTTGACGAACTTATGAAACATCTAACAACGCGGTTTCTAGGACTCTAAACTAAGTTTCATGCAACATGAGTGCTTATAAGTGTCTCAGTGAGCTTTGTACAAGTTTGACGAACTTATGAAACATTTAAAACGCTGTTTCTAAGACTCTAAACGAAGTGTCATGCAACATGAGTTCTTATAAGTGTCTCAATGAGCTTTGTACTAGTTTGACGAACTTATGAAACATCTAACAACGCGGTTTCTAGCACTCTAAACCAAGTTTCATGCAACATGAGTGCTTATAAGTGTCTCAATGAGTTTTGTACAAGTTTGACGAACTTATGAAACATCTAACAACGCGGTTTCTAAGACTCTAAACGAAGTGTCATGCAACATGACTGGTTATAAGTGTCTCAATGAGCTTTGTACTAGTTTGACGAACTTGTAATACATCTTACAACGCGGTTTCTAGGACTCTAAACCAAGTTTCATGCAACATGAGTGCTTATAAGTGTCTCAATGAGCTTTGTACAAGTTCGACAAACTTATGAAACATCTAACAACGCGATTTCTAGGACTCTAAACTAAGTTTCATGCAACATGAGTGCTTATAAGTGTCTCAATGAGCTTTGTACTAGTTTTACGAACTTATGAAACATCTAACAACGCGGTTTCTAAGACTCTAAACGAAGTGTCATGCAACATGAGTGCTTATAAGTGTCTCAATGAGCTTTGTACTAGTTTGACGAACTTTTGAAACATCTTACAACGCGGTTTCTAGGACTCTAAACCAAGTTTCATTCAACATGAGTGCTTAAAAGTGTCTCAATGAGATTTGTACAAGTTCGACGAAGTTAGGAAACATCTAACAACGCGGTTTCTAGGACTCTAAACTAAGTTTCATGCAACAAGAGTACTTATAAGTCTATTAATGAGCTTTGTACTAGTTTGACGAACTTATGAAACATCTAACAACGCGGTTTGTAGGACTCTAAACTAAGTTTCTTTCAACATGAGTTCTTATAAGTGTCTCAATGAGCTTTGTTCAAGTTTGACGTACTAATGAAACATCTAACAAAGCGTTTCTAGGACTCTAAACCAAGTTTCATGCAACATGAGTGCTTATAAGTTTCTCAATCAGCTTTGTACAAGTTTGACGAACTTATGAAACGTCTAACAATGTGGTTGTTAGGACTCTAAACCAAGTTTTATGCAACATGAGTGTTTATAAATGTCTCAATGAGCTTTTTACAAGTTTGACGAACTTATGAAATATCTAACAACGCGGTTTCTAGGACTCTAAACTATGTTTCATGCAACATGAGTGTTTATAAGTGTCTCAATGAGCTTTGTACTTGTTTGACGAACTTATGAAACATCTAACAAAGCGGTTTCTAGGACTCTAAACCAAGTTTCTTTCAACATGAGTTCTTATAAGTGTCTCAATGAGCTTTGTACAAGTTTGACGAACTAATGAAACATCTAACAACGCGCTTTTAGTACTCTAAACCAAGTTTCATGAAACATAAGTGGTTATAAGTTTCTCAATCAGCTTTGTACAAGTTTGACAAATTTATGAAACGTTTACCAATGTCGTTGCTAGGACTATAAACCATGTTTTATGCAACATGAGTGCTTATAAGTGTCTCAATGAGGTTTGTAAAAGTTTGACGAACTTATGAAACATCTAACAACGCGTTTCTAGGACTCTAAACCAAGTTTTATGCAACATGAGTGCTTATAAGTGTCTCAATGAGCTTTGTACAAGTTTGACGAACTTATGAAACATCTAACAACGCGGTTTCTAAGACTCTAAACGAAGTGTCATGCAACATGAGTGCTTATAAGTGTCTCAATGAGCTTTGTACTAGTTTGACGAACTTTTGAAACATCTTACAACGCGGTTTCTAGGACTCTAAACCAAGTTTCATTCAACATGAGTGCTTAAAAGTGTCTCAATGAGATTTGTACAAGTTCGACGAAGTTAGGAAACATCTAACAACGCGGTTTCTAGGACTCTAAACTAAGTTTCATGCAACAAGAGTACTTATAAGTCTATTAATGAGCTTTGTACTAGTTTGACGAACTTATGAAACATCTAACAACGCGGTTTGTAGGACTCTAAACTAAGTTTCTTTCAACATGAGTTCTTATAAGTGTCTCAATGAGCTTTGTTCAAGTTTGACGTACTAATGAAACATCTAACAAAGCGTTTCTAGGACTCTAAACCAAGTTTCATGCAACATGAGTGCTTATAAGTTTCTCAATCAGCTTTGTACAAGTTTGACGAACTTATGAAACGTCTAACAATGTGGTTGTTAGGACTCTAAACCAAGTTTTATGCAACATGAGTGCTTATAAATGTCTCAATGAGCTTTTTACAAGTTTGACGAACTTATGAAATATCTAACAACGCGGTTTCTAGGACTCTAAACTATGTTTCATGCAACATGAGTGTTTATAAGTGTCTCAATGAGCTTTGTACTTGTTTGACGAACTTATGAAACATCTAACAAAGCGGTTTCTAGGACTCTAAACCAAGTTTCTTTCAACATGAGTTCTTATAAGTGTCTCAATGAGCTTTGTACAAGTTTGACGAACTAATGAAACATCTAACAACGCGCTTTTAGTACTCTAAACCAAGTTTCATGAAACATAAGTGGTTATAAGTTTCTCAATCAGCTTTGTACATATTTGACAAATTTATGAAACGTTTACCAATGTCGTTGCTAGGACTATAAACCATGTTTTATGCAACATGAGTGCTTATAAGTGTCTCAATGAGGTTTGTAAAAGTTTGACGAACTTATGAAACATCTAACAACGCGTTTCTAGGACTCTAAACCAAGTTTTATGCAACATGAGTGCTTATAAGTGTCTCAATGAGCTTTGTACAAGTTTGACGAACTTATGAAACATCTAACAACGCGGTTTCTAAGACTCTAAACGAAGTGTCATGCAACATGAGTGCTTATAAGTGTCTCAATGAGCTTTGTACTAGTTTGACGAACTTATGAATCATCTTACAACGCGGTTTCTAGGACTCTAAACCAAGTTTCATGCAACATGAGTGCTTATAAGTGTCTCAATGAGCTTTGTACAAGTTCGACGAACTTATGAAACATCTAACAACGCTGTTTCTGTTAGATTTAGAGTGATTTAAGTGTTTTGTTTGTATGATGTTCTTGGTGTTCTTGAAGAACACAAAGAACAAAGAGAGAGAATTGTGTAAAAAGATTTCATTAATCCATAATTGTGTTAAAGACTTCTATTACACAAGGAGAATACATATATCAAAAACAAGGGAAGAGAAATAAGCTCCAACGGCTATAATTCAAAAGGAGACCACTCCTTTGTCCTTTGGTCCATAGCTCTAACGGCTCTTTAGTCTTCAGATATAGTTGACTACATGAATCGACTACATTGTGATGTAGTTGACTATATGTATTAACTCCCTTGAGATATAGTTGACTACATGAATCAACTATATTGCGATGTAGTCGACTATATGTATTAACTACCTTGGTATAGTCACTTCAATACTCCCCCGCAAGCTTAGCCTAATGAAATGGCTAAGCTTGGAACCCGCATACCCTTGCCTCATTAAAACCTTGATGAGAAAACCCATTGGGACAAAACTCACCTAAGGGAAAAGAGTACAAAGATATGCGGTTCGAGACTTAGGCTTTAGGAGCCATTGTGAGTCCAAGCCTTGGTAGAATTGACTCACACTCTTTCAAGCTTGCGGATTTGGTGAAGATGTTCGCGAGTTGGTCTTGGCTCTTGGTGTAACACGGTAGGATTGTGCCTTGGATAATTTGTTCCCGAACCTTGTGGCAATCAATCTCTATGTGTTTGGTTCTCTCGTGGAAAACCGAATTGGATGCTATGTGAATTGCTGCTTCATTGTCACAATGCATAGTCATTGGTTATTCGATCTTTATTCCCAAGTCTCCTAGAAGATTCTTAAGCCACATGAGTTCTTGTGTAAGTTTCCTCATGGCTCTATACTCGGCTTCGGCGGTCGAGCATGACACAATCTTTTGCTTCTTTGTCTTCCAAGTGACAAGGTTGCCACCGATGAAAGTACAATACCCTGTGGTTGATCTTCTATCTTTCAAGTCTCCGGCATAGTCGGCATCACAATATCCCACGACCTCGGTGTTCTTGTTACATCCCATCCATATTCCCAAGCTAGATGTTCCCTTGAGATACTTCAAGATCCTCATTAGCATGTTCCAATGGTGTTGTTTCGGCCCTTGCATATGTTGAGATACTTGGTTTACGGCAAAGCATAAGTCCGGTCTTGTAATGGTCAAGTAAATAAGCTTTCCCACAAGTCGCCTATAGAGTTGCGGATCCTTGTAAGGTTGGTCCTCTTCACTTCCTTCTTGAATGATCTTGTATCCATCTTCAAGAGGAGTTTTAGCCACCTTTGCACCTATCATATTCACAACACTTAAAAGATCATGTGTGTACTTCCTTTGGGAAAGGAATAGACCCTCTTCGGATCTACACACTTCAATCCCAAGGAAGTACTTGAGCTTACCGAGATCCTTTATATCAAACTTAGATTGGAGAAAGGTTTTAGTTTCTTGAATACCTCCCTTATTGTTCCCGGAAATGATTATGTCATCCACATACACAAGAACTACCACAATGCCTTCTTGGCTTTGTTGAGTGAAAAGTGTATGCTCGGATTGTGACCTTTTGAACCCCCTTTCCATCAAGGTCGAGCTAAGCTTCTGATACCAAGCTCTTGGTGATTGTTTAAGACCATAGATGGCTTTCTTTAACCTTAGAACCTTCCCGGGAGTGATCTCTAAGCCGGGTGGAGGAGTCATGTACACCTCTTCTTCAAGCTCTCCTTGTAGAAAGGCATTCTTCACATCCATTTGAAATAGATCCCAAGATAAATTGGTGGCGAGTGACAAGATTACTCGAACCGTGTGAAGCTTTGCAACCGGAGCAAAAGTATCTAAGTAATCTTCCCCATATGTTTGTGTGAATCCTCTTGCCACTAGTCTTGCCACTAGTCTTTCTATATCTCCATTGCTTAGGTACTTGATGGTGAAGACATACCTAGAACTCACGGCTTTCTTCCCTTTTGGTAACTCGGTTTCATAGAAAGTGTCATTGTCTTCTATTGCCTTGTTCTCGGCTTCAACCGCTTTTGTCCAAACCTTCTCCTTCATTGCTTCTTCATAAGTTCTCGGAATCACTTGTTGATCCATAGAGGTGATAAAGGCTTGATGTTCCTCGGGAATCCTTGCTAGAGAACACACGGCTTGAATAGGGTGAGCTACTGCCACATCATTGTAATAAACCCTTGTGTTTACCCAATTAGATGGATGCTTCTTGATTCTAGTACTTCTTCTTAGAACCGGCGGTCCTTCTTCTTGAGACACATATTGATCATGACTTTGAGTCTCTTGTTGAGTATGAGTCTCGGCGGTTTGGTCTTGATGTTCTTCTTGAACATTTGGTGACTCTCCCCCGGACGTGTTTGGTTCTTGAGGACCCACTTGCTCGTCGTTGTTCTCCCCCGCATGATTAAGATGGGTGTTTTGAGTCGGTCCTTCATTCCTTGTGTCTTTGTCAAAGTCCATACCAAGATTCTTCATTAGGTTTCTAAGACTTGTAGCTCTATCCGAGAAGACTTCGGGTAAGTCCTTGATGCTTTCCCAATTGTTGTCTTTGTAGTAGCTTTGTCCTTCTAGAAACTTGACATCTCTTGATATAAGAACTCTTCTTGTTTCGGGTACATAGCACTTGTACCCCTTTTGTGTGTTTGAATAGCCGATGAACATAGCCTTGGTGCTTTTAGCATCCAACTTGGTCCTTTGTTCACTAGGTACAAACACATAGCATACACAACCGAAAACCCTTAGATGATCAATACGAGGTTTATTTTTATTCAATACCTCAAAGGGAGATCGGTTTCCCAAGACTTGTGTTGGTG
Source organism: Cochlearia excelsa (assembly GCA_963556525.1). Taxonomy (NCBI): domain Eukaryota; kingdom Viridiplantae; phylum Streptophyta; class Magnoliopsida; order Brassicales; family Brassicaceae; genus Cochlearia; species Cochlearia excelsa. The sequence goes on from CAUVZT010000022.1 coordinate 792,496, forward strand.
TCCGATTGATAAGATAGCACGCCGTAAGAACACTATCGGACCAAAATCTCTTTGGTATGTTCATGTGGAACACCATCGACCTTGTGACTTCCATCAAGTGTCGATTCTTTCTTTCGGCTACTCCATTTTGTTGTGGAGTGTATGGGCATGTTGTTTGATGGAGAATCCCATGCTTTGCTATGTGTTCTTTGAATGCATTACTCGTGTATTCACCTCCATTGTCGGACCTAAAGACTTTAATCTTAGCATTGAATTGGTTAGTCACATAATTTTGAAAAGTTATAAAAGCATCTAACACCCTATCCTTTGAAGGTAAAAGAGTTACCCATGTGTACTTAGACTTTTCATCAATGAATGTAACAAAATATGAGTGATTATCTCTAGACTTGCATGGAGAGGACCAAACATCCGAATGCACAAGATCAAAGCATTTATAAAGCATAATAGATTTGGGAAACACGGTTCGACAATGCTTTCCTAAGATGAAAGACTCACATGTTTCGTGATTAAACACAACATTTGGTAATAAAGTTCTTAAAGCATTTAAATGAGGGTGACCGAGCCTATAATGCCAAATGACACTATTGGCTTCGGCCAAAATAGAACTAAAAACTTGAGATAGATTAGAGTTTGAGGTATTCTTCTCAAGCACATAGAGATCTCCACTAGTGACTCCCTTTCCAATCACCTCTTTACTTTCAATATCCTGAAAGATAACCTCATTAGGACTAAAGATCACATTACAATTCAAATCATTAGCAATGCGTTTTACGGATATAAGATTAGAGGTAAAGCTAGGCATGTATAAAGCTTGGGAGTGTTTATTAAAGAGTTTAAGGTCACCTAATCCTTCTACGGGTACCTTAGTTCCATTCGCAATGATAACATTACCTAAAGCCGTTTTGATATTACTAATCAAGTTTGAGTTACTAATCATATGATGAGAAGCACCCGAATCAACTATAATAGGCTTAATAGGTTTGTTTATCATGTGAGCACTAAGAGAGTAGAAGTTTTGAATACCCGAGCCGTTAACGGCTTTGATGAGTGCTTCAAGATCGGATCTCCGCACATACTCATCCGAGTAAGGTACCATAGCTGTGGACTCTTCCTCCTTATCCTTGAGGGATTAACTCGCCGTGCTTGTGCTAGCTCGACTCACCGAGTCATCGCTTGAGAAGTGAGCCTTTGCATCCTTGAACTTGGCCGGTTTGAGATGTGGGTGGAGATTCCAACACTTGTCTTTGGAATGGCCTTTCTTCTTGCAATGATCACATGTCAAGGTTCTCCTTTCTTCATATGTCTTTGAATAAGGCTTGAAGGCTACTTTGTTTGCGGAGACAAGCTCTTTCTTTCCATCGAACAATTCAATCGATCCTTGTTCTCTTTGAAGTTGAGCACAAACATCCTCAAGGTTTGGTAAGGAATCGAATCTCAATAGATGTTTGATGACATCCTTGTAGCTCCCATTAAGGGTGAGAAGCAAGCCAAAGACCTTGTCTTGCTCTCTTCTTTCATTAAGAACTTTTGGATCAATGGAGCTCGGCCGAAGCATCTCTAGTTCAGCCCAAAAAGACCTAAACCTCCCAAAGTGTTTGGTGAACTCGGTATCCTCTTGGTTAAGGTCATTTATGGCCTTCTTGACTTCATAGACCCGGCTAAGGTTGGAGACATTGCCATAGACGGTTTTGAGAGTATCCCAAAGCTCTTTAGAGCTTTCACAATAGGAATAGGCTTCTAGGATGGTGGGATCGAGTGACCCTTGAAGGATTCCAAGGACCTTTTGATCTTCTTGGAACCTCTTGGCTTCCTCGGACACCACTTCGTCCTCTTCTTCAAAGCTTGAATCGGTTAAGGCAAGTGGCTCCTTGAGGATATGCTTCCATAGTCCTCGGCCACCAAGCGCGGTTCTTACCGTCCTTGCCCAAAGTAGGTAGTTTATACCCTTCAAAGTAACCGGACAAAGAAGCTTGGAGTTGTTGGTTTTGACTTCTTTGTCTTCCATGGTAGATTAAGATTGAGTGAAAAGCTTGAACCTTTCTTGCAGATCCGAGCCTCGAGAGAGAGAAAGATTGGATCTTTGATACCAAATCTTTGTAACTTTGTATTCTTGAGAAATGATAAAGCTTGAACCTTTCTTCAAGATCCAAACTTTTGAACCGAGTAGAATCACGAAACGAGTGTATCAAGTGTTGAGTGGGTCGAGAACCGAGTGAAATTGAGTGTAAGAACGGAAGCTAAACGAGGTCTAAGAGCTTATGCTCTCATACCATGTTAGATTTAGAGTGATTTAAGTGTTTTGTTTGTATGATGTTCTTGGTGTTCTTGAAGAACACCAAGAACAAAGAGAGAGAATTGTGTAAAAAGATTTCATTAATCCATAATTGTGTTAAAGACTTCTATTACACAAGGAGAATACATATATCAATAACAAGGGAAGAGAAATAAGCTCCAACGGCTATAATTCAAAAGGAGACCACTCCTTTGTCCTTTGGTCCATAGCTCTAACGGCTCTTTAGTCTTCAGATATAGTTGACTACATTGTGATGTAGTCGACTATATGTATTAACTCCCTTGAGATATAGTTGACTACATGAATCAACTATATTGCGATGTAGTCGACTATATGTATTAACTACCTTGGTATAGTCACTTCAATAGTTTCTAGGACTCTAAACTAAGTATCCTGCAACAAGAGTGATTATAAGTGTCTCAGTGAGCTTTGTACAAGTTTGACGAACTTATGAAACATCTAACAACGCGGTTTCTAGGACTCTAAACCAAGTTTCATGCAACATGAGTGCTTATAAGTGTCTCAATGAGCTTTGTACAAGTTTGACGAACTTATGAAACATCTAACAACGCGTTTCTAAGACTCTAAACCAAGTTTTATGCAACATGAGTGCTTATAAATGTCTCAATGAGCTTTGTACAAGTTTTACGAACTTATGAAACATCTAACAACGCGGTTTCTAAGACTCTAAACAAAGTGTCATGCAACATAAGTGCTTATAAGTGTCTCAATGAGGTTTGTACTAGTTTGATGAACTTGTGAAACATCTTACAATGTGGTTTCTAGGACTCTAAACCAAGTTTCATGCAACATGAGTGCTTATAAGTGACTCAATGAGCTTTGTACTAGTTTGACGAACTTATGTAACATCTAACAACGCGTATTCTAGGACTCTAAACCAAGTTTCTTTCAACATGAGTTCTTATAAGTGTCTCAGTGAGCTTTGTACAAGTTTGACGAACTAATGAGACATCTAACAACTCGTTTCTAGGACTCTAAACCAAGTTTCATGCAACATGAGTGCTTATAAGTGTCTCTATCAGCTTTGTACAAGTTTGAAGAACTTATGAAACGTCTAACAATGTGGTTGCTAGGACTCTAAACCAATTTTTATGCAACATGAGTGCTTATAAGTGTCTCAATGACCTTTGTAAAAGTTTGGCGAACTTATGAAACATCTAATAACGCGTTTCTAGGACTCTAAACCAAGTTTCATGCAACATGAGTGCTTATAAGTGTCTCAATGAGTTTTGTACAAGTTTGACGAACTTATGAAACATCTAACAATGCGGTTTCTAAGACTCTAAAACGAAGTGTCATGCAACATGACTGGTTATGAGTGTCTCAATGAACTTTGTACTAGTTTGACGAACTTGTGAAACATCTTACAACGCGGTTTCTAGGACTCTAAACCAAGTTTCATGCAACATGAGTGCTTATAAGTGTCTCAATGAGCTTTGTACAAGTTCGACAAACTTATGAAACATCTAACAACGCGATTTCTAGGACTCTAAAATAAGTTTCATGCAACATGAGTGCTTATAAGTGTCTCAATGAGCTTTGTACTAGTTTTACGAACTTATGAAACATCTAACAACGCGGTTTCTAAGACTCTAAACGAAGTGTCATGCAACATGAGTGCTTATAAGTGTCTCAATGAGCTTTGTACAAGTTTGACGAACTTATGAAACATCTAACAACGCGTTTCTAAGACTCTAAACCAAGTTTTATGCAACATGAGTGCTTATAAATGTCTCAATGAGCTTTGTACAAGTTTTACGAACTTATGAAACATCTAACAACGCGGTTTCTAAGACTCTAAACAAAGTGTCATGCAACATAAGTGCTTATAAGTGTCTCAATGAGGTTTGTACTAGTTTGATGAACTTGTGAAACATCTTACAATGTGGTTTCTAGGACTCTAAACCAAGTTTCATGCAACATGAGTGCTTATAAGTGACTCAATGAGCTTTGTACTAGTTTGACGAACTTATGTAACATCTAACAACGCGTATTCTAGGACTCTAAACCAAGTTTCTTTCAACATGAGTTCTTATAAGTGTCTCAGTGAGCTTTGTACAAGTTTGACGAACTAATGAGACATCTAACAACTCGTTTCTAGGACTCTAAACCAAGTTTCATGCAACATGAGTGCTTATAAGTGTCTCTATCAGCTTTGTACAAGTTTGAAGAACTTATGAAACGTCTAACAATGTGGTTGCTAGGACTCTAAACCAATTTTTATGCAACATGAGTGCTTATAAGTGTCTCAATGACCTTTGTAAAAGTTTGGCGAACTTATGAAACATCTAATAACGCGTTTCTAGGACTCTAAACCAAGTTTCATGCAACATGAGTGCTTATAAGTGTCTCAATGAGTTTTGTACAAGTTTGACGAACTTATGAAACATCTAACAATGCGGTTTCTAAGACTCTAAACGAAGTGTCATGCAACATGACTGGTTATGAGTGTCTCAATGAACTTTGTACTAGTTTGACGAACTTGTGAAACATCTTACAACGCGGTTTCTAGGACTCTAAACCAAGTTTCATGCAACATGAGTGCTTATAAGTGTCTCAATGAGCTTTGTACAAGTTCGACAAACTTATGAAACATCTAACAACGCGATTTCTAGGACTCTAAAATAAGTTTCATGCAACATGAGTGCTTATAAGTGTCTCAATGAGCTTTGTACTAGTTTTACGAACTTATGAAACATCTAACAACGCGGTTTCTAAGACTCTAAACGAAGTGTCATGCAACATGAGTGCTTATAAGTGTCTCAATGAGCTTTGTACTAGTTTGACGAACTTTTGAAACATCTTACAACGCGGTTTCTAGGACTCTAAACCAAGTTTCAAGCGACATGAGTGCTTAAAAGTGTCTCAATGAGCTTTGTACAACGAATTTAGGAAACATCTAACAACTCGGTTTCTAGGACTCTAAACTAAGTTTCATGCAACAAGAGTACTTATAAGTGTATTAATGAGCTTTGTACTAGTTTGACGAACTTATGAAACATCTAACAACATGGTTTGAAGGACTCTAAACTAAGTTTCTTTCAACATGAGTTCTTATAAGTGTCTCAATGAGCTTTGTTCAAGTTTGACGAACTAATGAAACATCTAACAAAGCGTTTCTAGGACTCTAAACCAAGTTTCATGCAACATGAGTGCTTATAAGTTTCTCAATCAGCTTTGTACAAGTTTGACAAACTTATGAAACGTCTAACAATGTGGTTGTTAGGACTCTAAACCAAGTTTTATGCAACATGACTGCTTATAAGCGTCTCAATGAGCTTTTTACAAGTTTGACGAACTTATGAAACATCTAACAACGCGGTTTCTAGGACTCTAAACTATGTTTCATGCAACATGAGTGCTTATAAGTGTCTCAATGAGCTTTGTACTAGTTTGACGAACTTATGAAACATCTAACAACGCGGTTTCTAGGACTCTAAACCAAGTTTCTTTCAACATGAGTTCTTATAAGTGTCTCAATGAGCTTTGTACTAGTTTGACGAACTTATGAATCATCTTACAACGCGGTTTCTAGGACTCTAAACTAAGTTTCATGCAACATGAGTGCTTATAAGTGTCTCAGTGAGCTTTGTACAAGTTTGACGAACATATGAAACATCTAAAACGCTGTTTCTAAGACTCTAAACGAAGTGTCATGCAACATGAGTTCTTATAAGTGTCTCAATGAGCTTTGTACTAGTTTGACAAACTTCTGAAACATCTAACAACGCGGTTTCTTGCACTCTAAACCAAGTTTCATGCAACATGAGTGCTTATAAGTGTCTCAATGAGCTTTGTACAAATTCTACGAACTTATGAAACATCTAACAACGCGTTTTCTAGGACTCTAAACTAAGTTTCATGCAACATGAGTGCTTATAAGTGTCTCAATGAGCTTTGTACTAGTTTGATGAACTTATGAAACATTTAACAACGCGGTTTCTAGGACTCTAAACCAAGTTTCTTTCAACATGAGTTCTTATAAGTGTCTCAATGACCTTTGTACAAGTTTGACGAATGAATGATACATCTAGCAAGGCGTTTCGAGGACACTAAACCAAGTTTCATGTAACATGAGCGCTTATGAGTGTCTCAATGAACTTTGTACAAGTTCGACGAACTTTTGAAACATCTAACAATGTCGTTTCTAGGACTCTAAACTAAGTTTCATGCAACATGAGTGCTTATAAGTGTCTCAATGAGCTTTGTACTAGTTTGACGAACTTATGAAACGTCTAAAAATGTGGTTGCTAGGAATCTAAACGAAGTGTCATGCAACATGAGTGCTTATAAGTTTCTCAATGAGCTTTGTACTAGTTTGATGAACTTGTGAAACATATTACAATGTGGTTTCTAGGACTCTAAACAAAGTTTCATGCAACATGAGTGCTTATAAGTGTCTCAATGAGCTTTGTACAAGTTCGACAAATTTATGAAACATCTAACAACGCGGTTTCTAGAACTCTAAACTAAGTTTCATGCAACATGAGTGCGTATAAGTGTCTCAATGAGCTTTGTACAAGTTTGACGAACTAATGAAACATCTAACAACGCGTTTCTATGAATCTAAACCAAGTTTCATGCAACATGAGTGCTTATAAGTTTCTCAATCAGCTTTGTACAAGTTTGACGAACTTATGAAACGTCTAACTATGTGGTTGCTAGGACTCTAAACCAAGTTTTATGCAACATGAGTGCTTATAAGTGTTTCAATGAGCTTTATACAAGTTTGACGAACTTATGAAACATCTAACAACGCGTATTTATGACTCTAAACCAAGTTTTATGCAACATGAGTGCTTATAAGTGTCTCAATGAGCTTTGTACAAGTTTGACGAACTTATGAACCATCTAACAACGCGGTTTCTAAGACTCTAAACGAAGTGTCATGCAACAAGAGTACTTATAAGTGTCTCAATGAGCTTTGTACTAGTTTGACGAACTTATGAAACATCTTACAACACGGTTTCTAGGACTCTAAACCAAGTTTCATGCAACATGAGTGCTTATAAGTGTCTCAATGAGCTTTGTACAAGTATGACGAACTTATGAAACATCTAACAACGCGATTTCTAGGACTCTAAACTTAGTTTCATGAAACATGAGTGCTTATAAGTGTCTCAATGAGCTTTGTACTAGTTTGACGAACTTATGAAACATCTAACAACGCGGTTTCTAGGACTCTAAACCAAGTTTCTTTCAACATGAGTTCTTATAAGTGTCTCAATGACCTTTGTACAAGTTTGACGAATTAATGATACATCTAACAAGGCGTTTCTAGGACACTAAACCAAGTTTCATGTAACATGAGTGCTTATAAGTGTCTCAATGAACTTTGTACAAGTTCGACGAACTTATGAAACATCTAACAATGCCGTTTCTAGGACTCTAAACTAAGTTTCATGCAACATGAGTGCTTATAAGTGTCTCAATGAGCTTTGTACTAGTTTGACGAACTTATGAAACGTCTAAAAATGTGGTTGCTAGGATTCTAAACCATGTGTTATGCAACATGAGTGCTTATAAGTGTCTCAATGAGCTTTGTACAAGTTTGACGAACTTATGAAATATCTAACAACGCGTTTCTAAGACTCTAAACCAAGTTTTATGCAACATGAGTGCTTATAAATGTCTCAATGAGCTTTGTACAAGTTTTACGAACTTATGAAACATCTAACAACGCGGTTTCTAAGACTCTAAACGAAGTGTCATGCAACATGAGTGCTTATAAGTGTCTCAATGAGCTTTGAACTAGTTTGATGAACTTGTGAAACATCTTACAATGTGGTTTCTAGGACTCTAAACCAAGTTTCATGCAACATGAGTGCTTATAAGTGTCTCAATGAGCTTTGTACAAGTTCGACAAATTTATGAAACTTCTAACAACGCGGTTTCTAGGACTCTAAACTAAGTTTCATGCAACATGAGTGCTTATAAGTGTCTCAATAAACTTTGTACTAGTTTGACGAACTTATAAAACATCTAACAACGCGTATTCTAGGACTCTAAACCAAGTTTCTTTCAACATGAGTTCTTATAAGTGTCTCAATGAGCTTTTTACAAGTATGACAAACTAATGAAACATCTAACAACTCGTTTCTAGGACTCTAAACCAAGTTTCATGCAACATGAGTGCTTATAAGTGTCTCTATCAGCTTTGTACAAGTTTGACGAACTTATGAAACGTCTAACAATGTGGTTGCTAGGACTCTAAACCAATTTTTATGCAACATGAGTGCTTATAAGTGTCTCAATGACCTTTGTACAAGTTTGACGAACTTATGAAACATCTAACTGTTGAAAAGAGACCAAGGCTTTGCCCGGACACACTTGTTCACCAAGGCAAAGTCCTAGCTTGTGGTCAAAGGCAAAGGACACAAGCTCTCTTTTGTTACCGTTAAAAGGAGAACAAATAAACAAGGAAGAAGGATCTAGAAGATAGTCGTTGGAGAAGTAGCCGTTGGCGTTTGGAGTCCACGCCTTCCGTATAATCACGGGTCGCCTTAAGGAGCGTGGAGTGCACTCGGCCGTACACTCACGGACCATCCTAAGCCGCGGATAATCGAGACGGATGTTGACGTGTGGCGCGGCTAACCAAGACGGACGTTGACACCTTTAGCATATTCCTAGGAATATATTTTGAGCCTTTTCCTTGTATATGTAATCGCTTGTAACAACACAAGTTAATTAATCCAATATACTCTTTTCCAGATTAAACTCCTTTTCTCTCTATTCTCTCTCTATTGTTCTTGATGTTCTTCATGGAACTCAAGAACACAATCTTCTAAACTCCACTTTAATCTCATTAAAATTAACACTAACAACGCGTTTCTAGGACTCTAAACCAAGTTTCATGCAACATGAATGCTTATAAGTGTCTCAATGAGTTTTGTACAAGTTTGACGAACTTATGAAACATCTAACAACGCGGTTTCTAAGACTCTAAACGATGTGTCATGCAACATGACTGCTTATAAGTGTCTCAATGAGCTTTGTACTAGTTTGACAAACTTATGAAACATCTTAAAACGCGGTTTCTAGGACTCTAAACCAAGTTTCATGCAACATGGGTGCTTATAAGTGTCTCAATGAGCTTCGTACAAGTTCGACAAACTTATGAAACATCTAACAACGCGATTTCTAGGACTCTAAACTAAGTTTCATGCAACATGAGTGCTTATAAGTGTCTCAATGAGCTTTGTACTAGTTTTACGAACTTATGAAACATCTAACAACGCGGTTTCTAAGACTCTAAACGAAGTGTCATGCAACATGAGTGCTTATAAGTGTCTCAATGAGCTTTGTACTAGTTTGACGAACTTATGAAACATCTTACAACGCGGTTTGTAGGACTCTAAACCAAGTTTCATGCAACATGAGTGCTTAAAAGTGTCTCAATGAGCTTTGTACAACGAAGTTAGGAAACATCTAACAACTCGGTTTCTAGGACTCTAAACTACGTTTCATGCAACAAGAGTACTTATAAGTGTATTAATGAGCTTTGTACTAGTTTGACGAACTTATGAAACATCTAACAACGCGGTTTGAAGGACTCTAAACTAAGTTTCTTTCAACATGAGTTCTTATAAGTGTCTCAATGAGCTTTGTTCAAGTTTGACGAACTAATGAAACATCTAACAAAGCGTTTCTAGGACTCTAAACCAAGTTTCATGCAACATGAGTGCTTATAAGTTTCTCAATCAGCTTTGTACAAGTTTGACAAACTTATGAAACGTCTAACAATGTGGTTGTTAGGACTCTAAACCAAGTTTTATGCAACATGAGTGCTTATAAGGGTCTCAATGAGCTTTTTACAAGTTTGACGAACTTATGAAACATCTAACAACGAGGTTTCTAGGACTCTAAACTATGTTTCATGCAACATGAGTGCTTATAAGTGTCTCAATGAGCTTTGTACTAGTTTGACGAACTTATGAAACATCTAACAACGCGGTTTCTAGGACTCTAAACCAAGTTTCTTTCGACATGAGTTCTTATAAGTGTGTCAATGACCTTTGTACAAGTTTGACGAATTAATGATACATCTAACAAGGCGTTTCTAGGACACTAAACCAAGTTTCATGTAACATGAGTGCTTATAAGTGTCTCAATGAACTTTGTACAAGTTCGACGAACTTATGAAACATCTAACAATGCCGTTTCTAGGACTCTAAACTAAGTTTCATGCAACATGAGTGCTTATAAGTGTCTCAATGAGCTTTGTACTAGTTTGACGAACTTATGAAACGTCTAAAAATGTGGTTGCTAGGATTCTAAACCATGTTTTATGCAACATGAGTGCTTATAAGTGTCTCAATGAGCTTTGTACAAGTTTGACGAACTTATGAAATATCTAACAACGCGTTTCTAAGACTCTAAACCAAGTTTTATGCAACATGAGTGCTTATAAATGTCTCAATGAGCTTTGTACAAGTTTTACGAACTTATGAAACATCTAACAACGCGGTTTCTCTAAGACTCTAAACGAAGTGTCATGCAACATGAGTGCTTATAAGTGTCTCAATGAGCTTTGAACTAGTTTGATGAACTTGTGAAACATCTTACAATGTGGTTTCTAGGACTCTAAACCAAGTTTCATGCAACATGAGTGCTTATAAGTGTCTCAATGAGCTTTGTACAAGTTCGACAAATTTATGAAACTTCTAACAACGCGGTTTCTAGGACTCTAAACTAAGTTTCATGCAACATGAGTGCTTATAAGTGTCTCAATAAACTTTTTACTAGTTTGACGAACTTATAAAACATCTAACAACGCGTATTCTAGGACTCTAAACCAAGTTTCTTTCAACATGAGTTCTTATAAGTGTCTCAATGAGCTTTTTACAAGTATGACAAACTAATGAAACATCTAACAACTCGTTTCTAGGACTCTAAACCAAGTTTCATGCAACATGAGTGCTTATAAGTGTCTCTATCAGCTTTGTACAAGTTTGACGAACTTATGAAACGTCTAACAATGTGGTTGCTAGGACTCTAAACCAATTTTTATGCAACATGAGTGCTTATAAGTGTCTCAATGACCTTTGTACAAGTTTGACGAACTTATGAAACATCTAACTGTTAAAAAGAGACCAAGGCTTTGCCCGGACACACTTGTTCACCAAGGCAAAGTCCTAGCTTGTGTTCAAAGGCAAAGGACACAAGCTCTCTTTTGTTACCGTTACAAGGAGAACAAATAAACAAGGAAGAAGGATCTAGAAGATAGCCGTTGGAGAAGTAGCCGTTGGCGTTTGGAGTCCACGCCTTCCGTATAATCACGGGTCGCCTTAAGGAGCGTGGAGTGCACTCGGCCGTACACTCACGGACCATCCTAAGCCACGGATAATCGAGACGGATGTTGACGTGTGGCGCGGCTAACCAAGACGGACGTTGACACCTTTAGCATATTCCTAGGAATATATTTTGAGCCTTTTCCTTGTATATGTAATCGCTTGTAACAACACAAGTTAATTAATCCAATATACTCTTTTCCGGATTAAACTCCTTTTCTCTCTATTCTCTCTCTATTGTTCTTGATGTTCTTCATGGAACTCAAGAACACAATCTTCTAAACTCCACTTTAATCTCATTAAAATTAACACTAACAACGCGTTTCTAGGACTCTAAACCAAGTTTCATGCAACATGAATGCTTATAAGTGTCTCAATGAGTTTTGTACAAGTTTGACGAACTTATGAAACATCTAACAACGCGGTTTCTAAGACTCTAAACGATGTGTCATGCAACATGACTGCTTATAAGTGTCTCAATGAGCTTTGTACTAGTTTGACAAACTTATGAAACATCTTAAAACGCGGTTTCTAGGACTCTAAACCAAGTTTCATGCAACATGGGTGCTTATAAGTGTCTCAATGAGCTTCGTACAAGTTCGACAAACTTATGAAACATCTAACAACGCGATTTCTAGGACTCTAAACTAAGTTTCATGCAACATGAGTGCTTATAAGTGTCTCAATGAGCTTTGTACTAGTTTTACGAACTTATGAAACATCTAACAACGCGGTTTCTAAGACTCTAAATTAAGTTTCTTTCAACATGAGTTCTTATAAGTGTCTCAATGAGCTTTGTTCAAGTTTGACGAACTAATGAAACATCTAACAAAGCGTTTCTAGGACTCTAAACCAAGTTTCATGCAACATGAGTGCTTATAAGTTTCTCACTCAGCTTTGTACAAGTTTGACAAACTTATGAAACGTCTAACAATGTGGTTGTTAGGACTCTAAACCAAGTTTTATGCAACATGAGTGCTTATAAGCGTCTCAATGAGCTTTTTACAAGTTTGACGAACTTATGAAACATCTAACAACGCGGTTTCTAGGACTCTAAACTATGTTTCATGCAACATGAGTGCTTATAAGTGTCTCAATGAGCTTTGTACTAGTTTGACGAACTTATGAAACATCTAACAACGCGGTTTCTAGGACTCTAAACCAAGTTTCTTTCAACATGAGTTCTTATAAGTGTCTCAATGAGCTTTGTACTAGTTTGACGAACTTATGAATCATCTTACAACGCGGTTTCTAGGACTCTAAACTAAGTTTCATGCAACATGAGTGCTTATAAGTGTCTCAATGAGCTTTGTACAAGTTCGACGAACTTATGAAACATCTAACAACGCGGTTTCTAGGACTCTAAACTAAGTTTCATGCAACATGAGTGCTTATAAGTTTTTCAATGAGCTTTGTACTAGTTTGACGAACTTATGAAACATCTAACAACGCAGTTTCTAGGACTCTAAACTAAGTTTCATGCAACATGAGTGCTTATAAGTGTCTCAGTGAGCTTTGTACAAGTTTGAAGAACTTATGAAACATCTAAAACGCTGTTTCTAAGACTCTAAACGAAGTGTCATGCAACATGAGTTCTTATAAGTGTTTCAATGAGATTTGTACTAGTTTGACGAACTTATGAAACATATAACAACGCGGTTTCTAGCACTCTAAACCAAGTTTCATGCAACATGAGTGCTTATAAGTGTCTCAATGAGCTTTGTACAAGTTCTACGAACTTATGAAACATCTAACAACGCGTTTTCTAGGACTCTAAACTAAGTTTCATGCAACATGAGTGCTTATAAGTGTCTCAATGAGCTTTGTACTAGTTTGACGAACTTATGAAACATTTAACAACGCGGTTTCTAGGACTCTAAACCAAGTTTCTTTCAACATGAGTTCTTATAAGTGTCTCAATGACCTTTGTACAAGTTTGACGAATGAATGATACATCTAACAAGGCGTTTCTAGGACACTAAACCAAGTTTCATGTAACATGAGCGCTTATGAGTGTCTCAATGAACTTTGTACAAGTTCGACGAACTTTTGAAACATCTAACAATGCCGTTTCTAGGACTCTAAACTAAGTTTCATGCAACATGAGTGCTTATAAGTGTCTCAATGAGCTTTGTACTAGTTTGACGAACTTATGAAACGTCTAAAAATGTGGTTGCTAGGAATCTAAACGAAGTGTCATGCAACATGAGTGCTTATAAGTTTCTCAATGAGCTTTGTACTAGTTTGATGAACTTGTGAAACATATTACAATGTGGTTTCTAGGACTCTAAATAAAGTTTCATGCAACATGAGTGCTTATAAGTGTCTCAATGAGCTTTGTACAAGTTCGACAAATTTATGAAACATTTAACAACGCGGTTTCTAGAACTCTAAACTAAGTTTCATGCAACATGAGTGCGTATAAGTGTCTCAATGAGCTTTGTACAGGTTTGACGAACTAATGAAACATCTAACAACGCGTTTCTAGGACTCTAAAGCAAGTTTCATGCAACATGAGTCCTTATAAGTTTCTCAATCAGCTTTGTACAAGTTTGACGAACTTATGAAACGTCTAACTATGTGGTTGCTAGGACTCTAAACCAAGTTTTATGCAACATGAGTGCTTATAAGTGTTTCAATGAGCTTTATACAAGTTTGACGAACTTATGAAACATCTAACAACGCGTATTTATGACTCTAAACCAAGTTTTATGCAACATGAGTGCTTATAAGTGTCTCAATGAGCTTTGTACAAGTTTGACGAACTTATGAACCATCTAACAACGCGGTTTCTAAGACTCTAAACGAAGTGTCATGCAAAAAGAGTACTTATAAGTGTCTCAATGAGCTTTGTACTAGTTTGACGAACTTATGAAACATCTTACAACACGGTTTCTAGGACTCTAAACCAAGTTTCATGCAACATGAGTGCTTATAAGTGTCTCAATGAGCTTTGTACAAGTATGACGAACTTATGAAACATCTAACAACGCGGTTTCTAGGACTCTAAACTTAGTTTCATGGAACATGAGTGCTTATAAGTGTCTCAATGAGCTTTGTACTAGTTTGACGAACTTATGAAACATCTAACAACGCGGTTTCTAGGACTCTAAACCAAGTTTCTTTCAACATGAGTTCTTATAAGTGTCTCAATGACCTTTGTACAAGTTTGACGAATTAATGATACATCTAACAAGGCGTTTCTAGGACACTAAACCAAGTTTCATGTAACATGAGTGCTTATAAGTGTCTCAATGAACTTTGTACAAGTTCGACGAACTTATGAAACATCTAACAATGCCGTTTCTAGGACTCTAAACTAAGTTTCATGCAACATGAGTGCTTATAAGTGTCTCAATGAGCTTTGTACTAGTTTGAAGAACTTATGAAACGTCTAAAAATGTGGTTGCTAGGATTCTAAACCATGTTTTATGCAACATGAGTGCTTATAAGTGTCTCAATGAGCTTTGTACAAGTTTGACGAACTTATGAAATATCTAACAACGCGTTTCTAAGACTCTAAACCAAGTTTTATGCAACATGAGTGCTTATAAATCTCTCAATGAGCTTTGTACAAGTTTTACGAACTTATGAAACATCTAACAACGCGGTTTCTAAGACTCTAAACGAAGTGTCATGCAACATGAGTGCTTATAAGTGTCTCAATGAGCTTTGAACTAGTTTGATGAACTTGTGAAACATCTTACAATGTGGTTTGTAGGACTCTAAACCAAGTTTCATGCAACATGAGTGCTTATAAGTGTCTCAATGAGCTATGTACAAGTTCGACAAATTTATGAAACTTCTAACAACGCGGTTTCTAGGACTCTAAACTAAGTTTCATGCAACATGAGTGCTTATAAGTGTCTCAATAAGCTTTGTACTAGTTTGACGAACTTATAAAACATCTAACAACGCGTATTCTAGGACTCTAAACCAAGTTTCTTTCAACATGAGTTCTTATAAGTGTCTCAATGAGCTTTTTACAAGTATGTCAAACTAATGAAACATCTAACAACTCGTTTCTAGGACTCTAAACCAAGTTTCATGCAACATGAGTGCTTATAAGTGTCTTTATCAGCTTTGTACAAGTTTGACGAACTTATGAAACGTCTAACAATGTGGTTGCTAGGACTCTAAACCAATTTTTATGCAACATGAGTGCTTATAAGTGTCTCAATGACCTTTGTACAAGTTTGACGAACTTATGAAACATCTAACTGTTAAAAAGAGACCAGGGCTTTTCCCGGACACACTTGTTCACCAAGGCAAAGTCCTAGCTTGTGGTCAAAGGCAAAGGACACAAGCTCTCTTTTGTTACCGTTACAAGGAGAACAAATAAACAAGGAAGAAGGATCTAGAAGATAGCCGTTGGAGAAGTAGCCGTTGGCGTTTGGAGTCCACGCCTTCCGTACAATCACGGGTCGCCTTAAGGAGCGTGGAGTGCACTCGACCGTACACTCACGGACCATCCTAAGCCGCGGATAATCGAGACGGATGTTGACGTGTGGCGCGGCTAACCAAGACGGACGTTGACACCTTTAGCATATTCCTAGGAATCTATTTTGAGCCTTTTCCTTGTATAATCGCTTGTAACAACACAAGTTAATTAATCCAATATACTCTTTTCCGGATTAAACTCCTTTTCTCTCTATTCTCTCTCTATTGTTCTTGATGTTCTTCATGGAAACTCAAGAACACAATCTTCTAAACTCCACTTTAATCTCATTAAAATTAACACTAACAACGCGTTTCTAGGACTCTAAACCAAGTTTCATGCAACATGAGTGCTTATAAGTGTCTCAATGAGTTTTGTACAAGTTTGACGAACTTATGAAACATCTAACAACGCGGTTTCTAAGACTCTAAACGATGTGTCATGCAATATGACTGCTTATAAGTGTCTCAATGAGCTTTGTACTAGTTTGACAAACTTATGAAACATCTTAAAACGCGGTTTCTAGGACTCTAAAACAGTTTCATGCAACATGGGTGCTTATAAGTGTCTCAATGAGCTTCGTACAAGTTCGAAAAACTTATGAAACATCTAACAACGCGATTTCTAGGACTCTAAACTAAGTTTCATGCAACATGAGTGCTTATAAGTGTCTCAATGAGCTTTGTACTAGTTTTACGAACTTATGAAACATCTAACAACGCGGTTTCAGAGACTCTAAACGAAGTGTCATGCAACATGAGTGCTTATAAGTGTCTCAATGAGCTTTGTACTAGTTTGACGAACTTATGAAACATCTTACAACGCGGTTTCTAGGACTCTAAACCAAGTTTCATGCAACATGAGTGCTTAAAAGTGTCTCAATGAGCTTTGTACAAGTTCGACGAACTTATGAAACATCTAACAACGCGGTTTCTAGGACTCTAAACTAAGTTTCATGCCACATGAGTGCTTATAAGTTTCTCAATGAGATTTGTACTAGTTTGACGAACTTATGAAACATCTAACAACGCGGTTTCTAGGACTCTAAACTAAGTTTCATGCAACATGAGTGCTTATAAGTTTCTCAATGAGCTTTGTACTAGTTTAACGAACTTATGAAACATCTAACAACGCGGTTTCTAGGACTCTAAACTAAGTTTCATGCAACATGAGTGCTTATAAGTGTCTCAATGAGCTTTGTACTAGTTTGACGAACTTATGAAAAATCTAACAACGCGGTTTCTAGGACTCTAAACTAAGTTTCATGCAACATGAGTGCTTATAAGTTTCTCAATGAGCTTTGTACTAGTTTGACGAACTTATGAAACATCTAACAACGCGGTTTCTAGGACTCTAAACTAAGTTTCATGCAACATGAGTGCTTATAAGTGTCTCAGTGAGCTTTGTACAAGTTTGACGAACTTATGAAACATCTAAAACGCTGTTTCTAAGACTATAAACGAAGTGTCATGCAAGATGAGTTCTTATAAGTGTCTCAATGAGCTTTGTACTAGTTTGACGAACTTATGAAACATCTAACAACGCGGTTACTAGTAATCTAAACCATGTTTCAGGCAACATGAGTGCTTATAAGTGTCTCAATGAGCTTTGTACAAGTTCTACGAACTTATGAAACATCTAACAACGCGGTTTCTAGGACTCTAAACTAAGTTTCATGCAACATGAGTGCTTATAAGTGTCTCAATGACCTTTGTACAAGTTTGACGAACTTATGAAACGTCTAACAATGTGGTTGCTAGGACTCTAAACCAAGTTTCATGCAACATGAGTGCTTATAAATGTCTCAATGAACTTTGTACAAGTTTGACGAACTTATGAAACATCTAACAACGCGTTTCTAGGACTCTAAACCAAGTTTTATGCAACATGAGTGCTTATAAATGTCTCAATGAGCTTTGTATTAGTTTGACGAACTTATGAAACATCTAACAACGTGTTTCTAGGACTCTAAACGAAGTGTCATGCACCATGAGTGCTTATAAGTGTCTCAATGAGCTTTGTACTAGTTTGACAAACTTATATATGAAACATCTTACAATGCGGTTTGTAGGACTCTAAACCAAGTTTCATGCAACATGAGTGCTTATAAGTGTATCAATGAGCTTTGTACAAGTTCGACGAACTTATGAAACATCTAACAACGCGGTTTCTAGGGACTCTAAACTAATTTTCATGCAGCATGAGTGCTTATAAGTCTCTCAATGAGCTTTGTACTAATTTGACGAACTAATGAAACATCGAACAACGCGTTTCTAGGACTCTAAACCATGTTTCTTTCAACATGAGTTCTTATAAGTGTCTCAATGAGCTTTGTACAAGTTTGACGAACTAATGAAACATCTAATAACGCGGTTCTAGGACTCTAAACCAAGTTTCATGCAACATGATGAGTTCTTATAAGTGTCTCAATGAGCTTTGTACAAGTTTGACGAAGTTATGAAATATCTAACAACTCGTTTCTCATACTCTAAACCAAGTTTCATGCAACATGAGGGCTTATAAGTGTCACAATGAGCTTTTTACTAGTTCGATGAACTTATGAAACATCTAACAACGCGGTTTCTTGGACTCTAAACCAAGTTTCATGCAACATGAGTGCTATAAGTGTCTCAGTGAGCTTTGTACAAGTTTGACGAACTTATGAAACATCTAAAACACAGTTTCTAAGACTCTAAACGAAATGTCATGCAACATGAGTTCTTATAAGTGTCTCAATGAGCTTTGTACAAGTTCTACGAACTTATGAAACATCTAACAACGCGGTTTCTAGGACTCTAAACCAAGTTTCATGCAACATGAGTGCTTATAAGTGTCTCAGTGAGCTTTGTACAAGTTTGACGAACTTATGAAACATCTAAAATGCGGTTTCTAGGACTCTAAACTAAGTTTCTTTCAACATGAGTTCTTATAATTGTCTCAATGAGCTTTGTTCAAGATTGACGAACTAATGAAACATCTAACAACGCGGTTTTTAGGACTCTAAACCAAGTTTCATTCAACATGAGTGCTTATAAGTTTCTCAATCAGCTTTGTACAAGTTTGACGAACTTATGAAACGTCTAACAATGTGGTTGTTAGGACTCTAAACCAAGTTTTATGCAAACATGAGTGCTTATAAGTGTCTCAATGAGCTTTTTACAAGTTTGACGAACTTATGAAACATTTAACAACGCGGGTTTCTAGGACTCTAAACTATGTTTCATGCAACATGAGTGGTTATAAGTGTCTCAATGAGCTTTGTACTTGTTTGACGAACTTATGAAACATCTAACAACGCGGTTTCTAGGACTCTAAACCAAGTTTCTTTCAACATGAGTTCTTATAAGTGTCTCAATGAGCTTTGTACAAGTTTGACGAACTAATGAAACATCTAACAACGCGTTTTTAGGACTCTAAACCAAGTTTCATTAAACATGAGTGCTTATAAGTTTGACAAAAAAAAATGAAACATGAGTGCTTATAAGTTTCTCAATCAGCTTTGTACAAGTTTGACGAATTTATGAAACGTCTAACAATGTCGTTGCTAGGACTCTAAACCAATTTTTATGCAACATGAGTGCTTATAAGTGTCTCAATGAGGTTTGTAAAAGTTTGAAGAACTTATGAAACATCTAACAACGCGTTTCTAGGACTCTAAACCAAGTTTTATGCAACATGAGTGCTTATAAGTGTCTCAATGAGCTTTGTACAAGTTTGACGAACTTATGAAACATCTAACAACGTGGTTTCTAAGACTCTAAAGGAAGTGTCATGCAATATGAGTGCTCATAAGTGTCTCGAAGAGCTTTGTACTAGTTTGACGAACTTATGAATCATCTTACAACGCGGTTTCTATGACTCTAAACCAAGTTTCATGCAACATGAGTGCTTATAAGTGTCTCAATGAGCTTTGTACAAGTTCGACGAACTTATGAAACATCTAACAACGCGGTTTCTAGGACTCTAAACTAAGTTTCATGCAACATGAGTGATTATAAGTGTCTCAGTGAGCTTTGTACAAGTTTGACGAACTTATGAAACATCTAACAACGCGGTTTCTAGGACTCTAAACCAAGTTTCATGCAACATGAGTGCTTATAAGTGTCTCAATGAGCTTTGTACAAGTTTGACGAACTTATGAAACATCTAACAACGCGGGTTCTAAGACTCTAAACGAAGTGTCATGCAACATAAGTGCTTATAAATGTCTCAATGAGCTTTGTACTAGTTTGATGAACTTGTGAAACATCTTACAATGTGGTTTCTAGGACTCTAAACCAAGTTTCATGCAACATGAGTGCTTATAAGTGTCTCAATGAGCTTTGTACTAGTTTGACGAACTTATGAAACATCTAACAACGCGTATTCTAGGACTCTAAACCAAGTTTCTTTCAACATGAGTTCTTATAAGTGTCTCAATGAGCTTTGTACAAGTTTGACAAACTAATGAAACATCTAACAACTCGTTTCTAGGACTCTAAACCAAGTTTCATGCAACATGAGTGCTTATAAGTGTCTCTATCAGCTTTGTACAAGTTTGACGAACTTATGAAACGTCTAACAATGTGGTTGCTAGGACTCTAAACAAATTTTTATGCAACATGAGTGCTTATAAGTGTCTCAATGACCTTTGTACAAGTTTGACGAACTTATGAAACATCTAATAATGCGTTTCTAGGACTCTAAACCAAGTTTCATGCAACATGAGTGCTTATAAGTTCCTTAATGAGCTTTTTACAAGTTTCACGAACTTATGAACATCCAACAACGCGTTTCTAGGATTCTAAATCAAGTTTCATGCAACATGAGAGCTTATAAGTTCCTCAATGAGCTTTATAAAAGTTTTACGAATGTATGAAACATCTAACAACGGGTTTCTAGGATTCTAAACCAAGTTTCATGCAACAGGAGTGCTTATATGTTCGTCAATGAGCTTTGTACAATTTTCACGAACTTATGAAACATCTAACAACGCGTTTCTAGGACTCTAAACCAAGTTTCATGCAACATGAATGATTATAAGTGTCTCAATGAGCTTTATACAAGTTTGACGAACTTATGAAACATCTAACAACGCGTTTCTAGGACTCTAAACCAAGTTTCATGCAACATGAGTGCTTATAAGTATCTCAATGAGCTTTGTACAAGTTTGACGAACTTATGAAACATCTAACAACGCGTTTCTATGACTCTAAACCAAGTTTCATGCAACATGAGTGATTATAAGTTCCTCAATGAGTTTTGTACAAGTTTGACGAACGTATGAAACATCTAACAAAGCGTTTCTAGGACTCTAAACCAAGTTTCATGCAACAAGAGTGCTTATAAATTTCTCAATGAGCTTTGTACAAGTTTCACGAACTTATGAAACATCTAACAACGTGTTTCTAGGACTCTAAAACAAGTTTCATGCAACATGAGTGCTTATAAGTTCCTCAATGATCTTTGTACAAGTTTGACGAACGTATGAAACATCTAACAACTCGTTTCTAGAACTCTAAACCAAGTTTCATGCAACGTGAGTGTTTATAAGTGACTCAATGAGCTTTTTACAAGGTTGACGAACTTATGAAACATCTAACAACTCGTTTCTAGGACTATAAACCAAGTTTCATGCAACATGAGTGTTTATAAGTTCCTCAATGAGATTTGTACAAGTTTGATGAACGTATTAAACATCTAAAACGCGTTTCTAGGACTCTAAACCAAGTTTCATGCAACAGGAGAGCTTTTAAGTTCCTCAATGAACTTTGTACAAGTTTGACGAACGTATGAAACATCTAACAACGCGTTTCTAGGACTCTAAACCAAGTTTCATGCAACATGAGTGCTTATAAGTTCCTCAATGAGCTTTGTACAAGTTTCACGAACTTATGAAACATCTAACAACGCGTTTCTAGGACTCTAAACCAAGTTTCATGCAACACAAGTCTTTATAAGTGTCTCAATGACCTTTATACAAGTTTGACGAACGTATGAAACATCTAACAACGTGTTTCTAGGATTCTAAACCAGATTTCATGCAACATGAGTACTTATAAGTATCTCAATGAGCTTTGTATAAGTTTGACGAACTTATGAAACATCTAACAACTCGTTTCTAGGACTCTAAACCAAGTTTCATGCAACATGAATTCTTATAAGTGTCTCAATGAGCTTTATACAAGTTTGAAGAACTTATGAAACATCTAACAACGCGTTTCTAGGACTTTAAACCAAGTTTCATGCAATATGAGTGCTTATAAGTTCCTTAATGAGTTTTGTATAAGTTTCACGAATTTATGAAACATCTAACAACGCGTTTCTAAGACTCTAAACCAAGTTTCATGAAACATGAGAGATTATAAGTTCCTCAATGAGCTTTGTAAAAGTTTGACGAACGTATGAAACATCTAACAACGCGTTTCTAGGACTCTAAACCAAGTTTCATGCAACATGAGTGCTTATAAGTTCCTTAATGAGCTTTTTACAAGTTTCACGAACTTATGAACACCTAACAACGCGTTTCTAGGACTCTAAACCAAGTTTCATGCAACATGAGAGCTTATAAGTTCCTCAATGAGCTTTATAAAAGTTTTACGAATGTATGAAACATCTAACACCGGGTTTCTAGGATTCTAAACCAAGTTTCATGCAAGATGAGTGTTTATATGTTCCTCAATGAGCTTTGTACAAGTTTCACAAACTTATGAAACATCTAACAACGCGTTTCTAGGACTCTAAACCAAGTTTCATGCAACATGAATGATTATAAGTGTCTCAATGAGCTTTATACAAGTTTGAAGAACTTATGAAACATCTAACAACGCGTTTCTAGGACTCTAAACCAAGTTTCATGCAACATGAGTGCTTATAAGTATCTCAATGAGCTTTGTACAAGTTTGATGAACTTATGAAACATCTAACAACGCGTTTCTATGACTCTAAACCAAGTTTCATGCAACATGAGTGCTTATAAGTTCCTCAATGAGCTTTGTACAAGTTTGACGAACGTATGAAACATCTAACAAAGCGTTTCTAGAACTCTAAACCAAGTTTCATGCAACAAGAGTGCTTATAAGTTCCTCAATGAGCTTTGTACAAGTTTCACGAACTTATGAAACATCTAACAACGTGTTTCTAGGATTCTAAAACAAGTTTCATGCAACATGAGTGCTTATAAGTTCCTCAATGATCTTTGTACAAGTTTGACGAACGTATGAAACATCTAACAACTCGTTTCTAGAACTCTAAACCAAGTTTCATGCAACATGAGTGTTTATAAGTGACTCAATGAGCTTTTTACAAGGTTGACGAACTTATGAAACATCTAACAACTCGTTTCTAGGACTATAAACCAAGTTTCATGCAACATGAGTGTTTATAAGTTCCTCAATGAGATTTGTACAAGTTTGATGAACGTATTAAACATCTAACAACGTGTTTCTAGGACTCGAAACCAAGTTTCATGCAACAGGAGAGCTTTTAAGTTCCTCAATGAACTTTGTACAAGTTTGACGAACGTATGAAACATCTAACAACGCGTTTCTAGGACTCTAAACCAAGTTTCATGCAACATGAGTGCTTATAAGTTCCTCAATGAGCTTTGTACAATTTTCACAAAATTATGAAACATCTAACAACGCGTTTCTAGGACTCCAAACCAAGTTTTATGCAACATGAGTGCTTATAAGTTCCTCAATGAGCTTTGTACAAGTTTCACGAACTTATGAAACATCTAACAACGCGTTTCTAGGACTCTAAACCAAGTTTCATGCAACATGAGTGCTATAAGTATCTCAATGAGCTTTGTACAAGTTTCACGAACTTATGAAACATCTAACAACGCGTTTCTAGGACTCTAAACCAAGTTTCATGCAACATGAATGCTTATAAGTGTCTCAATGAGCTTTATAAAAGTTTGACGAACTTTTGAAACATCTAACAACGCGTTTCTAGGACTCTAAACCAAGTTTCATGCAACATGAATGCTTTTAAGTTCCTCAATGAGCTTTGTACAACTTTGACGAACTTATGAAACATCTAACAACTCGTTTCTAGGACTCTAAACCAAGTTTCATGCAACATGAGAGCTTATAAGTTCCTTAATGAGCTTTGTACAAGTTTGACGACCGTATGAAACATCTAACAACACGTTTCTAGGACTCTAAACCAAGTTTCATGCAACATGAGTGCTTATAAGTTCCTCAATGAGCTTTGTACTATATTCACGAAATTATGAAACATCTAACAACGCGTTTCTAGGAATGTAAATCAAGTTTCATGCAACATGAGTGCTTATAAGTTCCTCAATGACCTTTGTACAAGTTTCACGAACTTATGAAACATCTAACAACGCGTTTCTAGGACTCTAAACCAAGTTTCATGCAACACAAGTCTTTATAAGTGTCTCAATGACCTTTGTACAAGTTTGACGAATATATGAAACATCTAACAACGTGTTTCTAGGATTCTAAACCAGATTTCATGCAACATGAGTGCTTATAAGTATCTCAATGAGCTTTTTATAAGTTTGACGAACTTATGAAACATCTAACAACTCGTTT
Organism: Cochlearia excelsa; assembly: GCA_963556525.1. Classification (NCBI taxonomy): domain Eukaryota; kingdom Viridiplantae; phylum Streptophyta; class Magnoliopsida; order Brassicales; family Brassicaceae; genus Cochlearia; species Cochlearia excelsa. The sequence continues at coordinate 817,084 of CAUVZT010000022.1, forward strand.
CTAGGACTCTAAACCAAGTTTCATGCAACATGAATGCTTATAAGTGTCTCAATGAGCTTTATACAAGTTTGAAGAACTTATGAAACATCTAACAACGCGTTTCTAGGACTTTAAACCAAGTTTCATGCAATATGAGTGCTTATAATTTCCTTAATGAGTTGTATAAGTTTCACGAATTTATGAAACATCTAACAACGCGTTTCTAAGACTCTAAACCAAGTTTCAAGCAACATGGGAGATTATAAGTTCCTCAATGAGCTTTGTAAAAGTTTGACGAACGTATGAAACATCTAACAACGCGTTTCTAGGACTCTAAACCAAGTTTCATGCAACATGAGTGCTTATAAGTTCCTTAATGAGCTTTTTACAAGTTTCACGAACTTATGAACATCTAACAACGCGTTTCTAGGACTCTAAACCAAGTTTCATGCAACATGAGAGCTTATAAGTTTCTCAATGAGCTTTATAAAAGTTTTACGAATGTATGAAACATCTAACAACGGGTTTCTAGGATTCTAAACGAAGTTTCATGCAACATGAGTGCTTATATGTTCCTCAATGAGCTTTGTACAAGTTTCACGAACTTATGAAACATCTAACAACGCGTTTCTAGGACTCTAAACCAAGTTTCATGCAACATGAATGATTATAAGTGTCTCAATGAGCTTTATACAAGTTTGACGAACTTATGAAACAGCTAACAACGCGTTTCTAGGACTCTAAACCAAGTTTCATGCAACATGAGTGCTTATAAGTATCTCAATGAGCTTTGTACAAGTTTGACGAACTTATGAATCATCTAACAACGCGTTTCTATGACTCTAAACCAAGTTTCATGCAACATGAGTGCTTATAAGTTCCTCAATGAGCTTTGTACAAGTTTGACGAACGTATGAAACATCTAACAACGCGTTTCTAGGACTCTAAACCAAGTTTCATGCAACAAGAGTGCTTATAAGTTCCTCAATGAGCTTTGTACAAGTTTCACGAATTATGAAACATCTAACAACGCGTTTCTAGGACTCTAAAACAAGTTTCATGCAACATGAGTGCTTATAAGTTCTTAAATGATCTTTGTACAAGTTTGACGAACGTATGAAACATCTAACAACTCGTTTCTAGAACTCTAAACCAAGTTTCATGCAACATGAGTGTTTATAAGTGACTCAATGAGCTTTTTACAAGGTTGACGAACTTATGAAACATCTAACAACTCGTTTCTAGGACTATAAACCAAGTTTCATGCAAGATGAGTGTTTATAAGTTCCTCAATGAGATTTGTACAAGTTTGATGAACGTATTAAACATCTAACAACGCGTTTCTAGGACTCTAAACTAATTTTCATGCAACAGGAGAGTGCTTATAAGTGTCTCAATGAGCTTTGTACTAGTTTTACAAACTTATGAAACATCTTAAAACGCGGTTTCTAGGACTCTAAACCAAGTTTCATGCAACATGGGTGCTTATAAGTGTCTCAATGAGCTTCGTACAAGTTCGACAAACTTATGAAACACCTAACAACGCGATTTCTAGGACTCTAAACTAAGTTTCATGCAACATGAGTGCTTATAAGTGTCTCAATGAGCTTTGTACTAGTTTTACGAACTTATGAAACATCTAACAACGCGGTTTCTAAGACTCTAAACGAAGTGTCATGCAACATGAGTGCTTATAAGTGTCTCAATGAGCTTTGTACTAGTTTGACGAACTTATGAAACATCTTACAACGCGGTTTCTAGGACTCTAAACCAAGTTTCATGCAACATGAGTGCTTAAAAGTGTCTCAATGAGCTTTGTACAAGTTCGACGAACTTATGAAACATCTAACAACGCGGTTTCTAGGACTCTAAACTAAGTTTCATGCCACATGAGTGCTTATAAGTTTCTCAATGAGATTTGTACTAGTTTGACGAACTTATGAAACATCTAACAACGCGGTTTCTAGGACTCTAAACTAAGTTTCATGCAACATGAGTGCTTATAAGTTTCTCAATGAGCTTTGTACTAGTTTGACGAACTTATGAAACATCTAACAACGCGGTTTCTAGGACTCTAAACTAAGTTTCATGCAACATGAGTGCTTATAAGTGTCTCAATGAGCTTTGTACTAGTTTGACGAACTTATGAAAAATCTAACAACGCGGTTTCTAGGACTCTAAATTAAGTTTCATGCAACATGAGTGCTTATAAGTTTCTCAATGAGCTTTGTACTAGTTTGACGAACTTATGAAACATCTAACAACGCGGTTTCTAGGACTCTAAACTAAGTTTCATGCAACATGAGTGCTTATAAGTTCCTCAATGAGCTTTGTACAAGTTTGACGAACGTATGAAACATCTAACAACGCGTTTCTAGGACTCTAAACCAAGTTTCATGCAACAAGAGTGCTTATAAGTTCCTCAATGAGCTTTGTACAAGTTTCACGAATTATGAAACATCTAACAACGCGTTTCTAGGACTCTAAAACAAGTTTCATGCAACATGAGTGCTTATAAGTTCCTAAATGATCTTTGTACAAGTTTGACGAACGTATGAAACATCTAACAACTCGTTTCTAGAACTCTAAACCAAGTTTCATGCAACATGAGTGTTTATAAGTGACTCAATGAGCTTTTTTACAAGGTTGACGAACTTATGAAACATCTAACAACTCGTTTCTAGGACTATAAACCAAGTTTCATGCAAGATGAGTGTTTATAAGTTCCTCAATGAGATTTGTACAAGTTTGATGAACGTATTAAACATCTAACAACGCGTTTCTAGGACTCTAAACTAATTTTCATGCAACAGGAGAGTGCTTATAAGTGTCTCAATGAGCTTTGTACTAGTTTTACAAACTTATGAAACATCTTAAAACGCGGTTTCTAGGACTCTAAACCAAGTTTCATGCAACATGGGTGCTTATAAGTGTCTCAATGAGCTTCGTACAAGTTCGACAAACTTATGAAACACCTAACAACGCGATTTCTAGGACTCTAAACTATGTTTCATGCAACATGAGTGCTTATAAGTGTCTCAATGAGCTTTGTACTAGTTTTACGAACTTATGAAACATCTAACAACGCGGTTTCTAAGACTCTAAACGAAGTGTCATGCAACATGAGTGCTTATAAGTGTCTCAATGAGCTTTGTACTAGTTTGACGAACTTATGAAACATCTTACAACGCGGTTTCTAGGACTCTAAACCAAGTTTCATGCAACATGAGTGCTTAAAAGTGTCTCAATGAGCTTTGTACAAGTTCGACGAACTTATGAAACATCTAACAACGCGGTTTCTAGGACTCTAAACTAAGTTTCATGCCACATGAGTGCTTATAAGTTTCTCAATGAGATTTGTACTAGTTTGACGAACTTATGAAACATCTAACAACGCGGTTTCTAGGACTCTAAACTAAGTTTCATGCAACATGAGTGCTTATAAGTTTCTCAATGAGCTTTGTACTAGTTTGACGAACTTATGAAACATCTAACAACGCGGTTTCTAGGACTCTAAACTAAGTTTCATGCAACATGAGTGCTTATAAGTGTCTCAATGAGCTTTGTACTAGTTTGACGAACTTATGAAAAATCTAACAACGCGGTTTCTAGGACTCTAAATTAAGTTTCATGCAACATGAGTGCTTATAAGTTTCTCAATGAGCTTTGTACTAGTTTGACGAACTTATGAAACATCTAACAACGCGGTTTCTAGGACTCTAAACTAAGTTTCATGCAACATGAGTGCTTATAAGTGTCTCAGTGAGCTTTGTACAAGTTTGACGAACTTATGAAACATCTAACAACGCGGTTACTAGTAATCTAAACCATGTTTCAGGCAACATGAGTGCTTATAAGTGTCTCAATGAGCTTTGTACAAGTTCTACGAACTTATGAAACATCTAACAACGCGGTTTCTAGGACTCTAAACTAAGTTTCATGCAACAACCTTTGTACAAGTTTGACGAACTTATGAAACGTCTAACAATGTGGTTGCTAGGACTCTAAACCAAGTTTCATGCAACATGAGTGCTTATAAATGTCTCAATGAACTTTGTACAAGTTTGACGAACTTATGAAACATCTAACAACGCGTTTCTAGGACTCTAAACCAAGTTTTATGCAACATGAATGCTTATAAATGTCTCAATGAGCTTTGTATTAGTTTGACGAACTTATGAAACATCTAACAACGTGTTTCTAGGACTCTAAACGAAGTGTCATGCACCATGAGTGCTTATAAGTGTCTCAATGAGCTTTGTACTAGTTTGACAAACTTATATATGAAACATCTTACAATGCGGTTTGTAGGACTCTAAACCAAGTTTCATGCAACATGAGTGCTTATAAGTGTATCAATGAGCTTTGTACAAGTTCGACGAACTTATGAAACATCTAACAACGCGGTTTCTAGGACTCTAAACTAATTTTCATGCAGCATGAGTGCTTATAAGTCTCTCAATGAGCTTTGTACTAATTTGACGAACTAATGAAACATCGAACAACGCGTTTCTAGGACTCTAAACCATGTTTCTTTCAACATGAGTTCTTATAAGTGTCTCAATGAGCTTTGTACAAGTTTGACGAACTAATGAAACATCTAATAACGCGGTTCTAGGACTCTAAACCAAGTTTCATGCAACATGATGAGTTCTTATAAGTGTCTCAATGAGCTTTGTACAAGTTTGACGAAGTTATGAAATATCTAACAACTCGTTTCTCGTACTCTAAACCAAGTTTCATGCAACATGAGGGCTTATAAGTGTCACAATGAGCTTTTTACTAGTTCGATGAACTTATGAAACATCTAACAACGCGGTTTCTTGGACTCTAAACCAAGTTTCATGCAACATGAGTGCTATAAGTGTCTCAGTGAGCTTTGTACAAGTTTGACGAACTTATGAAACATCTAAAACACAGTTTCTAAGACTCTAAACCAAATGTCATGCAACATGAGTTCTTATAAGTGTCTCAATGAGCTTTGTACAAGTTCTACGAACTTATGAAACATCTAACAACGCGGTTTCTAGGACTCTAAACCAAGTTTCATGCAACATGAGTGCTTATAAGTGTCTCAGTGAGCTTTGTACAAGTTTGACGAACTTATGAAACATCTAAAACGCGGTTTCTAGGACTCTAAACTAAGTTTCTTTCAACATGAGTTCTTATAATTGTCTCAATGAGCTTTGTTCAAGATTGACGAACTAATGAAACATCTAACAACGCGGTTTTTAGGACTCTAAACCAAGTTTCATTCAACATGAGTGCTTATAAGTTTCTCAATCAGCTTTGTACAAGTTTGGCGAACTTATGAAACGTCTAACAATGTGGTTGTTAGGACTCTAAACCAAGTTTTATGCAACATGAGTGCTTATAAGTGTCTCAATGAGCTTTTTACAAGTTTGACGAACTTATGAAACATTTAACAACGCGGTTTCTAGGACTCTAAACTATGTTTCATGCAACATGAGTGGTTATAAGTGTCTCAATGAGCTTTGTACTTGTTTGACGAACTTATGAAACATCTAACAACGCGGTTTCTAGGACTCTAAACCAAGTTTCTTTCAACATGAGTTCTTATAAGTGTCTCAATGAGCTTTGTACAAGTTTGACGAACTAATGAAACATCTAACAACGCGTTTTTAGGACTCTAAACCAAGTTTCATTAAACATGAGTGCTTATAAGTTTGACAAAAAAAAATGAAACATGAGTGCTTATAAGTTTCTCAATCAGCTTTGTACAAGTTTGACGAATTTATGAAACGTCTAACAATGTCGTTGCTAGGACTCTAAACCAATTTTTATGCAACATGAGTGCTTATAAGTGTCTCAATGAGGTTTGTAAAAGTTTGAAGAACTTATGAAACATCTAACAACGCGTTTCTAGGACTCTAAACCAAGTTTTATGCAACATGAGTGCTTATAAGTGTCTCAATGAGCTTTGTACAAGTTTGACGAACTTATGAAACATCTAACAACGTGGTTTCTAAGACTCTAAAGGAAGTGTCATGCAACATGAGTGCTTATAAGTGTCTCAAAGAGCTTTGTACTAGTTTGACGAACTTATGAATCATCTTACAACGCGGTTTCTAGGACTCTAAACCAAGTTTCATGCAACATGAGTGCTTATAAGTGTCTCAATGAGCTTTGTACAAGTTCGACGAACTTATGAAACATCTAACAACGCGGTTTCTAGGACTCTAAACTAAGTTTCATGCAACATGAGTGATTATAAGTGTCTCAGTGAGCTTTGTACAAGTTTGACGAACTTATGAAACATCTAACAACGCGGTTTCTAGGACTCTAAACCAAGTTTCATGCAACATGAGTGCTTATAAGTGTCTCAATGAGCTTTGTACAAGTTTGACGAACTTATGAAACATCTAACAACGCGGGTTCTAAGACTCTAAACGAAGCGTCATGCAACATAAGTGCTTATAAATGTCTCAATGAGCTTTGTACTAGTTTGATGAACTTGTGAAACATCTTACAATGTGGTTTCTAGGACTCTAAACCAAGTTTCATGCAACATGAGTGCTTATAAGTGTCTCAATGAGCTTTGTACTAGTTTGACGAACTTATGAAACATCTAACAACGCGTATTCTAGGACTCTAAACCAAGTTTCTTTCAACATGAGTTCTTATAAGTGTCTCAATGAGCTTTGTACAAGTTTGACGAACTAATGAAACATCTAACAACTCGTTTCTAGGACTCTAAACCAAGTTTCATGCAACATGAGTGCTTATAAGTGTCTCTATCAGCTTTGTACAAGTTTGACGAACTTATGAAACGTCTAACAATGTGGTTGCTAGGACTCTAAACCAATTTTTATGCAACATGAGTGCTTATAAGTGTCTCAATGACCTTTGTACAAGTTTGACGAACTTATGAAACATCTAATAATGCGTTTCTAGGACTCTAAACCAAGTTTCATGCAACATGAGTGCTTATAAATTCCTTAATGAGCTTTTTACAAGTTTCACGAACTTATGAACATCCAACAACGCATTTCTAGGATTCTAAATCAAGTTTCATGCAACATGAGAGCTTATAAGTTCCTCAATGAGCTTTATAAAAGTTTTGCGAATGTATGAAACATCTAACAACGGGTTTCTAGGATTCTAAACCAAGTTTCATGCAACAGGAGTGCTTATATGTTCGTCAATGAGCTTTGTACAATTTTCACGAACTTATGAAACATCTAACAACGCGTTTCTAGGACTCTAAACCAAGTTTCATGCAACATGAATGATTATAAGTGTCTCAATGAGCTTTATACAAGTTTGACGAACTTATGAAACATCTAACAACGCGTTTCTAGGACTCTAAACCAAGTTTCATGCAACATGAGTGCTTATAAGTATCTCAATGAGCTTTGTACAAGTTTGACGAACTTATGAAACATCTAACAACGCGTTTCTATGACTCTAAACCAAGTTTCATGCAACATGAGTGATTATAAGTTCCTCAATGAGTTTTGTACAAGTTTGACGAACGTATGAAACATCTAACAAAGCGTTTCTAGGACTCTAAACCAAGTTTCATGCAGCAAGAGTGCTTATAAATTCCTCAATGAGCTTTGTACAAGTTTCACGAACTTATGAAACATCTAACAACGTGTTTCTAGGACTCTAAAACAATTTTCATGCAACATGAGTGCTTATAAGTTCCTCAATGATCTTTGTACAAGTTTGACGAACGTATGAAACATCTAACAACTCGTTTCTAGAACTCTAAACCAAGTTTCATGCAACGTGAGTGTTTATAAGTGACTCAATGAGCTTTTTACAAGGTTGACGAACTTATGAAACATCTAACAACTCGTTTCTAGGACTATAAACCAAGTTTCATGCAACATGAGTGTTTATAAGTTCCTCAATGAGATTTGTACAAGTTTGATGAACGTATTAAACATCTAAAACGCGTTTCTAGGACTCTAAACCAAGTTTCATGCAACAGGAGAGCTTTTAAGTTCCTCAATGAACTTTGTACAAGTTTGACGAATGTATGAAACATCTAACAACGCGTTTCTAGGACTCTAAACCAAGTTTCATGCAACATGAGTGCTTATAAGTTCCTCAATGAGCTTTGTACAAGTTTCACGAACTTATGAAACATCTAACAACGCGTTTCTAGGACTCTAAACCAAGTTTCATGCAACACAAGTCTTTATAAGTGTCTCAATGACCTTTATACAAGTTTGGCGAACGTATGTAACATCTAACAACGTGTTTCTAGGATTCTAAACCAGATTTCATGCAACATGAGTGCTTATAAGTATCTCAATGAGCTTTGTATAAGTTTGACGAACTTATGAAACATCTAACAACTCGTTTCTAGGACTCTAAACCAAGTTTCATGCAACATGAATGCTTATAAGTGTCTCAATGAGCTTTATACAAGTTTGAAGAACTTATGAAACATCTAACAACGCGTTTCTAGGACTTTAAAACAAGTTTCATGCAATATGAGTGCTTATAAGTTCCTTAATGAGTTTTGTATAAGTTTCACGAATTTATGAAACATCTAACAACGCGTTTCTAAGACTCTAAACCAAGTTTCATGAAACATGAGAGATTATAAGTTCCTCAATGAGCTTTGTAAAAGTTTGACGAACGTATGAAACATCTAACAACGCGTTTCTAGGACTCTAAACCAAGTTTCATGCAACATAAGTGCTTATAAGTTCCTTAATGAGCTTTTTACAAGTTTCACGAACTTATGAACACCTAACAACGCGTTTCTAGGACTCTAAACCAAGTTTCATGCAACATGAGAGCTTATAAGTTCCTCAATGAGCTTTGTACAAGTTTCACAAACTTATGAAACATCTAACAACGCGTTTCTAGGACTCTAAACCAAGTTTCATGCAACATGAATGATTATAAGTGTCTCAATGAGCTTTATACAAGTTTGAAGAACTTATGAAACATCTAACAACGCGTTTCTAGGACTCTAAACCAAGTTTCATGCAACATGAGTGCTTATAAGTATCTCAATGAGCTTTGTACAAGTTTGACGAACTTATGCAACATCTAACAACGCGTTTCTATGACTCTAAACCAAGTTTCATGCAACATGAGTGCTTATAAGTTCCTCAATGAGCTTTGTACAAGTTTGACGAACGTATGAAACATCTAACAAAGCGTTTCTAGAACTCTAAACCAAGTTTCATGCAACAAGAGTGCTTATAAGTTCCTCAATGAGCTTTGTACAAGTTTCACGAACTTATGAAACATCTAACAACGTGTTTCTAGGACTCTAAAACAAGTTTCATGCAACATGAGTGCTTATAAGTTCCTCAATGATCTTTGTACAAGTTTGACAAACGTATGAAACATCTAACAACTCGTTTCTAGAACTCTAAACCAAGTTTCATGCAACATGAGTGTTTATAAGTGACTCAATGAGCTTTTTACAAGGTTGACGAACTTATGAAACATCTAACAACTCGTTTCTAGGACTATAAACCATGTTTCATGCAACATGAGTGTTTATAAGTTCCTCAATGAGATTTGTACAAGTTTGATGAACGTATTAAACATCTAACAACGCGTTTCTAGGACTCTAAACCAAGTTTCATGCAACATGAGAGCTTTTAAGTTCCTCAATGAACTTTGTACAAGTTTGACGAACGTATGAAACATCTAACAACGCGTTTCTAGGACTCTAAACCAAGTTTCATGCAACATGAGTGCTTATAAGTTCCTTAATGAGCTTTGTACAATTTTCACAAAATTATGAAACATCTAACAACGCGTTTCTAGGACTCCAAACCAAGTTTTATGCAACATGAGTGCTTATAAGTTCCTCAATGAGCTTTGTACAAGTTTCACGAACTTATGAAACATCTAACAACGCGTTTCTAGGACTCTAAACCAAGTTTCATGCAACATGAGTGCTTATAAGTATCTCAATGAGCTTTGTACAAGTTTCACGAACTTATGAAACATCTAACAACGCGTTTCTAGGACTCTAAACCAAGTTTCATGCAACATGAATGCTTATAAGTGTCTCAATGAGCTTTATAAAAGTTTGACGAACTTTTGAAATATCTAACAACGCGTTTCTAGGACTCTAAACCAAGTTTCATGCAACATGAATGCTTTTAAGTTCCTCAATGAGCTTTGTACAACTTTTACGAACTTATGAAACATCTAACAACTCGTTTCTAGGACTCTAAACCAAGTTTCATGCAACATGAGAGCTTATAAGTTCCTTAATGAGCTTTGTACAAGTTTGACGACCGTATGAAACATCTAACAACACGTTTCTAGGACTCTAAACCAAGTTTCATGCAACATGAGTGCTTATATGTTCCTCAATGAGCTTTGTACTATATTCACGAAATTATGAAACATCTAACAACGCGTTTCTAGGAATGTAAATCAAGTTTCATGCAACATGAGTGCTTATAAGTTCCTCAATGAGCTTTGTACAAGTTTCACGAACTTATGAAACATCTAACAACGCGTTTCTAGGACTCTAAACCAAGTTTCATGCAACACAAGTCTTTATAAGTGTCTCAATGACCTTTGTACAAGTTTGACGAACATATGAAACATCTAACAACGTGTTTCTAGGATTCTAAACCAGATTTCATGCAACATGAGTGCTTATAAGTATCTCAATGAGCTTTTTATAAGTTTGACGAACTTATGAAACATCTAACAACTCGTTTCTAGGACTCTAAACCAAGTTTCATGCAACATGAATGCTTATAAGTGTCTCAATGAGCTTTATACAAGTTTGAAGAACTTATGAAACATCTAACAACGCGTTTCTAGGACTTTAAACCAAGTTTCATGCAATATGAGTGCTTATAATTTCCTTAATGAGTTTTGTATAAGTTTCACGAATTTATGAAACATCTAACAACGCGTTTCTAAGACTCTAAACCAAGTTTCAAGCAACATGGGAGATTATAAGTTCCTCAATGAGCTTTGTAAAAGTTTGACGAACGTATGAAACATCTAACAACGCGTTTCTAGGACTCTAAACCAAGTTTCATGCAACATGAGTGCTTATAAGTTCCTTAATGAGCTTTTTACAAGTTTCACGAACTTATGAACATCTAACAACGCGTTTCTAGGACTCTAAACCAGGTTTCATGCAACATGAGAGCTTATAAGTTTCTCAATGAGCTTTATAAAAGTTTTACGAATGTATGAAACATCTAACAACGAGTTTCTAGGATTCTAAACGAAGTTTCATGCAACATGAGTGCTTATATGTTCCTCAATGAGCTTTGTACAAGTTTCACGAACTTATGAAACATCTAACAACGCGTTTCTAGGACTCTAAACCAAGTTTCATGCAACATGAATGATTATAAGTGTCTCAATGAGCTTTATACAAGTTTGATGAACTTATGAAACAGCTAACAACGCGTTTCTACGACTCTAAACCAAGTTTCATGCAACATGAGTGCTTATAAGTATCTCAATGAGCTTTGTACAAGTTTGACGAACTTATGAATCATCTAACAACGCGTTTCTAGGACTCGAAACCAAGTTTCATGCAACAGGAGAGCTTTTAAGTTCCTCAATGAACTTTGTACAAGTTTGACGAACGTATGAAACATCTAACAACGCGTTTCTAGGACTCTAAACCAAGTTTCATGCAACAAGAGTGCTTATAAGTTCCTCAATGAGCTTTGTACAAGTTTCACGAATTATGAAACATCTAACAACGCGTTTCTAGGACTCTAAAACAAGTTTCATGCAACATGAGTGCTTATAAGTTCCTAAATGATCTTTGTACAAGTTTGACGAACGTATGAAACATCTAACAACTCGTTTCTAGAACTCTAAACCAAGTTTCATGCAACATGAGTGTTTATAAGTGACTCAATGAGCTTTTTACAAGGTTGACGAACTTATGAAACATCTAACAACTCGTTTCTAGGACTATAAACCAAGTTTCATGCAACATGAGTGTTTATAAGTTCCTCAATGAGATTTGTACAAGTTTGATGAACGTATTAAACATCTAACAACGCGTTTCTAGGACTCTAAACCAATTTTCATGCAACAGGAGAGCTTTTAAGTTCCTCAATGAACTTTGTACAAGTTTGACGAACGTATGAAACATCTAACAACGCGTTTCTAGGACTCTAAACCAAGTTTCATGCAACTTGAGTGCTTATAAGTTCCTCAATGAGCTTTGTACAATTTTCACAAAATTATGAAACATCTAACAACGCGTTTCTAGGACTCTAAACCAAGTTTTATGCAACATGAGTGATTATAAGTTCCTCAATGAGCTTTGTACAAGTTTCAGGAACTTATGAAACATCTAACAACGCGTTTCTAGGACTCTAAACCAAGTTTCATGCAACATGAGTGCTTATAAGTTCCTCAATGAGCTTTGTACTATATTCACGAAATTATGAAACATCTAACAACGCGTTTCTAGGAATCTAAATCAAGTTTCATGCAACATGAGTGCTTATAAGTTCCTCAATGAGCTTTGTACAAGTTTCACGAACTTATGAAACATCTAACAACGCGTTTCTAGGACTCTTAACCAAGTTTCATGCAACACAAGTCTTTATAAGTGTCTCAATGACCTTTGTACAAGTTTGACGAACGTATGAAACATCTAACAACGTGTTTCTAGGATTCTAAACCATATTTCATGCAACATGAGTGCTTATAAGTATCTCAATGAGCTTTGTATAAGTTTGACCAACTTATGAAACATCTAACAACTCGTTTCTAGGACTCTAAACCAAGTTTCATGCAACATGAATGCTTATAAGTGTCTCAATGAGCTTTATACAAATTTGAAGAACTTATGAAACATCTAACAACGCGTTTCTAGGACTTTAAACCAAGTTTCATGCAATATGAGTGCTTATAAGTTCCTTAATGAGTTTTGTATAAGTTTAACGAATTTATGAAACATCTAACAACGCGTTTCTAAGGCTCTAAACCAAGTTTCATGCAACATGAGAGATTATAAGTTCCTCAATGAGCTTTGTAAAAGTGTGACGAACGTATGAAACATCTAACAACGCGTTTCTAGGACTCTAAACCAAGTTTCATGCAACATGAGTGCTTATAAGTTCCTTAATGAGCTTTTTACAAGTTTCACGAACTTATGAACATCTAACAACGCGTTTCTAGGACTCTAAACCAAGTTTCATGCAACATGAGAGCTTATAAGTTCCTCAATGAGCTTTATAAAAGTTTTACGAATGTATGAAACATCTAACAACGGGTTTCTAGGATTCTAAACCAAGTTTCATGCAACATGAGTGCTTATATGTTCCTCAATGAGCTTTGTACAAGTTTCACGAACTTATGAAACATCTAACAACGCGTTTCTAGGACTCTTAACCAAGTTTCATGCAACGTGAATGATTATAAGTGTCTCAATGAGCTTTATACAAGTTTGACGAACTTTTGAAACATCTAACAACGCGTTTCTAGGACTCTAAACCAAGTTTCATGCAACATGAGTGCTTATAAGTATCTCAATGAGCTTTGTACAAGTTTGAAGAACTTATGAAACATCTAACAACGCGTTTCTATGACTCTAAACCAAGTTTCATGCAACATGAGTGCTTATAAGTTCCTCAATGAGCTTTGTACAAGTTTGACGAACGTATGAAACATCTAACAACACGTTTCTAGGACTCTAAACCAAGTTTCATGCAACAAGAGTGCTTATAAGTTCCTCAATGAGCTTTGTACAAGTTTCACGAACTTATGAAACATCTAACAACGCGTTTCTAGGACTCTAAAACAAGTTTCATGCAACATGAGTGCCTATAAGTTCCTCAATGATCTTTGTACAAGTTTGACGAATGTATGAAACATCTAACAACTCGTTTCTAGAATTCTAAACCAAGTTTCATGCAACATGAGTGTTTATAAGTGACTCAATGAGCTTTTTACAAGGTTGACGAACTTATGAAACATCTAACAACTCGTTTCTAAGACTATAAACCAAGTTTCATGCAACATGAGTGTTTATAAGTTCCTCAATGAGATTTGTACAAGTTTGATGAACGTATTAAACATCTAACAACGCGTTTCTAGGACTCTAAACCAAGTTTCATGCAACAGGAGAGCTTTTAAGTTCCTCAATGAACTTTGTACAACTTTGACGAACGTATGAAACATCTAACAACGCGTTTCTAGGACTCTAAACCAAGTTTCATGCAACATGAGTGCTTATAAGTTCCTCAATGAGCTTTGTACAATTTTCACAAAATTATGAAACATCTAACAACGCGTTTCTAGGACTCTAAACCAAGTTTTATGCAACATGAGTGCTTATAAGTTCCTCAATGAGCTTTGTACAAGTTTCACGAACTTATGAAACATCTAACAACGCGTTTCTAGGACTCTAAACCAAGTTTCATACAACATGAGTGCTTATAAGTATCTCAATGAGCTTTGTATAAGTTTCACGACTTTATGAAACATCTAACAACGCGTTTCTAGGACTCTAAACCAAGTTTCATGCAACATGAATGCTTATAAGTGTCTCAATGAGCTTTATACAAGTTTGACGAACTTTTGAAACATCTAACAATGCGTTTCTAGGACTCTAAACCAAGTTTCATGCAACATGAATGCTTATAAGTTCCTCAATGAGCTTTGTACAAGTTTGACGAACATATGAAACATCTAACAACTCGTTTCTAGGTCTCTAAACCAAGTTTCATGCAACATGAGAGCTTATAAGTTCCTTAATGAGCTTTGTACAAGTTTGACGACCGTATGAAACATCTAACAACACGTTTCTAGGACTCTAAACCAAGTTTCATGCAACATGAGTGCTTATAAGTTCCTCAATGAGCTTTGTACTATATTCACGAAATTATGAAACATCTAACAACGCGTTTCTAGGAATCTAAATCAAGTTTCAGGCAACATGATTGCTTATAAGTTCCTCAATGAGCTTTGTACAAGTTTCACGAACTTATGAAACATCTAACAACACGTTTCTAGAACTCTAAACCAAGTTTCATGCAACATGAATGCTTATAAGTGTCTCAATGAGGTTTATACAAGTTTGACGAACTTATGAAACATCTAACAACGTCTTTCTAGGACTCTAAACCAAGTTTCATGCAACATAAGTGCTTATAAGTTCCTCAATGAGCTTTGTACGAGTTTGACGAATTTATGAAACATCTAACAACTCTTTTCAAGGACTCTAAACCAAGTTTCATGCAACATGAGAGCTTATAAGTTCCTCAATGAGCTTTGTAAAAGTTTGACGAACGTATGAAACATCTAACAACGCGTTTCCAGGACTTTAAACCAAGTTTCATGCAACATAAGAGCTTATAAGTTCCTCAATGAGCTTTGTACAAGTTTGACGAACGTATGAAACATCTAACAACGCGTTTCTATGACTCTAAACCAAGTTTCATGCAACATGAGAGCTTATAAGTTCCTCAATGAGCTTTATACAAGTTTGACGAACGTATGAAACATCTAACAACGCGTTTCTAGAATTCTAAACCAAGTTTCATGCAACATGAGTGCTTATAAGTTCCTCAATGAGCTTTGTACAAGTTTCACGAACTTATGAAACATTTAACAACGCGTTTCTAGGACTCTAAACCAAGTTTCATACAACATGAATTTTTATAAGTGGCTCAATGAGCTTTATACAAGTTTGACGAACTTATGAAACATCTAACAACGCGTTTCTAGGACTCTAAACCAAGTTTCATGCAACATGAGAGCTTATAAGTTCCTCAATGAGCTTTGTACAAGTTTGACGAACTTATGAAACATCTAACAACTCGTTTCTAAGACTCTAAACCAAGTTTCATCCAACATGAGTGTTTATAAGTTCCTCAATGAGCTTTGTATAAGTTTTACGAACTTATAAAACATCTAACAACGCGTTTCTAAGACTCTAAACCAAGTTTCATGCAACATGAGTGTTTATAAGTTCCTCAATGATCTTTTTACAAGTTTGACGAACGTATGAAACATCTAACAACGCGTTTCTAGGACTCTAAACCAAGTTTCATGCAACATGAGAGCTTATAACTTCCTCAATGAGCTTTGTACAAGTTTGACGAACGTATGAAACATCTAACAACGCGTTTCAAGAATTCTAAACCAAGTTTCATGCAACATGAGTGCTTATAAGTTCCTCAATGAGCTTTGCACAAGTTTCACGAACCTATGAAACATCTAACAACGCGTTTCTAGGACTCTAAACCAAGTTTCATGCAACATGAATGCTTATAAGTGTCTCAATGAGCTTTATACAAGTTTGACGAACTTATGAAACATCTAACAACGCGTTTCTAGGACTCTAAACCAAGTTTCATGGAACATGAGCGCTTATAAGTTCCTCAATGAGCTTTGTACAAGTTTGACGAACGTATGAAACATCTAACAACGCGATTCTAGGACTCTAAACAAAGTTTCATGCAACATGAGTGCTTATAAGTATCTCAATGAGCTTTTTACAAGTTTCACGAACTTATGAAACATCTAACAACGCGTTTCTAGGACTCTAAACAAAGTTTCATGCAACATGAATGCTTATAAGTGACTCAATGAGCTTTATACAAGTTTGACGAACTTATGAAACATCTAACAACGCGTTTCTAGGACTCTAAACCAAGGTTCATGCAACATGAGTGCTTATAAGTATCTCAATGAGCTTTGTACAAGTTTGACGAACTTATGAAACATCTAACAACGCGTTTCTAGGACTCTAAACCAA
Organism: Cochlearia excelsa; assembly: GCA_963556525.1. Taxonomy (NCBI): domain Eukaryota; kingdom Viridiplantae; phylum Streptophyta; class Magnoliopsida; order Brassicales; family Brassicaceae; genus Cochlearia; species Cochlearia excelsa. The sequence goes on from CAUVZT010000022.1 coordinate 833,777, forward strand.
GTTTCATGCAACATGAGTGCTTATAAGTTCCTCAATGAGCTTTTTACAAGTTTGACGAACGTATGAAACATCTAACAACGCGTTTCTAGGACTCTAAACCAAGTTTCATGCAACATGAGTGCATATAAGTTCCTCAATGAGCTTTGTACAAGTTTCACGAACTTATGGAACATCTAACAACGCGTTTCTAGGACTCTAAAACAAGTTTCATGCAACATAAGTGCTTATAAGTTCCTCAATGAGCTTTGTACACGTTTGACGAACGTATGAAACATCTAACAACTCGTTTCTAGAACTCTAAACCAAGTTTCATGCAACATGAGTGTTTATAAGTGACTCAATGAGCTTTGTACAAGTTTGACGAACTTATGAAACATCTAACAACTCGTTTCTAGGACTCTAAACCAAGTTTCATGCAACATGAGTGTTACTTTGTCACATTCATAGATGAAAGCTCTAAATATACTTGAGTTACACTTTTACAAACTAAAGATAGGGTATTAGAGGCTTTTAAAAACTTTCAAAACTATGTGACTAACCATTATAATGCTAAGTTCAAAACATTTAGGTCGGATAATGGGGGAGAGTACACAAGCCGAGCATTCAAAGAACATATAGCCAACCATGGGATCCTTCACCAAACCACATGCCCATATACACCGCAACAAAATGGTGTATCCCAAAAGGAAGAATAGACATCTCATGGAGGTCACACGGTCAATGATATTCCACATGAACATCCCAAAACGGTTTTGGTCGGATGGTGTCTTAACCTCGTGTTATCTCATCAACCGAAACCTCTACTCAAATTTTAAACAACCAATCTACTTTTGAAGTGTTAAATAAGAGTAAACCTTTTATTAACCACCTAAGAGTGTTTGGTTGTGTTTGTTTTGTTTTTGTGCCTAGTGGACAAAGGAACAAGCTTGAAGCAAAGAGCATCAAGACCATGTTCATAGGCTACTCTAACACACAAAAAGGATACACGTTCTATGTACCCGAGACAAGAAGGGTCATAGTATCAAGAGATGTAAAGTTCCTTGAAGGCAAAAGCTTCTATGAAGACAAGAATTGGGATAGTGTGAAGGACTTACCCGAGAAGGTCGCGGATAGTGCTACAAGTCTAAGGAACCTAATGAAGAACCTTGGTATAAGTTTTGAAGAAGAACCAAGACAAGATGTACCAAGTCAACAACCCACTCCTCTTAATCATGAGGGGGAGAACAACAATGAGCAAGTCAACTCCGAACCACAAGAACCTAATGAGTCTGGGGGAGAATCAAATGCTCAACCACAACAAACTTCATCACAAGAAGACCAAGGACATGCTCAATAAGATCATGATCAAGAAGTGGGTCAAGAAGGAATTGAACCACCGGAGAAGGCTCTAAGGAGAAGCACTCGAGTGAAGAAGCACCCATCCAATTGGGTAAACACACGGGTATACTACAATAGCAAGGCGGTGTCTCATCCTACTCAAGTCGTATGCTCTCTAGCAAGCTTTCCCAAGGAACACCAAGTATTCATCACCTCCATGGATCAACCTGTAATACCAAGAACATATGAAGAGGCAATGAAGGAAGAAGTATGGGTCAATGCGGTTAAAGCCGATAACAAGGCAATGGAAGACAATGAGACCTTTTATGAGACTGACCTTCCTCAAGGCAAGAGAACCGGGAGCTCAAGATACATCGTCACTATCAAGTATCATAACAATGGTGAGATAGAAAGACACAAAGAACGGCTAGTGGCAAGAGGGTTTACACAAACGTATGGGGAATACTACATGGATACTTTTGCACCGGTTGCAAAGCTCCACACCGTAAGAGTCATCCTTTCATTGGCCACCAACCTCTCATGGGACTTGTTCCAAATGGATGTCAATAATGCTTTCCTTCAAGGAGAGATTGAAGAAGAAGTATACATGACACCACCACCGGGCCTAGAAGAAACCATCACTTCGGGAAAAGTGTTGAGACTAAAGAAAGCTATCTATGGACTCAAACAATCACCGAGAGCTTGGTACCACAAGCTTAGCTCAACCTTGATGGCAAAAGGATTCAAAAGATCTCATGTGGAACACACCCTATTCACCCGGACAAACGAAGAAGGTATAGTAGTAGTTCTTGTCTATGTAGATGACATCATCATCTCCGCAAAGAACAAGGAAGGTATCCAAGACACTAAACTCTATTTAAAATCTAAGTTTGATATTAAGGATTTAGGGGAACTCAAGTACTTCCTTGGAGTGAGGTGTGTAGATCCGAAGAGGGTCTATTTCTTTCCCAAAGGAAGTACACACATGATCTTTTAAGTGTTGTCAATATGATAGGTATTAAGAAAGCCAAGACACCTCTAGAAGATGGATACAAGATTATCCAAGAAGGAAATGGAGATGACAAGCCGTACACTGATCCTAAACTCTATAGGCAGATGGTGGGCAAGCTTATCTATTTGACAATCACAAGACCGGACATATGCTTTGCCATGAACCAAGTAGCCCAACCAATGCAAAAGCCGAAGATACACCATTGGAAGATGCTAGAGAGAATCTTAAGTTACATCAAGGAAACATCTAACTTGGGTATTTGGATGGGTTGCAACAAGAACACGGAGGTGATTGGGTATTATGATGCGGACTATGCCGGCAACTTGGAATATAGACGATCCACTATGGGGTATTTCACATTCATTGGTGGGAACCTTGTCACATGGAAGACTAAGAAGCAAAAGATAGTCTCTTGCTCAACCTCTGAAGCCGAGTATAGAGCTATGAGAAAGCTAACCCATGAACTCATGTGGTTAAAGAACTTGCTAGGAGATTTGGGAATCAAGATTGAAGCGCCAATGACTATGCATTGTGATAACCAATCGGCTATCCACATAGCGTCTAACTCGGTCTTCCATGAGAGGACTAAACACATTTAAGTGGACTGTCACAAGGTTAGGGAACAAATGATCAAAGGCACAATTCTTCCATGTTTCAACAAAAGTCAAGACCAACTTGCGGACATCTTAACCAAATCCGCAAGCTTGAAGGTTTGTGAGTCCATCCTACCAAGACTAGGACTCACACGGGCTACCAAAGCCTAAGTCTCCAACCGCATAAGCTTGTACTCTTTTCCCTTATGTGAGTTTTATCCCAAGTGGTTTTCTCACCAAGGTTTTAACGAGGCAAGGTTATGCGGGTTCCAAGCTTACCAATTGCATGAGGCTAAGCTTGCAGGGGAGTGTTAAAGAGACCAAAGGCTTTGCCCGGACAGACTTGTTCATCAAGGCAAAGACCTAACGTGCGACCGAAGTAGATGTCACATGTTCTCATGTTACCGTTACAAAGGAGACAAAAGGAATCATGAGACTAAAGAGAAGGATCTAGAAGATAGCCGTTGAAGAGAAGTAGCCGTTGGCAAGTGAGGAGCACTCGCCGTCCATACAGTCACGTGAAGAATTAAGGAGAGTGCCCTCCACTCGTCCGTACGGTCACGGGTCTTGTTAAGGACACGGTTAGCCGCGCCATTAATGTTTGGCGACAAGGAAGCATTGGATGCTTTTGGCATCTTCATTAGATACCATTTTAGGTATTTTGTTTATATATCTTATCTCTTTGTAACAACAAAACTTATCACACTTATCATAATGAAACCGATTCAAATTCCTCTCTCTCTCTATTCTCTCTCTCATGTTCTTGAAGTTCTTGATAAAACTTAAGAACACAAATCTTCTATTCTCCACTAATCTCTTAAATTCTAACATGCTATCAGAGCCTAATAGCTCTTGAACCTACTTTGCTTCCGCGCAAATACTCTCGATCACTCTCGGCATCAACCACTCTCGGTGCCGGCGATTCTCGGTGCTCGGCTACTCTCGATTCTCGGTACCAGCGATTCTTGGTGCTCGACAACTCTCGATTCTTGGTACAGAAGATTCTCGGTGCTCGGCTACTCTCGATTCTCGGTACCGGAGATTCTCGGTGCTCGGCTACTCTCGACTACCGTGCACTCTCGATAAATCTCAGCACATTCGGTTTCTTTCGATTCTCTTGGTTTCTAAGTATAAATCTGGAAGAAAGCTATCATCTTTGGTCTTTAGCATCCTAGATCTATCCAAGCTTGAACTTGTACAAGACAAGACAAGCCATTTCTCCTTCAAATCAAGCGGTAAACCATGGAAGACAAAGAATCCAAGGAGACTCCTTGTCCGGTTACCTTGAAAGGTATCAACTACCTCCTATGGGCAAGAACCAGGAAGATTGCTCTTTGTGGCCGCGGCTTGTGGAACCACATCCTCACTAGGCAAGACTCTCCCATCGATTTCAACTTCGGAAATGAGGAGCTCACCACCAATGATGAGAAGTGGTTCCAACTAGACCAAAAGGTCCTTGGAATCATCCAATGATCCCTTGAGCCGTCCATTTTGGAGGCTTAATCTTATTGCGAAAATGCAAAGGAGCTATGGGATTCTCTTCAAACTGTCTACGGCAACATATCAAACCTAAGCCGAGTCTATGAAGTCAAGAAGGCCATCAACGATCTAAACCAAGAAGACACTGAATTCACCAAGCACTTTGGGAAGTTTAGGTTGCTTTGGGCGGAATTAGAGATTCTTCATCCAAGCACCGTTGATCCTAAGGTGTTAAACGAACGGAGAGAGCAAGACAAAGTCTTTGGCTTGCTTCTCACACTCAACGGCAGCTACAAGGATATTACCAAGCACTTACTCCGAGCCGATTCTCTACCAAACCTTGAAGAGGTATGCGCTCGACTCAAAGGGAACAAGGCTCCATTGAACTCTTTGATGGCAAGAAAGAGCTAGTAACCGCACACAAAGTGGCGTATAAAACCTCCTTCCAAGAATTATGAAGAAAGGAGAGCTTTGACTTGTGAGCATTGCAAGAAGAAGGGCCACATCAAGGAGAAGTGCTGGATTTTACACCCTAATCTCAAACAAGCCAAGTTCAAGGACGCCTAGGCCAACTTCTCTCATGATGACTCGACGAGCATGCCAAGCACAAGCGGACCAAACCATGGAAAGGAAGAGGAGTCTTCGGCCATTGTCCCATACATGGACGAGATTGTGAGGAAGTCCGACTTTGATGCTCTCATCAAAGCCCTTAAGGGCTCCGGTATTTCAGCCTTCTACTCCCTTAGTGCTCAAAATATACACAATAAACCGTATAAGCCTATTATTATTGATTCGGGTGCTTCTCATCATATGATTAGTAACTTATACTTGATTAGTAATGTTAAACCGGGTTTAGGTAATGTCATAATTGCAAATGGGAGTGAGATTCCTATAGAAGGATTAGGGAACCTTAAGTTGTTTGATAGAGACTCTCAAGCTCTTTACATGCCTAGTTTTACTTCAAATCTTATATCCGTTAAACGCATTGCTTGTGATTTGAATTGAAATGTTATTTTCGGTCCTAATTATGTGTTTTTCAGGATATTAATAGTAAGGAGATCATCGGAAAAGGGGTCACAAGAGGCGAACTTTATGTTCTTGAAGAAAATGCATCTAGTTCTTTTCTTTGTCATGCTTTTAAATCGGTTATAGCCGAAGTAAACAATGTTATTTGGCATTTTAGACTTGGCCATCCTCATTTAAAAGCTTTAAAAAGTATTTTACCTAATGTTTCATTTGATCATCAAACTTGTGAAGCTTGCATTCTAGGCAAGCATTGTAGAACCGTATTTTCAAAATCAACCATGTGTTACAAACCTTTTGAACTAGTACACTCGGACGTTTGGTCCTCCCCTTGCAAATCTAGGGATAATCATACTTACTTTGTCACATTCATAGATGAAAGCTCTAAATATACTTGAGTTACACTTTTACAAACTAAAGATAGGGTATTAGAGGCTTTTAAAAACTTTCAAAACTATGTGACTAACCATTATAATGCTAAGATCAAAACATTTAGGTCGGATAATGGGGGAGAGTACACAAGCCGAGAATTCAATGAACATATAGCCCTCCATGGGATCCTTCACCAAACCACATGCCCATATACACCGCAACAAAATGGTGTATCCGAAAGGAAGAATAGGCATCTCATGGAGGTCACACGGTCAATGATATTCCACATGAACATCCCAAAACGGTTTTGGTCGGATGGTGTCTTAACCTCGTGTTATCTCATCAACCGAAACCCCTACTCAAATTTTAAACAACCAATCTACTTTTGAAGTTTTAAATAAGAGTAAACCTTTTATTAACCATATACTCAAAGAGTTTTAAATCGGTTTAACATGGATAAAGCAACTCCTCTGAGTACTCCAATGGTAAACAGGTCACTTGATATTGATAAAGATCCATTTCGACCTTGTGAAGATAACGAGCAAGTGTTAGGTCCTGAAGTACCTTATATGAGTGCTATAGGTGCATTAATGTATCTTGCGAATTGCACAAGGCCAGATATAGCATTTGCTACTAATCTGCTTGCAAGATACAACTCATCTCCTACTCGCAGACACTGGAACGGAATAAAACATATATTTCGTTACCTCCAAGGTACAATTAATTTAGGACTATATTATCCTAGAAACTCTGGTTTTTGTTTAGTTGGTTTCGCAGATACCGGATATTTATCAGATCCGCATAAAGCTCGATCGCATACCGGATATGTTTTCACAATGGGTGAAACTGCGATCTCATGGCGTTCTCAAAAACAGACGTTAGTTGCTACTTCGTCAAATTATGCAGAGATAATCGCGCTTCATGAAGCTTGCAGAGAATGTGTATGGCTACGAGCCATGTCTAAAAATATACAAGAAGCAAGCAGATTAATCGTTGACAAAGAACCTACACTAGTTTTTGAAGACAACGCTGCATGTGTTGCTCAAATCAAAGAAGGATATATCAAGAGTGACAAAACTAAACATATCCCGCCGAGGTTCATATCTTATACTCAAGAACTTGAGAAGAACCAAGAAGTCAATATTCGATATGTTTGTTCAAGCGAAAATGCAGCAGACGTGTTTACAAAGGCGCCTACCACTACGACGTTTAGAAGCATATTCACAACATCGGAATGCGTCATTTACGGGATCTTTAAAGTGAATGATATAGTTGACACTTTCAGGGAATTATGTTACTGTACTCTTTTTCCTTATTCCGGTTTTATCCATATCGGGTTTTTCCGTGATAAAGGTTTTAACGAGGCAGTATATAATCCAGTATTGATGGGTTATTAAGGGGGAGTATTACGAAGTGAATACTCAAAGGCCCATTTAAAACAACCGTCATCAGTTAACCGACTTTAGATGGCTATAAATAGAAGAAATAATGTTGTTATTTTATGATCATGAACATAGACGAACAAAAATTAATAAACGCAAGTTCTTTCTCTTCACACAGACAACTCTCATAAATAATAATAGTTTTATACCATTTATTGATGATTCAAACTATATTCTAAGAAAATTGCAATAAATTCCAATAGAAAAACAACAGAAAGATTAAAGAACGAAGAAAATATTAAAAACCAAAATGGTAAACTTAATATTTTATTGAAAACTTACTCATTTTAAGAAGACGTGATGAAGATATGTTTTGGATTATTTTGGTTGTAAACAACATTGAATGTTTTTTTTTGAACTTTTTTATCGTTATCGTGATAAAAAAATTAAATTGAATAAATGGTATGATCTGGTATAATAAATTTAAAGTTTACATATTTATAATATAAAAATCTATGATTATTTAATAATTTTTAAAAGTCACGTATATCATATTTGCAAAAATATTAGAATATTAAGGATCAATTTGAGTTATCGTAAGGATCAACTTGAGTTATCGTGAATGTAAACTAAACCATAATATTGATGATATTGATGATCAACTTAAATTATTGTGAAAGTAAACTAAACCGGATAATTACTACTTATAATATTAATAAAAATCCACAATTATCTAATATTTTTTAAAAAGGAGTATATAAAAAAATATTAAAAATCTGGATGTTATTGAATAATGGTGAATATAAACTAAATCGTATAATTACCAATCGATAACAATAAGTGATTATATGAAATTATAATAGATACTAAAATCCCAATAAAAATAATAATGTCTATTTTTACAAAATAATACAAACCCTTAAAAAATTAAATAGAAATAATATTAAATGTGGAACAAAGATATTTAAAACGAGTTTTTCCTTGATATTAATTAAAATATTGTCAAATTTATGATTTTTTGGAACAAAACATACTCAAAATAATTTTATTTAGTTATATATAACGAAAAATGATAAAAGAACCTCAAATTAAAATAGTATTTTAAATAAGAAATTCCTAAATTTTCTCTCGAATGGACATTTAAGCTAAATTTCTAAATTCACTCCCATGTTAAAATTAAGTCAAATTACTTTCTATTTATTATATATGATGATTCACGTTAAACGCGCACACTTTTATATAATAAGATAATAAAGTTTAAAACACACAAAATTATCAATTTCATTGTTTTTGTTGGAAGTGAAACTATTTGAAAGTTTAAAGTTACCAATTTCATTATTTTTTACGAGATTTTCTCTATTTTTAAAATAATAAAAATACAGTAAACTTTTATGTTCAGCTCGCTTGAACATTTTTTTTCCTAAATGTGATTGTGTCTGTTGGGCTTATTCGCCTTTCTGGATAATCTTAATGGGTTGGTCTTCGTAATGTTATTTCGGTTTTAATATAACAAAACAAGTTTTTTTAAAATAAACCGCAAAAGTAAAAACCCAAAAGAGGTAGAAAAGAAAAAATCGAACCCTTTAAAGTTACCACTTTCATTGTTTTTTTAAGAGATTTTTTATATTTTAAATATAATGAAAATAGAGTAAACTTTATGTTGAGCTAACTTGAACATTTTTTCCTTAAATGTGATTGTGTTTGTTGGGTTTATTGGTCCTTTTTGTATAATCTTAATGAGTTGGTCTTTGTAATGTTATTTAAGTTTTAATATAACAAAACCATTTTTTAAAAATAAACCGCAAAAGTAAAAACCCAAGAGAGGTAGAAAAGAAAAAACCGAACCCTTTAAAGTTATCAGTTTCATTGTTTTTTACGGGATTTTCCCTATTTTAAAAATAATGAAAATAGAGTAAAATTTATGTTCAGCTGGCTTGAACATTTTTTTCCTTAAATGCGATTGTGTTTGTTGGGCTTATTGAGTTTTTTGTATAATCTTATTTGGTTGGTCTTCGTAATGTTATTTTGGTTTTAATATATAAAATTTTTTTTTAAATAAACCGCAAAAGTAAAAACCCAATAGAGGTAAAAAAAGAAAAAATTGAACCCTTTAAAATTACTAGTTTCATTGTTTTTTACAAGATTTTCCCTATTTTTAAAATAATGAAAATAGAGTAAACTTAATGTTGAGTTGACTTGACATTTTTTTCCTTAAATGCGATTGTTTTTGTTGGGCTTTATTGTATAATCTTAATGGGTTGCTCTTTGTAATATTATTTCGGTTTTAATTTAACAAAACAAGTTTTTTAAAATAAACCGCAAAAGTAAAAACCCAAGAGAGGTAGAAAAGAAAAAATTGAACCATTTAAAGTTACCAGTTTCATTGTTTTTTTACGAGGTTTTCTCTATTTTTAAAATAATGTTACCTAGTATTTGTAATGATAAAATATAGTATTTGTAATGATAAAATCTAATTTAAAAGTAAATAAATTGGAAATTGTATTCAACCCATCTAATCTTTAAGGAACATCAACTGAACTGGATGGATCAGTTTGTAAGTATTTGGCAGGTGACGCTTATAGTTTGACCAAGAAGCACACAAAAGACACGGGCTAGACAATAATGTTTGACTTAGCAACAGGCAATAACACAAGAAAGACAGAACCAAATACTAATACTGAACAATCAACATCATCACTACAATACACTCAAATGTAATCTCCATAATCTTGAAGGAACATCAACTGAACTGGATGGATCAATTTGTACTAATCAATGTAACATACTAAATAAGTTCACAAACATTTTAAAATGCATTACCCCCCGCGGATAAAATTATTAAATTGCATACTAGTAGTTTTTTTAGACGATAAGAAGATAATAGAATAGAGGGATAAAATTAGAGAGTTCGGGATATCACAGACGTTTGCTCTTCTTCGATAACAGCAGCCCCTCTGTTGTAAACCTCTACATCGGCTACATGAACATCTTTGCCAAGAACCGTTATGTTAACAACCCGTGACCACTTTCCAACGGTCGAATCCCATCCAATGATGCTGTTAGAGACGCAAGCATGTTGTTTGATCCTAGCACCGCGCATCACAGTACACCCCAACAACCTCACACCTGAATCAATAACACATCCTGGACCAATCACAACATCATGTCCTATCAAACAACCTTCTCCAATGACCACACTCTCATCAATCAGAACATTCCCGATAATATGATCCCCTGTGACTAGTTCCTGCGAAGATTTCTTTCTCAGAGAATCAAGATACATTCTTTGCCATGTTATGTAATCTTTTGGTTGACCAATGTCCATCCAAAAACCAGGGAGTACCATGGCGTAAAGCATCTTCTCAGCAGCTATCTTTGGGAATATCTCTTCCTCTATCGATGTCCGTCTCAGCTCAATCATGTCGAGAACAGACGGACTCAGTAGGTATATCCCAGCATTGATCTTGTTCCCAACAAAATGTGACGGTTTCTCAACGAAACTTTCAACTCTAGATGTAGCCTCCTCCATAACCACCACACCGTACTTGGAAGGATCATCGACCTGTTAATGCATCAAAGTTAGTACACAGATTGAAATGAATGAATGTAACAGTTCAATTTCACAAAAAAATCGTAGTCAGACACCTTGGTGACCATGATTGAAGCTTGAGTGCCATGACTTTTGTGAAATTGGATCATATCAAGCAACAGGTATTCGCATATGACATCACTGTTGAGTACAAAGAAGGGATTTCCTGATTCATCGATCAGCTTATCACGAGCAAGAGCGAGAGGCCCTGCTGTCCCAAGGGGTTCAGTTTCCTGTGAAAAAGAAATCTTTATCTCCAGCTTCTTCTCATATTCATCCATGAATTGCAACATAACCTGAGAAAACATCAACAAGGAGGAACATGACCTGATAAAATTGTCGAAATTAATCATGTATATTAATGTAACCTCTTTACCTCTCTGGTTGTTGGTGATTGATAGCTAAAACAACTTCAGTCACTCCAGCAGCTTTTAGAGCTTCAATCTATTTTTCAAAATTTTGATGATGTCATGTAGTAAAAATATAGGAGTAAAGAAACATCAAGAAGAAGAAAGAAGAAAAGAAACAAACTTGATGCAAAATCATGGGCTTATTTCCAAAATCAACAAGCGGTTTTGGCATGCTGAAAGTAAGTGGTCTCAACGAGTTCCGAATCCTCCGACCAGAATTAGAGCCTTCATTCTGCATATATTTATACATATAATTATCAAAAATCATATAATATTTACAATGTGGATTAATATACACACAGAGGAACATCTCTCAATCATTCATTCAACAGCTACTAATTGTGCTTATGCGATCCAAAAACAGGTAAAAAAAAGTGCACATCTTTAATTTTTTGTACATTACAAAAATATATGTATATAAAAATAAGATCTTTTGTTTTTTTTTCCAGAAAAAAGTATAAAGAAGAAAGAGAAAGAAGACTGAAAACTGCGGAGGAGAATTGAAGAGAATCCGAAGAAAACTGACATGAAAATTTTGGAATGGCCACAGATCTGTGAAAGGAGTCTCTGTCTCTTGCGACTGAAATCACAGATCTAAGAAGAAGGAGTTTGTCTCCTGACAAGCGTTTGTGGGTTTGACAATGCGGCTAATAAAAGTGATAGATAATTCACGTAAAACCCGCGTGTGCTGAGGCCACGATTTTATATAATAAAATATTAAGTTTCAGCGTTAATCAAATACTAGTAAATAGGGTGGGCAAATAATCCGAACCCGACGACCCGAACTGTACCTGATCCTAAAAACCCGGTTCGGGTCGTTTTAGGGTAATATCTATTTACCCTATTGGGTATGAAACTCCTAGATCTGTGGGTAACGGGTCGGGTCGGGTATTACCCGATACCCGATCGGGTTACCCGCAAACCCGATCATATATACATATACATATAATATATAAGACATATGTACATGTAATATATAATAATATATCTATTTATACATTATAATTTGTTATACATGATTTATGAAATGTTTTCCTCTCTCTATATTTACTTTATTTAGTGGATTTATTGATTTAAATGTTAAATTTGGATGTTGGTAATTTAGTTTAGACTTCAACTTTGCTTATTATGAAATTATTTCATGATTATATGACTTGTTTTATTTGTAGGTGTCGGGTAAATCAATATCATTTCGGGTATTAAAGTCATTCGAGTGTAAAATTCTCTTAACCCGACCCGTAACCGTTTGTAACGGGTATTTATTTTAAAATCCGAACCGACTCGAACCCGGTTAGACCCGAACCGCATCCGAACCGATATTCTAAATTTATCCTAATGGGTCTTAAACCTCTATACCCGGTGTACCCGAACCCGATCGGGTTACCCGTTTGCCCACCCCTACTAGTAAACATAAGATTGGTTTAGTACATGGGAAATCATATAATATTAATTTAATTTAAAAAGTGGAGTTGCCCTTAGAGATGTCAATTGGGCGTCATGTCCATGGACAGTCCGCGTGGACCATTATGAGATCATATATAATTGGTCGAAAATGGGCGAGACCCAAATTCGAAAGCGGACAAACCATTTGGACATTGGTCCGCCCAATGGTTTTAAAAAATTAGGATTATGATTTGGATTTTTCATAAATTACAAAATTACATTTTTTCGTAAAAGCCTCAAAATCACATATCTCAATAAAAAACGTAAAATCACGTTTTTACGTCGAAACAACAAAATCACGTTTTTCCGTCAAAACCACAAAATCACGTTTTTCCGTCAAAACCACAAAATAACGTTTTTCGCATAAACCGCAAAATCACGGTTTTCCGCAAAAACCGCAAAATCACGTTTTTCGCATAAACTGCAAAATCACGATTTATTGTCAAAACCGTAAAATCACGTTTTCCGCAAAATCACGTTTTATCGTCAAAACTGTAAAATCACCTTTGTTATGTTAAACTCGCGAAATCATGTTTCCGTTAAAATCGCGAAATCATGTTTCCGTCAAAACCGCAAAATCAGGAAAAAAAAACGGAAACCGAAAATAAATTTCGAAACCATAATCGAAAATGAAATTTGAAACCATAATCGAAAATCGGAATTAAAAAAATAATTAATGTTCTTATTTGGATTTAGTCTTATTTGGACATTGCGAACAACCCATTTTTCAAGGTCCTATTTGGGTTTGGTCATATTTGGACATGGTCTTATTTGGGTTATGACCAATTACGTCCGCAAAAATAAATTGTCCATTTGGACACACCCATTGGACGCGGACATGCCTAATTGACATCCCTAGTTCCCCTGATCCGGAGATATATTTCATTTTTTGTTATATTAAACTGGAGTACAAGTTTACATTTTGTTTAATTATTTTTGTAAACATAGTAGTTTGATACAATGTTGTTTTTATTTATACACACTAGGCTTGGGCATTCGGGTTTCGAGTTACGATATATAGAACCCGAAGGGTTTTTGGAATAATTTTGGGTCGGTTCAGGTCGGGTTAATTTTTTTTTTATGAAACCCGGTAATCACCCGAAAAAATCGGGTCTTCTTTGGTTCGGGTATTTGGACCCGAAAAACCCGAATAAAACCCGAAAAACCCGAAAAAAACCCGAAAAACCTGAACAAACCCGAAAAGTCCGAAAAACCTGAATAAAACCCGAATGAAACCCGAAAACATGAATGCATTGTTGATGTATCGGAAGGAACCTGATAATTAACTCAATCTAAAGATTCAAAGAATCTTTGAGACCGACTACCTGACAAAGATGAATTTAATCGAATCTTTAGTCAAGGCTTCTTGTAAGGATGAATTTAATCAAATCTTTAAACAATACATCTTGTGAAGATGAATTTAATCAAATCTTGACAAGGCTTCTCGTGAGATGAATTGAATCAAATCAACACAAGGTTTAAGAGAAATCTCTTGTTTATTAATTATCAAAGTCTGAATTACAACATAAGTCCAAATGACCTATTTATAATAAATCATAAAACCCTAAAATATTCTAAATAGGAATAGGAAAACATCTAAATAATACATAACAAATAATGTAAATAATAAAGATATTTGTAAATCTTCCAAATATCTCTCTACATCATTCGGAAGGAACCTGATGCAACTTGATAATGATGTAGCGGAAGGAACCTGATAATTAAATCAATCTAAAGATTCAAAGAATCTTTGAGACCGACAACCTGACATAAATGAATTTAATCGAATCTTTAGTCAAGGCTTCTTGTAAGGATGAATTTAATCAAATCCTTAAACAAGGCATCTTGTGAAGATGAATTTAATCAAATCTAGACAAGGCTTCTCGTGAGATGAATTAAATCAAATCAACACAAGGTTTAAGAGAAATCTCTTGTTTATTAATTATCAAAGTCTCAATTACAACATAAGTCTAAATGACCTATTTATAATAAATATTGAAAGCCCTAAATTATTCCAAATAAGAAAAGAAAAACATCTTAATAATAAAATAACTAATAATGTAAATATAAAGATATTTGTAAATCTTCCAAATATCTCTCTGCATCATAAAGTCTTACTAGAAAATTTCTTATTTCGTTTGTTATTGTTTTCAATGTGGGAGAAATTTAATTCTTAAAAGTTTTATATGTGAACCTGAATTTGTTGGATCTGAATTTGTTGGGCCTGAAATTTAATTTATAGAATTCTCCAAACAAAAATTGGAAAGTTTTAATCTAGTTAGACACTAAAGAAAATATCTATGTTAATTTAGACATCAAACAAATTACCAACTAAAAATGAAATAGTTTTGAATTTTTGATTATAGTAATATACATAGCTCGTATTCATGAATATATATTGAACACCTATTGATAAGATAGAAAATCAAAGAAGTTTAAAGTGTAGAGTAAAGAAAAATAATATATTTTAAGAGAACCGAAATATAGATAAGTTTGATGTTCGTATAGTGAAACTATATCCATTCTTAAAAGGGATATTCTACGCATTAGGATAAAGTGCAAAAAATAAAATTTTAGTAACAATATTCTTAATATTGTTTAAAATATTATTTCGAATGTTTTTCTAAATTTTCCAATTTTGATTTTTACGGGTTTAGAAATATTGTATTACAATCCCGCGTATACGCGGGTCCTTATCTACTTCATTAGAAAAATGGAAAGATTAAATTATATATTTAATTTTTTATGATAATAGTCTAGTTAAATATAAGATTGATGTATTATTTACTTATTTTAGTGGGATATCAATATATGATTTCTGTTTGTTTATGCAAAAATAATTTTTGGCGCAAAACTAGGAAGAAATATTAAATCAAAGTTTTGAATCTCAGATTTATTATTTTTTATATATGATATCTTTTATACAATCTTTTATATACCTTATTCTATACTTGACTCAATGCAAATTTAGTGGCCTTCTTAAATTGATTATTTACAACTAATATTAAACACTAGGTTCAAACCCGTGCAACGCACGGGTACCTTTATATTTAGTTTTTCATTTAGACTATTATCTTTAGCTACTTATTATGTCGTTTTGTAGTTTATAGGGTGAATTAAATATCTAGCCTCAAATAAATTGAATATTAGTTTTGAGCAACAATGATGATTTATTTTAGTTCTCACAACACCTATTTTACAAGCCATACCGAAAATACCCCTACCAACTTACTCTCAAAATCGACGGCAAGAGACAAGATACTATTTAGAAGATAATGTGTAAGAGAGAGCATTTAATGCTCTGACATAGTGTAAAAGATCAATACTTGTTAGGAGAAATTTTGAGTGGTAGCTTATCCCCTAATGATGATCTTATCGACTAACGGTGGTTACTTGTTATTATAGAAATATTATTAGGTTACATTATAAGGTTTATACTTAACAAGAGAGGTTGAATTTAACAATATAAATATGAGTTAACAGAGATACCATTATTGGTACCAAAGAAATAAACATCCGAACACCATTAAAGT
The DNA here is from genome assembly GCA_963556525.1 of Cochlearia excelsa. Lineage (NCBI taxonomy): Eukaryota > Viridiplantae > Streptophyta > Magnoliopsida > Brassicales > Brassicaceae > Cochlearia > Cochlearia excelsa. The sequence goes on from CAUVZT010000022.1 coordinate 849,930, forward strand.
CTAAAAAACAAAAACACCATTAAAGACACAAGTCATTTGGAAGTATTTAAGGACAAGTTACTTAGACCAATAAGTGAAAAAGATATGAGGTAATGGTTTTTATGGTTTTTATGGTTTTTTATGGTTTTTATGGTTTTTAACTTTATTCATTTAGTTCATATGAAGCAGAAGCTAATATGTGTTTTACCATCTACTATTTGGATACCGATAACAAATATGTTAGCCGATAATAACGCATGCTTGATAATGTCGGTTTCGGTGCGAATATGGATAAGCCATTGGATGAAAGATGATGGTGGTTATTTAAATCATGTGGCGAAAGCTGCAAATGATGTTGTTGAAGTTAAGTTCAAGGAATCGGGAAGATTTTGGGAGGCGGCTAACATAATCAAAGGACAATACAAGGTTCAAGTAGCAGTCTACATTGAACTCTCTTACAAATGGCCAACATAGATCTTGGGACTCGATTGAAAGATATGTAACCTCAACTTGTAACATATAAAATAACGTTGGCGTGAGTTTGTTTATGGGGATAAGAGTGGACTTAGAAGATATGTAACCTCAACTTGTAACATATAAAATAACATGTAAGAATTATAGTAACAGATAACATCAACATATGCATACACTGTAACATCAACATATGCATACATCATAACACCAAGCAACTCTTCACTATAAACGATAATCTTCTTGGGAAGTTAAGGAACAACCATATAATACATCAATTGATACCGCAAAATGTTATTAAGTTGGCGGTTAGGGGATAAGTTATAATATATACGATAACATTCTTAGCAGATAACAATCTAGTTACGAAATATGTTGGACATTTTAGAGGATATGTTATAAGGTAAACATATATAACTAATACACAACTACAAGAATCAACGAACACAGTTATACTAGAAATATTGGTTCGAACTAAGATCTCGATCTAAATCGGGTAAAGAGAATCAATGATCAGACGCAACATCTCATACTTGTGTTAGACGTTTATCCTATTACCAAACAACTTTTCTCCATAAATAATAATCCTTTCAAAAAGTTCAAAAACTGCAATATGTGGGATACATAATTTGTTAGCGTCTAGAAAACTAACATAATAATTAGTAGCTACTATATATTTTACACGATAATAATATTATCAATTATCAATCAGATTACAAGTGTAATACAAATTACGCGATAAACATTATTCGCAACTACATAAACAGAGAATCCCAAAATACAATTATCCATATAATTTTTGATAGAACCGATATCTTTTCAAATAATGAAAGCTCAATCAATATCACAAAAAACTAATGAAAAAACAATTAATTTGAAATTTACTATGGGCTATCCACAAAATACATACAACTAATAGTAATTAATCAGTACCATCGTATTCTCCAGAAAATTGATTAGGGTTAAAAACAAAAACAGAAAAACCAAATTTTCGTCAATGTATGTTCAAAATTAGTGACTACCTATGAAATTGAGAGTGAATCTATGAGATTGCATATAAATCACTACACAAATTGAAACTCATTACTCAAGTAAACTAATTGTTCTTCGAAATCCATACCTAAAGAATCTTTTTTTGTTCCGGTTGTAGATTTATAATCGTCTCTAACTCTAAAAATCGTCGTTTATTGTTGATCCAATTTTTTTTAAAGAACTATGAATGAAAGAAGCGGACAACTTATCCAAAGAAAAACAAATCAAAACCGAGAAAGCTTGTGTTTTTAGTAAGATATTGTCTATATCTTCCTCTTGGATGAAAGAGACAAAATAAACTTTTTTAAAAAATGAAAATGATTAAAAGTATCATAAGCCAGATTGTGTCAGTGGTGCCAGACGACTTTGGCTTTTAAAAATCAAGTTGATACTAAGAGGTAGGGACAAAAGTGTCATATAACTGATGAATAGTACCGTCTACAGAAGCAACTTTTACAAACCTAATTTTCGATTCTTCTGAGGCCATATTGTATAATTATCCTAGTTTATATGCATGTGAACTTACCTAGAGGTCTTTTTACATGTACGTTAGATAACTTGAAATTAAAATTAGTCGAAAACATATAGTACTTTTTCTAGTATTTATCAATGAGAAAGAAACATATACTTTCCTTTAACGAATATTACATTTAGTTTTTATGAATATTATTTATGTTGGCGTATGTTGTCCCGCTTCCCATCTTTTTAATTTTTTTAATTATTGACGCGTTTTCTTCTTTATAAATGCGACTTGATGCAGTTGTTTCCAGTTGTAGCCTGCCTGGCTAATCATATTAATATTTCAATATTTATGCTATAAATTCTAAAAATTGGAAAACATACGTAATAATTGAAGATCATATATTAGGATTTACCTTCATAGAGTTTTAGGTTTATACCCTCTTTGTAATTTATTCATACATAATTTTCTTCAAATTCATTAGCCACATCATCCCATAAGGCCAACCGAACAATTATTTTCCTTCTTATATAAACAAATATCATTTTTGTGTTGTTGGTAAAACATTTTCTTTCATCATTCAATAATATGGTGAGTACGTACTGATAACTTGCATATTTTACACATTTTACCTTAGTTTATGCATTAGAATTAACTCATTTTGGTTCGTTTCATGTATTTCAGGTTTCGGAGCGTTAAAACGACAAAAGACGAAGAATTCAAGCAAAAAAAGAAGTGGAAACACTTGCATCGGTTTGTTGTATCGGTTTCTCTTGGCCGATATAGAAGAAGCGCTTTTTGCCGAGGCTTGTATCGGCCAGTTATATCGGTCACACCTGGCCGATACAAGGAAAAGGAGAACCTGAATATGCATATCGACATGATGTACCGGTTTGGAGTGGCCGGTACAGAGGAAAAGAAGAAGAAGCACTTATATGGACATGTTGTATCGGCTTGGCCTGGCCGATACGAAGAAAACGAAGTCGAAGCAAGGCTACCGACCAGCACGTATCGACCAGCCTGTACCGGTTTCACTTGACCGGTACAGGTTGTGAAAATTAAAGGGAATTCGGTTTTCTATTTCAAAAAGGAAAACGAAGTCGAAGCAAGGCTACCGACCAGCACGTATCGACCAGCCTGTACCGGTTTCACTTGACCGGTACAGGTTGTGAAAATTAAAGGGAATTCGGTTTTCTATTTCAAAAAGGAAAACAATTCCTAAACCAAATTGGTTTTTCTTTATTTTATTTGGTTTAAACATATATTAGGGTTTTTGCCTTTTGTTTTGGACAAGCCATCTTTTAGTTTTGTTTTCTCTTCCATCGTTTGTTTTTGCTTTTGAACCTTGGAGATCTTCTTGGTGTTTAAGTTCTTGACCACCTTTGGAATCTTCATCATCATCAATAAGATTTTCTTGAACCCTTAATCTCTTGTTTTTTGTTTATGTTTATGTTTTCTTTGAATCTAATTGCTTTGAATTTCAACATGCTTAGTGAGTAGTTCCAAATAGACAATTGGGTTAGGGTAGAAAGGGGTTGATTGAATCTAAGATTGATAGTTGTCAAGAACTTAATAGATCATAAAACTTTAGTCTTTGGTAACAAACTTAAAGCCTTAATCGAGTTGGCCATTCGATTATTGAACCTAGGAAACTTTATGAATCGAGAGATTATAAAGGTTCCTGAACCATTACCTTAGAACCAAGCCTAGCTTAACCGAGAGCTCTGTGTTAATAAGCTTGGTGGTTAGAATTGATTTGTTCTTAAAGTTTCTCGACGATTAAACTATCCAAGAAATTATTTTAGTTTAATTGTTGAGAAAAGGATCATTGCCACGAGAGTGGATTGATCTAAAATCGTTTTCAAAACCTTAAAATTATTTTTGTAAAAGACAATTTTAAAATCTGAAAGTTTAATCACCCTTTGAAAACACCTTAACCTGATTGTTTAGCTTTTAATTAATATTTTAAAACTCTTAATTCACGTTTTCGTTTTGTTTAATTTTCGGTTACAAAATCTCACAAACAACAACCTTTTGATCAAGCTTAAACTGAGTTCGTTTCGCATAAATTCAAGTACATTGTTTGCTCCTGATTTGGTTTGACATCTTAAGTACTACGATAAGATATTAGATTTAACGGGGTAAAATCTCGTTTATCAAATTGGCGCCGTTGCCGATTCAGGAATTCGAACAATTATTAGAATTTTGAAACTACTTGGGATTAAGTTTCATTTTCGTTCCTAACTTGTTTTCTTTTCTTGTGATTTTCGTTTTGTTAGGTGTATGCAAAGGAGAAGTCACCGACAAAGTGACAGCTTGCTCTTCTTCGCAGACATCAAAGCACACGAAAGAGCTATCTCACGAGAAAGAAGATCCAGCCATCACTCCGACTCATCTACATCAGAAACTTCAGATTCAGATTCAGAATTTGAGATGGGTGATGCAAACAACGCACCTAACGTGGCGCGCACCATTGGAACATCCGATGTGCCATCAAACATCACCAATCGTAGTGGCATCATACCACCAGTCATCGCCAACAACAACTTTGAGATCAAGTCTAGTCTCATCAATATGGTGTCCAGCAACAAATTCTATGGGCTGCCTAGTGAAGACCCCATTGATCATCTTCACCAATTTGACATGCTATGCGACACAGTGAAGATCAATGGTGTCAATGAGGACATGTTTAAGCTGCGTTTGTTCCCCTTCTCACTCGGGGACAAAGCACACATATGGCAGAAGAATCTTGTAAAAGACATCATACAGACTTGGGAGGCGTGTAAGACGGCTTTTCTCACAAAGTTCTTCTCGGTGGTGACACTACAAGAATCTGCGCAAATTACCACGAAAAATTTACAACGATTATAATCGTCGTAAACTTACGACGACATTACGACGATTTTACGACGATTTTTGTATTCGTCGTAAAATCGTCGTAAATTTACGACGATTTTAATCGTGGTAAATTTACGACGATTTTACAACGATTTTCCGATTAAGAACCAAATCGTCGGTAAATCGTTGTAAATTTACCACGATTTTACAACGTTTTGATTTATAAGAATATTTCGTCGCTAAATCGTTGCTAATTTACCACGAATTTACAACTTCTAATTTTGGAACTTTTTAACAACGATTTAAAGATATTTAATCTGGTAGTTGAAAACGTGTATTTACTGTTGCACCTAACTATTTACAACTTTCATTTTAGTCGTTAAATCGTTGTAAAAACATTGTTAATTCCTTGTAGAATTATGAATCGTTGTAAATTAATAGTTAATTTCCTTGGTAAAAAGTTGGAAAATTTTATAAAATCCTATAAATACCTCCCCATCTTTCACCATAAATCACACCATCAATTTTATATCTCTCTATCTCTCTATCTCTCTGACTTACAAAAAAAAAATTCTTTTTATAAAAAAAAAATGTCCGGAGGCGATATTTACGAAATCCGAAAATGGATGTACATACATCGAGGCAATGACGGATCAGTGACAAGGGAGTTCCTCGACGGGGTTGAAGTATTCATGCAGCAAGCCACAAATCTACCTGTCACTATCGAAAGCGGTAAGATATTTTGTCCTTGTATCAAATGCGACAATAGACGGTTCATTTTGGTTGAAAATGTTTGGAAGCATTTGTTAAATAGAGGATTTACACCACAATATTATATATGGTTTCGGCATGGGGAAGGTTATTCGGTAATGTTGCTAGTAGTAGTAATTATCATCGGGAATCGTAGACTATGACCAGCATGTAGAAAATGAGTATGATTTTTATAATTTTCATCATGATCATGGAAATGAACCGGATAGGATAAATGACATGGTTAGCGATGCATTTCGTCCTGAAGTTGCATCTGATGGAAATTTAGTTGAAGAACCTAATTTAGATGCTAAAAAATTCTACGACATGTTAAATGCTGCAAATCAACCAATATATGATAATTGTAGAGAAGGACACTCTAAATTGTCATTAGCTGCTAGAATGATGAATATTAAAACAGACCTAATTAGGGACGATTTTACCACGATTTTAAGAATTTTCGATTTATTATAAATACAAATTTACAACCAAATATTCGTTGTGAAATCGTTGTAACAATTACAACGATTTTACAACGAATATGTTACCACGAATTTACAACGAATTTGGTTCGTCGTAAAATTTACCACGATTTTACGACGATTTGGCTTTTACTTCGATCGATTAACGACGAAATGGAAATCGTCGTTAAATCGTGGTAAACTGCATTTTACCACGATTTTACAACGATTATGGTCGTGGTAAAAGTCATGATTTCTTGTAGTGTGAGGACATCAAAGCTAAGAAACGAAATCTCAGCTTTCGCACAAAAAGACCAAGAAACGTTCAGCGAGTCTTGGGAAAGATTCAAGAGCTACACGGTGAGATGTCCACATGATAAACGAGATTTTACACTCGTTATTTCGAATGTCTTATTGTAGTAATTAAGGTGTCAATCCGAATCAGGAGCAACTAATGTAATAAACCTTATGAGAAACTACACTCAGTTTAAGCGAATTAAAAGAGTTGTTTTGATTTTGTAACCGATGGTGAATTAGCAAGAAAACAAAAGATTAATTTGACAAGTTTTAAGACTAAATTTAAATGCAAAACAACCAGGTTGGGGTACTTTAACGGGTGATCAACTTTCAGATTTCTAAATGCCTTTTAACAATTGTAACTTTAAGGTTTTGAAAACGTAATTTAGATCAATCCACTCCCGTGACAATGATCCTTTCCTAACAAGTAAACTAAAACAATGCCTTGGATAGTTTAAGTTTTAGAAAACATTAAGTTCAAATCAATTCAACCACTAAACTTATTAACACAGATTCCTCGGTTAAGCTAGGTTTAGTTTTAGGATAATTGTTCGGGAACCCCACACTTTTCCCAAAGGTGAAGCTTCCGGGTTCTATCAATCGAATGACCAATTCGATCAAAGCATTAAGAACATTACCCTAGATTAAAGTTTTATAAAGTTTAAGATCAAGACAATTACAATCCTAATGTTGATTCACCCTTTTTCCCCAACCTAATTGCCTAAGGGAGATTACTCACTAAACATTATGGATACCAAAACAATCAAGGTTGAAAACAACATGAAAAATAAAATAACAAGATCAAGGGAAAGAAGAACTCTGTTATTGAAATTAAGGTGTACAAGAATTTTGATGCAAAAACAAATCCAAGCAAGCAATTATCCAATCGAAAAACAAGAACAAACTCTCTAGAACAAAGTATGATAAGCTAAAAAACAAAGTCTGCTCAAAACATAATGTTTTGACCTAAAAAAATTCGTCTTGGGCCTTCAGAAAACGTCTTGGGCCTTTTTTTCTTTGTTTTTTCGCAGCCAATATCGACCAGAATATGGTCGATACACTTGGTCGATATCGACCAGATTTGGTCGATACGACAAATCGGTATTCCGCAGCAGATTGACCCGTCTTCAGTAAAACTGACATAACTTTCGATCTAACCGTTGAAATCATCTCAAACCACCTTCACATGAATGTCTTGAACGCGTGTATTTTTGAAGCTTTTCGTCTATCTTCGATATCGACCAAACTCCATCGATACCATAGGTCGGTATGAGTTTCCTCCCAATATCGACCAGTTGTTGGTCGATACCATAGGTCGATATGACCTTATTTCCCTCTTGTTTGCCTTTTCTTCGCGTCTCGACCACAGCTAATCGGTACAAGTCCCCGATATGGACGTTTTTGACACTCTAAGTTCCTTTTCTCGCCCTTTTGTCGCTTTAGCACTCCTGAACCTGAAAACGCATGAACAAACACAAATGCAACCTATATGATACTAAATGCAACCTAAATGTGTTAGTTCTAATGCAAAAATCAAAGTAAAAACATGCTAAATATGCAATATATCACCACACCACGGATTCACGGGAGAGAGCTTACTTAGCACCTTCTACCGTGGTCTAAAACCGAAGTTTAGGATGCTTCTCGATTCAGCTAGCCAAGGAAATTTCCTTGGGAAAACGGAAGCCGATGGACAGCTTTTGGTGGAGAATTATGCTTTAAGTGATAGCAACTACGGTGAGGAATATGATCGCACACACCGAAGCTCCGGGAATGATGATCAATTTCGAAGGGAGATTAAGGCGGTGAAGTAGAAGCTTGACAAGCTACTCATGACTCAACATGCGGGGATCAACTTCGTAGGAAGTAGAGAAGAAGAGGCGACCCCACTTCATAGCACTCATGAGGAGATAAACTATGTGGGTAATCAAGGTGATTGGCGTTTCAACAACTACAAACACAACCCGAACCTTTCCTACCCAAGCACCAACGTAGCTAATCCTCAAGATCAAGTCTATCCCCAAGCACAACAAGGAGGTTACCAAGGTAAACCTCAATACAACCAAGGAGGATATGCACCGAGACCACCACATAATTGTCCTCCGGGTTACAACAACCCCCCTGGTGCTCAAGGAGTGGCTGCATCACCAGCTCCCCAAGGTGATCAAACCACTCAGATGCTAAAACAGATTCTAGACGGCCAAACCCGAAGTCAAATGGAGTTCAGCACGTTCAAGAAAGAAATTCAGGCAACGGTTGACAACTCTTACCATGATCTCAACGCCAAGTTTGAAACTTTGAGCACTCACTTGAAAGCCTTGGATAATCAAGTGGCTCAAATTACCTCGGCCTCTAAGCGACCAATGTGTCAACTTCCGGGTAAACCTGAAGCCAATCCTAGAGAGTATGTCAACTCCATAGAACTTAGTAGTGGTACACAAATGCTTTCAAGCGATCTCATTGAGGACAATGCGGATCAGGTCGGGGAGGTGGAACAATCACACGACACAGAGATCACAGTCCTAGACGACGAAAACACCGCAAACGGTAACGAGAGAGATACAGGACACATATATCGGCCAAGTGTATCGGCCACAACTGGCTGATACCGACCACCTATACCGGTTGGAAACAAGGCCGGTGCACTAGAGAAAGAGACAGGGGACTCGTATCGGCCAGACGTATCGGTTTCAGATGACCGATATCGACCACCTACATCGGCCAAGAACATGGCCGATACAGAGGAAAAATCCGAGAAAAAGAAGAAGCCCGTTTACGTGACGTCTTCTTATGTGCCTAAGCTTCCTTTTCCGGGTCGAGCCAAGATGCCACTCTTGAAAGAGTACTTTAGAGATAAACTCGAGAAGCAAATAAACGAGGTGCAAACCCCCATGCCTCTTATTGACGCTTTCAAGCTAGTCCCTCAGTCCACCAAATCTTTGAAAGACGCCATCAATAACAAGTCCAAAAACATGGAAGACACGGTGAAGCTTTCACAAGAGTGCAGCGCGATCATTCAGAAGGACCACTCTCCTAAGAAACTTGGCGATCCAGGGAGTTTTACTTTGCCTTGCACTCTTGGTCCTTTGATCTTTGAAAAGTGCTTATGCGATCTCGGGGCTAGTGTCAACGTTATGCCTCTATCTGTTGCTAAACGACTTGGTCTTTCTTCTTTCCAACCTACTAAGATCTCTTTGGTGCTGGCCGATAGATCCGTGAAGGTACCCGTTGGAATCTTGGAAGATATTCCGGTAAAATTGGGAGACGTTTTCATCCCAACAGATTTTTTCGTCTTGGAGATAGACAAAGAACTTAATAATCCACTCATCTTTGGAAGACCTTTCTTGGCAACCGCGGGAGCCGTCATAGATGTTAAGGTTGGAAAGATAGATTTGCACCTTGGGAAGGACCTTGTTCAGCGGTACAACATCAACGATGTAGTCAAGAAACCCATGGAGACGGTCCCTTGTGAAGCTTTGGTGATTGGACTTGAGAAAGACGCTAGCAATGGTAAGACTAGTGATGATGCAAGGAGCAAACCCAAGACTCCAAAAGTGGAACACCAATCCCCTCCTAGGAAGTTCAGAAAGGTGCATTGGAACATGTCTCAAAACCGCGTCATTAGAAAGTTAATCAACGAGGTTAAATCATTGAAGAAATCTTTCAAGAAAGAAGCAAGGAGTGCTCGCTGCGACTCGAAGCAAAGGAAGCACAAAGATGGAGTCGAGTTTGGGGTGAACGGGGTGAAACTCAAGCCGCCCCTGGTCCACGAAGTTGTCACCGAAGGAGATTCAATGTCTCTTTCGAATCCTAACGTCGCCTAAACAAGGGGTAAAGTCAAGCTAGTGACTATAAACAAGCTCACTTGGGAGGAAGTCCCATGTCTATCCTTGTACATATGCTTTTATTTTCGTTTTCAACTTTTATTCTTTTAGTTTTTCTTTTGCCTAGTGGTTTTCAGGAGGAACGAAGATTGGAAAAACGCGCATGTGCAATATCGAGATGTGATATCGGTCTCTTCAGATCGATATCGACCAGACATATCGGCTTGATCACGTCGATACGAGCGCGAAGGAACAATCTGAGGTAACTCCTAAACCTTTGTGTATACGCATTAGTTTTCATATAATTTTTACATTTAGGAACCTTCTCCAATGCTTGTTTCACACGGAGACCGTGTGATTTAAGTTTGGGGAGTAGTCACATTAGCTTTCGCATATTAGCATTTATAAAAAAAAAAAAAAATCTGCATTTAGGATTAATTCATGGCATTTAGAGCATATGGATAGGGGATCTATGATGATGTTAACCTTGTAAAGCGACGCACTTTGTGTTTTGAACAGTATCTGAGGTGTAGTATCTTCCGTAAACGAATTAGATATCGCTGAAAATCTTAAAACCGCAACTCTAGACATTGAAGTTTAAAAAGCCAATTGTATGGTTATGAAGCTTGGTAGTTCTATGTCACCTTCGAAAAATTATCTGAACTTAAACTTGACTTTTAATTAGCATGATTGATAGTTTTCAAGAGAATTTCTATGGCTTTTTGATTTCTACGGATTGCGGCTTCCTAAACCGAAATACTTTAAGCGCAATCCGGTCATTCTCATTATAAGGATGATTCCCCTCTCACCCCCTACGCCTAAACCCAAACACTTGTGAGAATTCTTTTCATTTAGTGATTGTTTGGTTTCGCAAAAACTTGAAAGTATAGGGAGCGACAAGAAAGGACATCCATTGGGCTAGTTTTTCTTAGACTAGTGAATTTAGAAGAGGATAATGGCTAGGTGAGACACGTCTTTGAGTTTTGAAAAATTAAAAAAATAAACACGAGTGATTGTAAAACACCTAGGGGGGTAAAAGAATGGCTAAGTAAAAAAAAATAATAGAAAAATCGAAAAAAAAGGAAAAATAAAAGAAAGAAAAAAGAATTCGATTAAGAAAAAAAAAAAACTTAGCCAAAATAAAATCCCTTAAGGTTGTTAAGAAAAGAAAAGAAACTCGATGTTTAAGCGTTTAAATGTTTAAAAGAAAGACGATGGGTTAGTGGATAGAGTTGTATAGGGATGGATGTCCGGACTTGTATTGCTCCTTGTCTTTCCCGATTTTGCTTAACCCTTTCACTCACCGAGAGAAACCGCGCTACAACTAACCACATGCCTGAGTGTTAGCCTCCTCGTTTGATTCGAAATCCCGTTCTTACCTAGACAAATAGAAAAACTCTTGGAAATTTTTAATCATGTTTCATGCTTGATTGTGTTTAATTGAATGTGAAAGGTGTTTAGACTAGACAAGTGGATCACATACTTTTGGTAATAATGGCAGATTTAGACGGAGTTAAGGTAGATAGAAATAAGTGGAACTAGTTCGATTGCGAGAGGGTACTATGTTTAGGATACTTGTTCATTACACTTCCACGTTGCTTTTGGTTCTGAGGTCCCCGCCTCCACACTTTCTTGAACTTTGATGCGAAATTCTCTTGCTTGAGGACAAGCAAAGGATAAGTTTGGGGGAGTTGATAACTTGCATATTTTACACATTTTACCTTAGTTTATGCATTAGAATTAACTCATTTAGGCTGCATTTAGTATCATATAGGTTGCATTTTGGTTCGTTTCATGTATTTCAGGTTTCGGAGCGTTAAAACGGCAAAAGACGAAAAATTCAAGCAAAAAAGGAAGTGTAAACACTTGCATTGGTTTGTTGTATCGGTTTCTCTTGGTCGATATAGAAGAAGCGCTTTTTGTCGAGGCTTGTATCGGCCAGTTATTTCGGTCACACCTAGTCGATACAAGGAAAAGGAGAACCTGAAGATGCATATCGACATGTTGTACCGGTTTGGAGTGGCCGGTACAGAGGAAAAGAAGAAGAAGCACTTATACGGACATGTTGTATCGGCTTGGCCTGGCCGATACGAAGAAAACGAAGTCGAAGCAAGGCTACCGACCAGCACGTATCGACCAGCCTGTACCGGTTTCACTTGACCGGTACAGGTTGTGAAAATTAAAGGAAATTCGGTTTTCTATTTCAAAAAGGAAAACAATTTTAAACCAAATTGGTTTTCCTTTATTTTATTTGGTTTAAACATATATTAGGGTTTTTGCCTTTTGTTTTGGACAAGCCATCTTTTAGTTTTGTTTTTTCTTCCATCGCTTGTTTTTGCTTTTGAACCTTGGAGATCCTCTTGGTGTTTTGCTTCTTGCCCACCTTTGGAATCTTCATCATCATCAATAAGAATTTCTTGAACCCTTATTCTCTTGTTTTTTGTTTATGTTTATGTTTTCTTTGAATCTAATTGCTTTGAATTTCAACATGCTTAGTGAGTAGTTCCAAATAGACAATTGGGTTAGGGTAGAAAGGGGTTGATAGTTGTCAAGAACTTAATAGATCATAAAACATTAGTCTTTGGTAACAAACTTAAAGCCTTAATCGAGTTGGCCATTCGATTATTGAACCTAGGAAACTTTATGAATCGAGAGATTATAAAGGTTCCTGAACCATTACCTTAGAACCAAGTCTAGCTTAACCGAGAAATATGTGTTAATAAGCTTGGTGGTTAGAATTGATTTGTTCTTAAAGTTTCTCGACGATTAAACTATCCAAGACATTGTTTTAGTTTAATTGTTGAGAAAAGGATCATTGCCACGAGAGTGGATTGATCTAAAATCGTTTTCAAAACCTTAAAGTTATTTTTGTAAAAGACAATTTTAAAATCTGAAAGTTTAATCACCCTTTGAAAACACCTTAACCTGATTGTTTAGCTTTTAATTGATCTTTTAAAACTCTTAATTCACGTTTTCGTTTTGTTTAATTTTCGGTTACAAAATCTCACAAACAACAACCTTTTGATCAAGTTTAAACTGAGTTCGTTTCGCATAAATTCAAGTATATTGTTTGCTCCTGATTTGGTTTGACATCTTAAGTACTACGATAAGATATTAGATTTAACGGGGTAAAATCTCGTTTATCACGTACGATTGTGTAAGTAGACAAACTACTATCTGAAATTGATCTTTAAACAAATTAGTGCAATCTAAATAGGTATGTCTGCTAAAAAAATTTATGTTTTTTTTTAATTAATCACGGATTAGGGAATATTTTTGTACTAAATTACGTATATTATTTTTATTTTGAAATAAAGTATTTTAAAATATATGACTATCATGTAGTTAGGGTAGGATTCATGTTGGAGCAATGTTTTGGTCTTATTAGTTATTTTTATTACGTGTGACCAAGGTTTGTCGAAAACTTTAAATTTCAAAGTATAATTTAAGATTATAGTTAAGTTGTATTTTTATAAAAAATTATTAAACTTTCTAAAAGTTGTCTTGTATCCGTAAAATAATTAATTTGTTTTCATATTTTCCTTATAACTAGGTAAGTACCCCGCGCCTTGCGCGGGACACAATATTCATAAATAATATTAAATTATATTTGGTTCTCATATTATCATATCGGGTTTTAATATTTTCTAACTCGGGTTTCCGTTCTAACCCGACCGACCTGAGACCAGAATTATATTCGAATAGACCCGAAGATATACACAAGTATATAGTTTTGATAAGGTAATTTGGATTTTAGGAGGCTATTTTAATTTTTTGTGGGTTATATGAATAAGTCGAACCAAAACCTGATCACCAAATCCGAATTACCCGAAATAAGACCCGAAATTCTTATCAAAAATATATAAAACCCGAAAATTCGAAACAATAAATCAAAAAACCGAACTGAATAATATTTGGTTTCAGATGAGGTTTTATTTAATATATGAAACTCGACCTGGACCCGAATAGATTCGAACCGAACAAAACTGTATTTGTAAATAACCCAAACGGATCTTATATTCTTTAACCCAAAAAATCCGAACTCGAATGAGCCCGACCTGAAAACTGAATGCCCAGACTCCAATCTACTAATCAAAGTTCTCAATACCATTGGCAATTTATGAGGCATGCATCTATGAAAGACCATTATCGAAACCCGAAATAACTAATCAAACTTTGCAAGCTTGTTCAAAGAAAAAGTCCCGCATTATGCATATCCCGGTAAATGAAGGCGCAATCCATATACCGAAATTCGCATGTCCATTACACGAAAACATGCTTTAATGATTATGTATGTGATAAAATCTTATTTATATTAGAAGATTTCTTATTTTGTTTCTTATTGTTTTCAATGTGGGAGAAATTTAATTCTTAAAAGTTTTATAAGTGGGTATGAATTCGTTGGGCCTGAAATATAATTTATAGAATTCGTCGAACAAAAATTATTGAAAAATATAAGGACTAAAACGCAAAATTTTTTGTTTCTTATTATTTTCAATATGGGAGAAAATTAATTCTTAAAAGTTTTATATAGTGGATATGAATTCGTTGGGCCTGAAATATAATTTATAGAATTCGTCGAACAAAAATTATTGAAAAATATAAGGACTAAAACGCAAAAAATAAAAAAATATCCTAAAAGTTATCACGTAGGCGTTTTGTCTTCTCTTTTAATAGTATAGATTGTAGACTCGTAGTTGTTTTTATTTGTTTCTTTCCTATGCGATTTATTTCTTTTTTATGATTAAAATATGGACAATAACCTAAATTTAATATGTATTTAATTCTGCCACTTAAAGACAATAAACAAACTTTAAAAATCACTCTATTGTAGTGGGTATCTAGAAGTTTAAGTAGAATCGCTAAGCTTAAGGTGAGATTATGGGAAGCATGCCACATTAAGCTTGGAAAGTGAACCAAACAGGGAAAACACTCACTTTTCTTCATCCAATTCGAAGAAAAGCTCAACATTCTGGTATGCTTTAAAACCGAATGTAGTTGGGAAAAACATTAGGCTTTGCCCCTCCGCTGCTATTGTGGTATGCTTCAACATTCTTCTGGTATTTGCCCTGTTTAACGAAATATATAAGCAGTCAAATTAAAAATTTGATGACAAGAAGATCTCATAAGGAAACAAACAACTATTTCATACCATATCGTAGACGAGTCAGGTACAATACCGAAGAAGTAACCCCATGTTTCAGTAAACACGCTACAGTCTTCTCGCCCTCTCTTCAGTTTCAAAGCATAGCTACATCAAGAAACAGCTTATAGAACCACATTACATCCTTTATATTCTACATTCCCACAAGGATAGTGAAAACAAAACAACAACAACGACAACGAAGAATCTCAAACATGTAGATGACAGAAAGAGAGAAAAGAGACAGAAAGAGATTTACTTTATCTAACAGACGAGCTGTTGTCTGAGGAGGAGGGCATTTCACATCAAACCTCGCACAAGCGTCAATAAGATACTTGTTAGCTTCTTCACTCGCCAAGTCTTTTGGTATATTGTGGAATGATGTTGCGTTACAAAATAAATTAAGTTAGACTTGTGGACACATGTCATTAGCAGAGGAAGACGCTAGGCAAAGTTAGAAAAAAGTTTCTATCGTATTATATAAGACTAGGGGCGAAGCCCCGCGCAAGCGCGGGGACGTATGTGTATTTTAAATATGGTAACAAATATTTAACTAATGTTGAATCGATGAGAAAAGTTATGAGCTGAAGTAGGAGTGTGCAGTGTTATGACGACGAAAAGGGCTGATATGAAATGCTAACAGTGGATGTATTTTATATTTGCTCTCCATTTGTAAGAGGCAGGTTTTAAATTGTGATAATTCCTAATATTGTTGATGAAAATTTAAATTGGTGAACATATAGGGTGACAATTTTTTTATTTTTAAAGTTTGAATAATTGTTAGAAAATTTTAAAGTGAAACTTGTTCGTAAATATAGACTGAGAAACCTATGTATCCTGAAGAGTGAATACGTTTTTATTTGTATATACAAAGAGAAAACAAAAAAACAGAGAACAAACTGAATGCTTTAAAGAAAAAAATGTTGTCATTAAAAAAACAAAAAGAGACGCAAGAACACAGACTTGACTTCAAAGGAAGATACATTCGGTTAAGTTTGATACTTAGATGAAGAATGATGATAATGTTAGTGATAAGGCAACACACTTGCTCATCTTTTCTTACTTATTTCAAATATGAAGAATGTTTGAGTTAACACTGAACAACAACTTATTAGACAAACCAATAGTGCTCATAGAACCAATTAAAGTTTACAAATTTCAAGACTTTACCTCCAAAAAGTTCGGGATTAACATTGGTGACAAACATGACAGATTGTGTTCTATCACCCGACTTGAGGATGCCCCTAAAAACAGACGCAACATCATTCCACAAAGACAAGTAAACAACCACCTGACTGTTATGCCAATGATTGTCGTCAATTTCAGTAAGACGTAATAATGTGTGATGCACTTAGTTTTTCTTTAAATAAATATTTTGAATTTAGTTATTACTAACTAAAACTAAAACTAAATATTTGTAACTTTAGTATCAGAAATTGTATATTTACATAATTGCTAATAAGAATTATAAACCATGATAAGTTGAAAAATTACTTATAAAATACTTTTTTAAATTTCATTTCAGTTAAATGTATAAAGTTAGAAAAATCCATCATTATTAGAAAAGCTAATAAAAAGAGAATAAAGAATACTTTGATAGAGTTTTGGTTAAAGACACTTAAGTTGAAGATGATTTGAAGGGTTTCTCTATAAAAGTTCTTCCCAATTAATAGTATAGATATACACAATTCACTTATATTTATTTTAATCTGTTTTTTTTTAATATTGATTGTGACCATATGAATTATAAGATGTTTCTAGTTTTCTTGTTTTTTTATTTATACATTTTGTAAGAAAAATTTATCATTATTAGAAAAGCTAATAAAAAAGAGAGTAGAGAATATTTTGACAGAGTTTTGGTCAAGGGCTCTGACGTTGAAGATGACTTGAAGGGTTTTTCTATAAAAGTTCTTCCCAATTAATAGTATAAATATACACAATTCACTTATATTTATTTTAATTTGTTTATTTTTAAATATTGATTGTGACCATATGAATTGTAAGATGTTTCTAGTTTTCTTGTTTTTTGTTTATACCGTATGTAAGATGTATTTATGATTAGTTTTAATAAGAGAAATTCACAAAACTACACCCTTTCAACCATCTCTTCACAAAACTACACCTAATTCAATATCTTCACAAATTTTACACCCTTTCAAAATTTTAAAAGCTTGATTTACCATTTTAAAAATTACCAAAATTTAAATTTTTTCATTTGGGTTCGCTAATATTTAGGGTATAGTATTAGGGGGTAGGATTGTGTGGTTAGGGTTTATTTAGATTTTATTTTGAGTGTTTAGGTGTAGTTTTGTGAAGTAATTTTGAAATGGTGTAGTTTTGTGAAATGTAATTCAAATGGTGTAGTTTTGTGATTCTAACTATTTAAAATTGATATATGTATCTATATATATAGATATTTTATAAATGTTAAAAATTACATTAAATATTTCTTTTTCGAATTTTATTAATGTTAATGAGTTTTATGAAAAATATTTCAGTGATGTTGTTTATATTTTTTTGGGGTTTTATTTGAATTTTATTAGTATTAAATGGTTGTATTAATGTTGCCAAAAAAATAGTTGTGTAAGAAAAATCCATCATTATTAGAAGGATAATTATAACATCTGGACTCAGAAGATGTCGAAATTAGGTCCCAAAAAGGTGGTACTATTTCGTCCACTATTCATCATCAAAATGTCTGATTTGCCCCTATCGTAACGTTTTTTTTTTAAATTTAAAAATCAAAATATCTGACACAAAACTGACACAACTGCTCAGAGAAATATCCGGCGCGTGTGTAGCTTTATTTTCTCTCTCATCCGAAGCCGGATATAGTGTAACTACCGGAGAATAAAACATAATCTTTTTGTTTTCTTCTCGATTTTTTCTTCGGAATCTCGTTTTCGTCAGAGGTTCCATTTCTTCTACTCCTCTTTATTCTCTGCCATATTTGTTCTCATCACCAAGCCCAGAAAAATTAAAGCAGTTTGTTTTTGTTTTAAACTGAAGACGAAGACGACGAGCAGACGATAACCATTTGTAAAAAGGTATGTTCGCCGAGATAAAATTGTAAAGTTTTATATTTATGGGATTTCTAGTTGCGTTCCGTTTTGATTCACTATTTATTGTGCACGCATTGACAAGATTTGTGTGATTATTGATGCTCTGTTTTCGGATGAACCCTAAGTCGAAATTTGGGGGTTTTTTTGGTTATGTGTGTAGTTGATTTTCGTGGTCTTTGGGGACTATGATTTGATAGTTTCCTGTGTATTTTATCATTAATTTCAAATCTTGTATGTATATGGTGGTAGTCAAGGAGTATTACATATCGTGCTAAATCATAATATTGGAGTTAGCAAGAATTTGTATATGTTCATCTCTTATCATGGTTATCCGATAACTCCATTACAACTTACCATTTTGATTATCTGCTAAGTGGGCTGCTATCCGATATATATTCAACCTGTATTTTGGATTTTGCAGATGGCTGATCCAGAACTTCCTAATAGGATTATAGAATTCGGTGAAGAATTGTTTCGTGATAGGATTAATGTCTATAACAAGTACGAAAGGTTGTGATTGATAATGGACTCTCTTGACCCTTTTGAAAGGGACTATATAAAAAATTCTCCACTTGCAATGCTCCTAGAGATACACAACAAACCTGCATGGTCTACCAGCTTTGCGTTATTCCTCTTAGCTCGCATGTTGAGTGTTGAAAAGAAACACGAGCTTTGGTTTATTTACGGTGGGACGCCGGTCATATTTTCATTGAGAGAGTTTAAGATAGTCACTGGCCTTCCGTGCGGTAAAATCCCAGCTGTTCCTAAGAAGAAGAGGAAGGATACGGCTGGCAAAGAAGTCCCATATTATGGCACTCTGTTTGGCCTAGAAGAAGGTGTTACCGTTGATCGTGTTATCGACATTCTCTCCAAGAGGACTGTAGCTGATCCGCAGTTAAGATTAAGGTATGCTTGTCTTGCACTCGTTGATGGGTTTCTACTTCCAACATCTCACTATCCTAAGATCATCAAAGACCACGCTGAGATGGCTAAGGACATTGATGCTTTTGTATCTTATCCGTGGGGAAGGTTGTCGTTTGATTTGATCATGACGTCCATCAAAGATAGGAATGTTAAACAGTTAGCCACAATGTTCGTTACCGTTCACGGTTTCCGTATGCCCTACAACTAGTATTGATTGAAGCCATTCCGGCAATTCAAGAAGGTGCTCTTCCGGTTAATAATGAGGAAGTCGACTCGATGATGAGGCGGACAAGCCGCACCATCTAAACAAACTGTTCAATTTAAGCTGGCCCAGGCAAGAGAACTCGACGCTGCTTGCGAGGTATGTTATGTTTTACGTGTTTGTCTGTTTGTTATCAGATACGATATAACTTACACTGTATTTTACATCTTACAGGTTAAAGTTACATCAATCATTTGTCCAGAGGTTGAGTATGATCCCCAGGATGAAGACCTAAGCTGGCCCGAAGATGAAGAAGACCCTCTTGTTGAGCATATGGTTGAGTTGATTGAAGAAGGCTTTGAATTTGATAATTCCATGTTCAAAGGCGGGATCATACCATATGAAATTGGTCAGGAAACAACTCTGTCTAAGAGAGGAACCAAAGCACGGGTTTTGCGAACAAGGAAAGACAAGCAGCCGACTAAAAAACCGGAAACACCGTCTCGTAGAAATACAACTAGAGGGGTAAACATTCGCACCCAACCTGTTAGGCGAAGCCCGAGGCAGTCGTCGAGACATTCCGAGTCACCCCAGGTTGTCGATGTGAATGTCATATCATCTATGATTGATCGCAAACTTGCTGCTTCAGAGAAACGTATTATCCGAGGGATCACTAAATGGATTTCAGAACATGTTGTGTTTGCGGAGAATCTGCCAAATGTACGAAGTGAGAAAGAGGTTTCGGTTAGTGGTGTAAATCCGGAAATGGGTAATCAGAGGTATGTTAGTGTTACACGTAATCCCACAAATATTGACAGAGGCAAACAGAAGGTTGTAGTAGAAGATTCTGATGACGATATCGACGCTAATCTTGGAGAGTTCGGCGAGGTTACCTGATAATCTCTATATACCCTGTAATTGTTTTCTTATCGGTTCAGTTATACATTACTTTGTATCTATTGTAGGCTGCTGATGCTGCTGGGCCCTCTAAACTAGCCGCAAGTTTAGATCATGTTGAAGTTAGCATTGATGCGCAGGTGTGAACCTCTGTTTGTTTAATAGTTACAGTATACGGGTTAAATTAGCATGTAATCTGTTTTTTGTGCATTTTCCATGTAGGCTGATGGGGATGCTGATCCATTGAATCATGCAACAAATTTAGATTTACACTCAGTTGGTATTGACAAGCAGGTAATAAATAACTAATATCCATAATGTATGTTAAAGTGTTTCTTACCTGATTATTGATAAGCTATGTAGGGAAGTGCTGGAGGTTCTGTCAATCATGGGGCCAACGAAGAGTTTTCTGTACATCGTGGTTGTGAACCGCAGGTTTGTACTTTATTACATTTGTATGCGGATTAAAATTTATGTCAAGTTTGGTTATACCATGTTAAATATCTTTTTTTAGGTGTCTGGTGAGCATGTTTCGGTCAATACTGCCCATACAAATATCGTTTTGGAGGTAAGCGTTAGATTGTATATATGTGGGGAAATACACTTTCACTTAATATTGTGGTGACTATTTTTGATAATTGTCTTGCTGAATATTCAGGAAGAAAATCAGTCATCTCCAACTCAGGATCAGAATAAAGATGATGATGTAGATCTGCACCACACCACCACAGAGGTTTTATGTGTTAAAATATCAAACTCTATATTTGTTTTATGCTACTTGTTGCTTATTATGTTAGCTAACATTTTAATTTTTTGTCTAGGAAATCGGTGACCATTCGCCTCGCAATGTTGTGCCCGACATTCCGGTAAATCAACAATCACATGTATACTTTTTATGTGATATTGTTCCCGATATTAGCAGTGTTAGCCGCTAAGATGAATACCTTATTATATTATTTGACATCATTGCAGAATACAAGCAAGGATAAAGAGACTCTTGATGATACTTATGGAAATACTGACACTGACACTCTAATGGAAGATGCTCCTGCTCCGGTGGACGCCGATAAGGTATGCATCAAGTACATTCTACCTAATATATTATCCCTTAACATTAATGTTAACTATTACCAGTTTAAGATATAAATATACGGTAGACGTTAAAAAATTATGCATCATTACATGGTAACGGTATTGTTATCCTGTAATCTTAATGAAACTTTTTTAAAAGTTGTGCATGGTAGAATTACTCTTAGCCGTTAATCGTAAATGATGCAAATATGTTTTTGTATTTAATTGGATTCTGATTCGTTCATTACTCAAAGAAGGTTAAAGAGACTATAAATGTTGGAAATACCGGTACCGACACACTCATGCAATACTCTTATACTCCAGTCAACACTCAGAAGGTAGGCGTCAAATACCTCATAGGTAAAGTTTTATTTGTTTTCATTATTTGAACACTTGATCAATTTTTCTTAATGTTGTACCAGAGAAAAGTACAAGAACAATTGGATGAAGCTTCCGCTATACGAGCTCAACCATTGGCTATGGTATTAATATATGCTATATAGAATTTGATAGTATTTGGTTGTCTTACTTGTTTAATTATATGTCAGGTATCTGTTGGAAAGGTTGTCGACATACCGATAGAAAAAGATGTGTTATTGGCTGCGAGGAGGAGCAAACGTGCTAGAATGATGTCTTCACAAATTGATAGTCGGTTTGTGTGCGATAAACAAACAAAACGTCTTGTTGGTCACCCTTCTCCTACGCAGTCTGAAGCTGAGGTTGAAAATAGGTTCGAGGACTCAATGGAGAAGCTTAAAAAGAAATGGTTACTATTTTCTTCCTTAGTAATCATTTGTTTTTTTTTGCTTATTTCAATATATAATTACACTTCATTTTTGCTTGTTTTATGTGTTATGCAGCAAAATATCAGTGGGTGATGGTGTGTTTTTGTCGAACAAAGACGTTTTATCGTTGCTTGAGAGGAAAAAACCAATAAGCACTAAGGTAAATGTATCTTCTAACTCGAATTGTAGCCGTTACACAGCATGTTGACGTAATTCATAACTGGTAACTTAATAGATATCTTGTAACCTTGTATGTTACTGTTAATAATAATCAGGTGTTAGACGCTTTGATGAAGTTTAGTCGTTTACTTCTACGTACCGCTGATGTTGATGGCAAGAAGCTTAGGGTTGACGTATTGGATTCTCATTTTATTGCACAACTATCGCGTGTGCACCCTAAATTTGTCAAAGCTGCTAATCCTGACTCGTTCGTATTTCCGACCGCATTAATAGATTCAATCGCTGGTCGCGGAGTTGATTCTGATCGTGTGGACCTATTTACGGAGGTTGACTGCATTTATGCCCCTTTCAACTTTGATCGCAAGCATTGGGTTGCTCTATGCATAGATTTGCGGGAGGCATCTATCTTGGTCCTTGATACTAATGTCCAAGGTCACAGCGATTCCCAGATCGAATCCGAGCTTAAACATATTGCGGTAATGCTGCCCTATCTGCTCAAAGCGGCCCGTCCTAATATTGCGCTGCCACCTCACATAGCCGGTAAGCCATTACGTATCCAAAGGAAACTTGGTTTATGCCAAGTCACCAATCCGGCGGATTCTGGTTTGTGTTCGATTTTTCTGATTCATGCGCATGCTACTGGTGGCTTTGAGGAATGTCGGATGTTCCTTTTATACGACATTCCATTTCAACTGAAGAAGCTCGTATGTGGATTGCTTCAGTATGGAATTTATTAAACTCAGATGTGTTTGTCTTAATACTTTTATCATCTACTTTATAATTTGCAACTACGGTTAAACTATGTTCTAAATGTACCCACCTTTTTTAATTATCAATGTCGGTTAAGTTACTTCACATTCATGTTAGCTGATACTATTTATGTTAGCTGGTAATATCAGTTATTGTTAGATGATAATATATTTGTTATCTGGGTGCACCAAATACATAATGGTTACCTTTCAATGGTACATCCTAATACATGTGACGTCATGACAAAGGTTATGATACTTTCATTGGTAGCATGTTTCATAAAAGATATCACACAAACGCACATTGTTATCTGATAATAGTTTTGTTATTTTGGTTTTATGATAATATCATCTTTGGATTTGGGTAAATAGATTTTCAATTTAAAATAGATTTTATTTTATAACAATTTTAACTTATATTTATGTTTATCTTACATTGTCATTGTTTTCTTACATCATTTTTCTTACATTCCCATTTTTATCTTGCATCATAGATCTTACATTGTCATATATCTTACATAGCATCATATATCTTACATAGCATCATATATCTTACATTGCAGATATCTTACATCATTTCATTATTAAGGCTTGATTTATGTTCTTTAATGTACAACCAAAAGTAGAACCATAAAATGTCTTTTACCGTCACTAAAACCTTAACCTTCTCCCCTTGGCCTTTTCAAGTTGTGTTGTCAATGTTCCTATCAGATGACAATTATATAGGATTAGTTTAGGACGTACAATAACAGTTAAGGTTTATGTTATCCAATATAATCAGCGATAAGATTTTTGTTATCCAGTTTAATGCTTTTGCCTGTTTGTTAATATAACATTTTGATTCTATAAAAAGTTTAGATTACCATCACAGGCCCGTGGCAAGTGGCCTTGTTGTGACCTAAGCTCTTGCACCGGGTGCATCTCTTTCTGTTTGTCCTCTACAATAACATGCAATTGCTTTTACGTCAGTTATTCTAAACAACACAACATATGTTAGCAGCTAACTAAATTTTTACCGTAAACTCTCCTCTCGATGGTATCCTTCTTTTCCTTGGACGTCCCGATGGTCTCCTAACGTATGGTGGTGCCAGATTACCTCCTCCCATATCATTTGGCGATGGTGCGAGCTTATCCATGTCCGGGACCGGCATTATTAACCCTTGGTAAGACAGCCTCAAGTAAGGTGTTGTATGGTGTACATAAACCAAAGTATCCACTTTCAAGCCCTCTCTTATTGCACCAGCTATAGCATGGGCGCAAGGTATTGTCATCAACTGGAATTCGCGACAGCTGCAGGCTC
Organism: Cochlearia excelsa; assembly: GCA_963556525.1. Lineage (NCBI taxonomy): Eukaryota > Viridiplantae > Streptophyta > Magnoliopsida > Brassicales > Brassicaceae > Cochlearia > Cochlearia excelsa. Next base: position 874,355 of record CAUVZT010000022.1, read on the forward strand.
GTTCCCATAGATGAACGGCGAAAGACGCATCGGTATCATCACGGACCTCATAATTCCCGTCCCCGATTTTTGACACATGATATCCAGAACCTTTCTCGTAGTTTTCTATCACCATTTCTTGAACTTTTGTAGGCAGTATGTTGTCATCAGCCTCGGCTGCTTCCCTCCGCAATGCAAACCATGTAACGAGAGTTGTTCGGAGTGTCTCTAATATCGAAATTATCGGGTAATCTTTTGCCATTGTTAGGACGTTGTTTATCGACTCAGCGATGTTGCTTGTCATGACGTTGTACCTATTTCCAACAAAATGTGATCTAGTCCAATGCTCGAAACCGATACCCTCCAGGTATTCTGCACAATTTGCGTTTTTCTCGCGGATTTGTGCGAACACTCGGTTGAAATCACTTATCTTGTACGCTCGAGCCGCCACTGATACCAATCCGCTTAGCATAGAGTCTTTGAAGATCGAGACAATGTTCATTTGTAGGTGCACAATGCAAGCTGCGTGTGATGCCATTGGATATACCTGCCAAAATAATGTAACTGGTGTTAGCAGATTGGTACCACCTAGAAGCGACATTTGGGTAACATCGACTAATATATACGTTATCCGATAACATTTTGTTATGTTACTATGTCTTAAAGTATAATGTTCGTACCTGTTTGATTGCTTGGTATATTGAAGAGTGTCTATATGATACAAATACCAGATCATACGAATCTGGTGCCACCTCCGAAAGTTTGCTTAAGAACCATGTCCATGATTCGTCGTTCTCGCTATTGATGATTCCAAATCCAATAGGGAAAATTTGGAAATTGGCGTCTTGTGTGCTAGCTGCAACAAGGCAACCCCCATATATCCCACGCAAATGTGTTCCGTCTATAACAATCACCTTCCTCATTGTCTCATAACCTTGGATCGATGCTCCCAAGGCCATGAAAAGATATTTGAACCTTTCGACCCCATTCGACTCCACGTCCGTCTCGATGTAAGTAAGTGAGTTCGGATTTGTCTCTTTCAGCTTTTTGAAATAAGGTTGAATGAGTGCAAAACTTCCTCTTGCGGAACCCATTGCGTTGTCCATAGCAATTTCCCTCGCCCTCCAAGCTTTCCAATATGAAACGTTCAAACTAAATTCTTGCCGCAACATCCTCCGCAGCTCATTTGGTCTTGGTCCTCTTCCACATCCAATGTACTTAGCTCTCATCAGTTTGCCTATTACCCCGGTTGATGCTTGTTTATGGAAATCTCCCCGAGCATCGACGCTACACGTGTGGTGTAATGTCATGCTTCTTATCTCGTAACATTCGCTATTATCCATCTTGGCGGTGTAAACTCTCCATGGACAAGTGTTGCTGACACATACCACTAGAATCATTGTTGGCTTGGACTTCGCATATATGAAATGAAACTTTCTACGAATTGCGTGAATCGCTAACTTGGTAGCACAGTCGTCTTTGTTCTTGAACACCCGCCCGAGGAATAGATCGTCACCTTCGTAGTCAGCATCATATATTGCCCTATGGAGGGTTTCTACATGTGTTTAAACATCAAGTTAGCAACATGTCGTGTACACGAGCATCACAATATGTATAACAAGTTTTAACAGCTAACTATTTATTAACGGATAACATATTTGGTTGACCAATTTGATTTATTAAATTTACGGTTAAAAGTCAACATATTTACGTGTTAGCAACTTTTTAGACAATTCGCTAAATTAATTATTAGCAGATATTATAACAGTTAATGATTAAAATTTTTAAATCAAATCTTAGAAGATAACCATTATGTTAACAAGAGATACCTTCTTCAGCAGGTTCATCCACGTATGGCGGTGCATCTCTATCGTACAGCACAGTTGGAACAGGCTTATAGGTAGATAATACGCATGGTGATTTTGCAGGTGCTTGGGATGGTCCTCCAACCTGTACCTTAGGGAGTGAATCTCTTTCCTCCAAAGCCATTGACTCCCCATAATATTGTCGTATTTGTGGAGGAATATCAATTGGACCGTCTGGATCTGATTCTGAAGGTGAAGTTGAAGGGCAGTACAAATTACGTTCTGATTCTGTTATTCATCAAGAGTCAATTGTCTTGTTAGAAACCATTTTTAGTAAACAAATTTGTTAGTTGTTATTACACCACTTACCTGCTATCATTTTCCTCACTCTCTCCCGGGAAGTGTTAGAGTGACCATCACTGTCAAACGGTCTCGACTCATTTGCGCTACGCACTCGGTAAGATGAATTCTCAGAGCTGCTCAGACTATAATACACTAGTGCCGGTTTATTGGTAACCGGTAAGACGTTTGTTAGCTTAGAAGCAACCCCTAGGGTCAGCTGCAATGCACCATTGATATCATCGGTATCGTCACTGATCTCGTTGAAAGTCAAAGTCCTGGCTATTGGCTGCATTCTGTCTACATCCATAGCACGTGTCCCATCACGTTCATAAGCTGTTGAGGATGACAACATTTCCTTCCACCGGGCCAATATTTCGTTCTTCTCGCGGTTTTCGTTGGATGTCTTGCTCAAATATTCCATTGATGAACTATCTTTTCCATGGAATAGTTTAGGACGTGTGTCATACATCCGACTCTTGCCTCTTTCAATGACTTTATCCGATTCATTCACACACATCAACATTTCTTCAACCGCCTTCAACATTCCGGTGAGGAAGTCATGGTTATCTATTGATCTTGCTTCTAAGTCAGGTGTGGGGAGTGTTGCAGCAGGTAGTATCTCGTTACCGATAACAATACTGTTAGCGTTACAGGTCTTGTTAGCGCTAACAGTATTGTTATCAGTCATTGAATCTCCAACCTCTTCTACTCCTCGGTTACTTCCGTACAGCCAAGCTTCCACAACGGACCTTCTTTTATGTTGGCTTGTTGGGCTTGCAACGTTGCTTTCTATGTGTTGTTTCCCCTTTTCATCCCTTGTGTGTTTGCGTACCTTATCTCCACCTTCTAGCTGTTTTCTACTTCCTTCTGCAACAGGTTTCACACCTCCCAGCTTTCTTATACTCTCTTCTTCCACATCTTTTATAACAACACCACCTGGATTTCCCATTCGTACAGATGGTTTTGTCAAATTTCGCTGTCTGCTACACCACCTCTTATCCGCTATCGCCATAGCGGATAAGAAGGTGGGTGCTTTTAGAACCTTGACACATAGAGTAGTATCTTGTAAATCCGCGTGTACAACCATAAATAAACTCATCCCTTCGTCGTCCACGATGTATGTTGGGGTTACTGTTCTCCATTCAGGACCGATTACCCAAGCTGGCCATTTGTATGATAGCTCCACGCAATCAGCTGCTTTTAGCTTGTAAGTCGCCTTTATTGATCTACTTGATTCCCACAGTTTGGTTGTCTCCTTCAGCATGACGTGGGCAAAGTCTGTATCTGAAGTAACAATGTGATCAAAACAACCATCACCGTCTTGCACCCAACGCCCCTTTGATACTATTACCATTGTAGGCATTGCGAAACCTGTGGATAATTATCAACTAACAGGTTTGTTATCGATGGTGGATTTACAGTAGCACGTAACGTAAATTTATCCGACCTATTTGAAAGACACAATAAATAAGTTTGATCCATACCTGATAACAATCTTCAGTTATTAAATGATACCAATGATTTGTGTAATAAAGTTGTTCTTTGTTCTTTCTGTTTAATGGTGTTCTTATTGTCGCTAACATTAATGGTAACGAAGATGCTATTATATACTAACCACACATATAATCGATAAGCAACCTAATAATAGTAGTTAATAATAATCCTAGGAGTAGCTACTGTCAGCGATAATCTCTTGGTTAGAGTTATAATATCTTCTAATTCAAGTGCCCAAATCCCCGCATTTAATGCTCCGGATAATATCTTCTAATTCAAGCTTCAACTTGCTCTGCGCAAATAGTCTTAATGTCGGAAGCCGCCATTTCTCTGCGCAAAGGTGGTAGGGGTAGAATCGTCTCTTCACGTTAACTTTTATGTGTTTCACCTAAAGGTTTTGTTAATAAAGCCCAATACCTAATTAAAACTTCTTCCATGTCCATTAATTTAATTGACCCTTATTAGAAAAACTAATAAAAAAAAGAGTAGAGAATACTTTGACAGAGCAACGACCCTGAAGTTGAAGATAATTTGAAGGGTTTCTCTATAAAAATTCTTCCTAATTAATAGTATAGATATACATAATTCACTTATATTTATTTTAATTTGTTTTTTTAAATATTGATTGTGATCATATGAATTGTAAGATGTTTCTAGTTTTCTTGTTTTTTTGTTTATATCGTTTGTAAGATTTATTTATTATTAGTTTTAATAGCTATTTAAAATTGATATACGTATATATATAGATATTTTATAAAATATTTTTTTCCGATTTTATTAATGTTAATGGGTTTTATCAAAAATATTTTAGTGATGTTGTTTATATTTTTTGGGATTTTATTTGAATTTTATTAGTATTAAATGATTGTATTAATGTTGTCATAAAAAAATAGTTGTATTAAATAATTTTTTTTAATTTTATTTTCTTAAAGATGATGATGTGGCTTGTTGTGGTGAGAGACAAAAGTGCCTCATTATATATACTAGGGGCGAAGCCCCGCGCAAGCGCGGGGATGTATGTGTATTTTAAATATGGTAACAAATATTTAACTAATGTTGAGAAAAGTTATGAGTTGAAGTAGGAGTATGCAGTGTTGTGACGACAAAAATGTCTGATATCAAATGTTAACAATGGATATATTTTATATTTGTTCTTCATTTGTAAGAGGCATGTTTTAAATTGTAATAGTTTCTAATATTGTTGATGAAAATTTAAATTGGTGAACATATAGGGTGACAATTTTTTTATTTTTAAAGTTTGAATAATTGTTAGAAAATTTTGAAGTGAAACTTGTTCATAAATATAGACTGAGAAACATATGCACCCTAAATAGTGAATACGTTTTTATTTGTATATGCGAAGAGAAAACAGAAAACAAAGAATAAACTGAATACTTTAAAGAAAAAAGCGTTGTCATTAAAAAAACAAAAAGAGACGCAAGAACACAGACTGGACTTCATGGTGGGTTCAAAGTTTTAGTCACCTGAAAGGAAGATAAAAGTAAACAAAGAAAAGCCAAACGACCACTATTAAGATAATAACACATTCCATGGCAAGGAGGACAAAAAATATCAAAGGAAGATATATTCGGTTAAGTTTGATACTTAGATGAAGAATGATGATAATGTTAGTGATAAGACAACACACACTTGCTCATCTTTTCTTACTTATTTCAAATATAAAGAATGTTTGAGTTACCACTAAACAACAACTTATTAGAGAAACCAATGGTGCTCATGAAACCAAGTAAAGTTTACAAATTTCAAGACTTTACCTCCAAAAAGTTCGAGATTAACAGTGGTGACAAACATGACAGATTGTGTCCTATCACCCGACTTGAGGATGCCCCTAAAAACAGACGCAACATCATCCCACAAAGACAAGTAAACAACCATCTGACTGTTATGCCAATGATTTTCGTCAATTTCAGTAAGACGTAATAATGTGTGATGCACTTAGTTTTCCTTTAAATAATTATTTTGAATTTAGTTATTACTAACTAAAACTAAAACTAAATATTTGTAACTTTAGTATCAGAAATTGTATATTTACATAATTGCTAATAAGAATTATAAACCATGATAAGTTCAAAAATTACTTATAAAATACTTTTTTGAATTTCATTTCAGTTAAATGTATAAAGTTAGAAAAATCCATCATTATTAGAAATGATTTGAAGGGTTTCTCTATAAAAGTTCTTCCCAATTAATGGTATAGATATACACAATTCACTTATATTTATTTTAATCTGTTTTTTAAATATTGATTGTCACCATATGAATTGTAAGATGTTTCTAGTTTTCTTGTTTTTTTATTTATACCTTTTGTAAGAAAAATCTATCGTTATTAGAAAAGCTAATAAAAAAGAGTAGAAAATACTTTACAGAGTTTTGGTCAAGGGCCCTGACGTTGAAGATGACTTGAAGGGTTTTTCTATAAAAGTACTTCCTAATTAATAGTATAAATATATACAATTCACTTATATTTATTTTACTTTGTTTTTTTAAATATTGATTGTGATCATATGAATTGTAAGATGTTTCTAGTTTTCTTGTTTTTTTGTTTATACCGTATGTAAGATGTATTTATGATTAGTTTTAATAACTATTTAAAATTGATATATGTATCTATATATATAGATATTTATAAATGTTAAAAATTACATTAAATATTTCTTTTTCGGATTTTATTAATGTTAATGAGTTTTATCAAAAATATTTTAGTGATGTTGTTTATATTTTTTGACGTTTTATTTGAATTTTATTAGTTTATTTGGTTGTATTAATATTGTCAAAAAAATAGTTGTGTAAGAAAAATCCATCATTATAATAAAAGCTAATAAAAAGAGAATATATAATACTTTGACAGAGTTTTGGTCTAGGGCCTGAAGTTGTAGATGATTTGAAGTGTTTCTCTATTAAAGTTGTTTCCAATTAAGAGTATAAATATACACAATTCACTTAAATTCATTTTAATTTGGTTTTAAAAATATTGATTGTGACCATATGAATTGTAATATGTTTCTAGTTTTCTTGTTTTTTTATTTATATCGTTTGTAAGATTTATTTATGATTAGTGTTAATAGTTATTTAAAATTGATACATGTATCTATATATATATATATATAGATTATAAATGTTAAAAATTACATTAAGTATTTCTTTTTCGCATTTTATTAATATTAATGAGTTTTATCAAATATATTTCAGTGATGTTGTTTATATTTTTTTTGGGTTTTATTTGAATTTTATTAGTATTAAATGATTGTATTAATGTTGTCAAAAAATAGTTGTGTAAGAAAAATCCATCATTATTAGAAAAGCTAATAAAAAAGAGAGTAAAGAATATTTTGACAGAGTTTTGGTGAAGGGCCCTGAAGATGACTTTAAGGGTTTTTCTATAAAAATTATTCTCAATTAATAGTATAAATATACACAATTCACTTAAATTTATTTTAATTTGCTTTTTAAAATATTGATTGTTACCATATGAATTGTTATATGTTTCTAGTTTTCTTGTTTTTTTGTTTATACCGTTTGTAAGATTTATTTATGATTAGTTTTAATAGCTATTTAAAATTGTATATGTATCTACATATATAGATATTTTATAAATGTTAAAAATTAAATTAAATATTTCTTTTTCGGATTTTATTAATGTTAATGAGTTTTATGAAAAATATTTCAGTGATGTTGTTTATATTTTTGGAGGTTTTATTTGAATTTTATTAGTATTAAATGTTTGTATTAATGTTGTAAAAAAATAGTTGTGTAAGAAAAATCCATCATTATTAGAAAAACTAATAAAAAAGAGAGTAGAGAATACTTTGACAGAGTTTTGGTCAAAGACCCTGAAATTAAAAATGATTTGAAGGGTTTCTCTATAAAAATTCTTCCCAATTAATAGTATAGATATACACAATTCACTTATATTTAATTTAATTTGTTTTTTTAAATATTGATTTTAATCGTATGAATTGTAAGATGTTTCTAGTTTTCTTGTTTTTTGTTTATATCGTTTGTAAGATTTATTTATTATTAGTTTTAATAACTATTTAAAATTGATATACGTATATATATATATATATATATAGATATTTTATAAAATATTTTTTTCGGATTTTATTAATGTTAATGGGTTTCATCAAAAATATTTTAGTGATGTTGTTTATATTTTTTGGGATTTTATTTGAATTTTATTAATATTAAATGGTTGTATTAATGTTTTCATAAATAATATTTATATTAAATAATTTTTTAAAATTTTATTTTCTTAAAGATGATGATGTGGTTTATTGTGGGAGAAGCAAAAAGTGCCTCATTATATAATAGATTTATAAAATATGTTTTCGGATTTTATTAATGTTAATGGGTTTCATCAAAAATATTTTAGTGATGTTGTTTATATTTTTTGGGATTTTATTTGAATTTTATTAATATTAAATGGTTGTATTAATGTTTTCATAAATAATATTTATATTAAATAATTTTTTAAAATTTTATTTTCTTAAAGATGATGATGTGGTTTATTGTGGGAGAAGCAAAAAGTGCCTCATTATATAATAGATGATTTGTATCTATCCTTATCATATTATAATTTTTTATATAGATATGCATAAGGTGGGGATTAGGGTACATGTTCCGGATTAATCGGGTCTGGGGTTTTCAAGGCATAGATTTAAGCCTCATTCGGGTATTTTTAACAATCGGTAAGATTTGGTTCGGGTTTATTCGAGTGTATTAAATCATAAGTACATCTTAAAAGTAATTTTGGATTCAGATTTTTTGGGTTTCCACACTAAATATTCTTTTAAAAAGTTAACGTGAAATGTCAAAACATAAAAACCCTCTTTGGTTAGAAAAACAGCATAGAAATGTATAGATCAATAAAAATAATTTTTCAAGGTTTTTTTATTTTGACATAAAAATTATAGGTTAATTATTATGAATAATCTAAAACTTAAAATGTTTGTTATAAATTGCTATAACCGAAATAGAAGCATTATTGGAAGAAAAAAACATAAATGTGTAAGTTATATTGACTGTGGAGAATTTGAGACATAATCCATAAAATTATTGTCTAACAAGAAAAATAATATTGAAAATTAATATATTTTTAGAAATGTATAGATCAATAAAATTAATATATTTTTAGATGTAATATATTTATATCTATTAGTTTTTGTGATGTTTGATGACATAATCATATATATAACTTATTAGTTTTTATGTAGAAGTATTATCAAACAACAACTTTTGTTGAAAATGTATTTATCCAGTTTTTAGTACTATTATTATACGTTTTTGTAATTAGATAAGGAGCCAAAAATACGTGGATTAGAGTGTAGTAATAATTTTAAGATAATTGTAAAATATGGCAACCGATAAATCGTTTATTAGCTTTGAAAAAGTGCATCACTATTCATCATCGTCTATTATACCCTTATTTTATATCTAACCAAATTATATAGGTTTATATAGGTGTGTGACAAAATATACACAAAGTATACACAATATCTCACAAAAGATTTAAGAGGAATTCACAAAACTACGTCATTTCATCCTTTCATTTACAAAACTCTACCTAATTTTTTTTCTTCATAATTACATTCTTTCAAAATTTTAAAAGGTTGATTTAGCCTTTAAAACTTCACAAAAATTAATATATTTCATTTGGATTCACTAATTAGTGTTTAAGGTATAGTGATTAACGTGGTAGGGTTGTATGGATAGTTTTAAATTAAAATTAAATTAAACATACAACCCTACACTTATTCACTTAAATCAAAATTAAATTAAATTAAGCCTACAACCGTACACTTATTCACTTAAATCAAAACTACACATATTTAAAGGTATTAAGTAACTTCTCGCTATGCGTGATGAATAAATATTTAAAACAATAGATTTTTACGTAAAAGTGGATAATTCTGTTTAAAGATTAATATAAAAACATTTATAATTTGATTTACTTTTTCGGTTATAAAAATTTTCAATTTTTTAGTTCAACTCTATTCAGATTTTGTACAAATATATTTACAGAAATATTCAGAAAAAATGGATTCGGATATCCTTCAAAAGTCAACGAGTATTCGTTGACTGAATATTCAGGTAATGGATCTGAATTCAGGTCATTTTTTACGGATCATGGCATATGCGGATCCGGATATCAAAAAAAATATATATATGGATTCAGTCTACCCCTAATACGCGGTATATTATAGGATTGTGGTGACGTTTAACGTTCATTTTTATTTAATAATGAGATTTATTGTTCCATCAATTTCATAATAAATGAGGTTTTAAAGAATTTTTTTTATTCCATCCATTTAATGTTTTTAATTTTTGATTGAAAAAATTAATGTGTTTTGACTTTTTTAACCCATAAAAATTTATTATATTTTTCTATATTCGTTATACTCAATATTATTTTATTAAAAATTAGAATATATATTCTAAAATATTTACTATTTCATTTGTTAGCCCATAAATGTTCTTCAAGCTTTTAATTGATATATAATTATTATTCTTTTAATTTTTTTTCGTTATGTTTCTATTATGAATATAATTTAGGAGAGACATTCACAAAACTACACTCTTTCATTCCTTCCATCACAAAATTCTACCTAATTCTACAAAATTCTACCTAATTCACAAAATTCTACCTAATTCACAATGTTTCAAACTTTAAAAATTACAAAAATTAAAATATTTTCATTTGAGTTCGCTGTTTATTTGTATTTTTGTTTTTATTAAATTTATTTTTCATGTTGTAAATTAGATTGATTCTTAGAGAAATTCACAAAACTACACCCTTTCAACCCTCCCTTCATAAAACTACACCTAATTCAATATTTTCACAAGTTTACACCCTTTCAAAATTTTAAAAGCTTGATTTACCCTTTGAAAAATTACCAAAATTAAAATCTTTTCATTTGGGTTCGCTAATTAGTGTTTAGAGTATAGTATTAAGGGGATAAGATTGTTTGGGTATGGTTTATTTGAATTTAATTTTGAGTGTTTAGGTGTAGTTTTATGAAGTATTTTGAAAATGGTGTAGTTTTGTGAAATGTAATTCAAATGGTGTAGTTTTATAATTCTCCCTGATTCTTATTGGTTATTCATTCAATGTCACATTTAATGAGTTGAAACTCAATGTAGTGTTGACACCTAATATTTTAACCAAAAATCATTTCACAAATAATGTTTTAGGATAGTGTTTAAGGTATGTGATTAAGTGTAGTTTTGTGAATAAATTTTTAAAAGGTGTAATTTTGTAAAACGTAATTCAAAAGGTGTAGTTTTGTAACTCTCACATGATTGAATTTTGATTGAAATTTAAAATTAAAATTAAAAACTAGTTGTCTTTCTTTATAAAGATACTTTTAATTTGGTTCTCTCTTTCTCTCATGATCTCTCTTTGGTCTCACTCTCTTTTGGATCTCTCAAGGCTATCTCTTTCTTTCTCCTTTGAATCTCTTTCTCGAATCTCTCATGGATCTCTCGGTTTGGTCCCCCTTTCTCAAACCAGGTGTAGATTTTGTCAATTAGTTTTTTGAAGCAATATTTTTTTACCATTGTATGTTTGATTTTTGATATCTAATTGTTATCGATTTATTTTTTTGTTTTCATAATATTTTGGATGTTTTCTATATATTATTTTTTTAGTTGATTTTTATATATTTTAGTTAATTTTTGTTAGTTTTATCAGATGACCCAATTGTTATCGTATACTTATATATTCACTTTTGTATATGTTTTATATGAGTTACCATGATAATCTTAGGGAGAATTATAAAACTACACCATTTGAATTACATTTCACAAAACTACACCATTTCAAAATTACTTCACAAAATTACACCTAAACACTCAAAATTAAATCCAAATAAATCCTACCCACACAATCTTACCCCTTAATACTATACCCTAAACACTAATTAGCGAACCCAAATGAAAAAATTTCAATTTTGGTAATTTTTAAAAGGGTAAATCAAACTTTTAAAATTTTGAAAGGGTGTAAATTTGTGAAAATATTGAATTAGGTGTAGTTTTGTGAAGGGAGGGTTGAAAGGGCGTAGTTTTGTGAATTTCTCATAATCTTATCTGGAAAATATTTTAGCAAAGAGGACAAAAAAATATATTCTATTTATACTGTAATGCCACTTAAGTAACATATGGTTTCTAATATTTCTATAAGGATTTATCTAAAAAGTAAATAAATAAATTAAAGAAATCAATTTAAATTTTCGCATTAAAAAAGGACAAACACAAGAAAACAATAAGGGAGAATCACAAAACTACACCATTTGAATTACATTTCACAAAATTACACAATTTCAAAAATACTTAACAAAACTACACCTAAACACTCAAAATTAAATCCAAATAAACTTTACCTAGGCATGTTGTCATGGGTAATTTTACCCTACCCTACTCGAACCCGAAAAAAGCCTGCCCTAAAAAAACATGTTTTGAAAAAACCCGGATAGGGTAAAGTCTTGGTAGGGTAACCCAAACTCTACCCTATACAATTTAGGGTAACCCGCGGGTACCCGCTTCAATTTTAAAATGAAAAATTCCTTAGAATACCATCAAAATAAGTTTTTGTTTTAAAAATACCATTAAAAAGTTTTTATAACAAAAATACCAATAAAATGTTTTTTATAACAAAAATACCCTAAAAAATAGTAGTTTACAAAAATACCACAAATATAAAAAACGAATTTTAACTCTTTTAGATTTTTAAATACCACAAATACCATTACAAACGTTTTTATAACAAAAATACCATTAAAATATTTTTTATAACAAAAATACCATCAAAAAGTATTAGTTTACAAAAATACCACAAATATAAAAAAACGAATTTTAACACTTTTATGAGAAAAAAACTTTTTAATGGTATTTGTAAAACTTTCAAAAATCTGTGCTAATTGTGTTAAAAAAACATTTTTAGTGGTATTTGTAAAACTTTCAAAAATTTGTGCTAATTGTGTTAAAAAACATTTTTAGTGGTATTCATAAATACCACAAATATTAAATTTTCAAAATTACACCTAAAACTTTCAAAAAACTATACCCTAAACACTATATAGCGAACCCAAATGAAAAAATTTAAAATCTAAAAGTGTTAAAACTAGTTTTTTGTATTTGTGGTATTTTTGTAAACTAATACTTTTGGTATTTTTGGTGGTATAAAAAATTTTTAAAGGTTATAAAAAATATTTTAAAAAACAAAAACTTATTTTGGTATTTTTGTTATAAAAACGTTTCTTTCTAATTTTTCTTTCTAATTTATTGATTTTAAAAATCTCACGGGTACCCGAAACCCAATAAAGTAAAACCTCACTAAGACTTAGGGTAAATAAAACCTGCCCATTTTCAACCCTATTAATTTTAACAAATAAATTCAGGTCACGGGCCTTAAGTTTTACATCGGGTCACGGGTACCCAATGGGTAATTACCCATCTTTAACATCCCTAACTTTACCTAAAAAATCCTACCCCTTAATACTATACCCTAAACACTAATTAGCGAACCCAAATGAAAAGATTTTAATTTTGGTAATTTTTAAAAGGGTAAATCAAGCTTTTAAAATTTTGAAAGGGTTAAATTTGTGAAAATATTGAATTAGATGTAGTTTTGTGAAGAGAGGGTTGAAAGGATGTAGTTTTGTGAATTTCTGAAACAATAATAAAGGAAACAAACATACGAAAGCAATTAAAGGAAACAATACTTATGTAAAAGAGTTCTTACTTCTATTCTTTCCATTAGTTTTTTGAAATTCTGATTATTATCTTTTTGTCGCAAAATTATAAATTCATGAAAATCTTATTTAAGTATCTGAATTAAAAAACGGTTTGGTGATAGGGTTCGATTAGGTGGAGCTGTGGAGATGTGAGTATTGTCGCAAAGCTTTAAGAATAAACTCACAAGATTATAAGAATATATCTCTTCTTATTGCTTAAGAAAACTAACTCAAAAACTTAAGCTTTCACAATCACAAATCTCTCTCAATAATAATATTTCTCTCGACATATTTATATAAGGAATCTCATAACTAGATATATCTAAATCTCGTCATCATTATCTCTTTATATTCTCAACACAATTAGGATTAGGATTGCTTCTCTTTCAAGCTTATCCCAAGAGTGAGGAGGATGATGAAGCGGTGGTGATGGTGGGTGATTTAGATTTGGCTCGACCAAAACAAAAATAAAAGTAAAAATATTTCAAATTTGTAACAATCGTTAAAGATTAATAATATATTTATCGAAACTATATTTAGAAAGCTTAGTAATCGTAAGCTAACTCTATATTTAGATGTTGGATAAACAAATATTTCATCATTCAATTTGAATAACGATCATGATTTTAAAATATTTTAAATTCTATAACGATTCCTAAGATATTATATATCAAATTTTAAATCACAAATGATAAATATATAAGATATATACTAGTAACGGGTCAAAAAATATCATACGTAATTTATTATATATATATAGCCAAATTTTATTCTTAACTAGATAAGGACCCGTGTTAACGCGGGATTGTAATACAATATTTTTAAACCCGTAAAAATCAAAATAAAAAAGGGAGAATTATAAAACTACACCATTTGAATTACATTTCACAAAACTACACCATTTCAAAAATACTTCACAAAACTACACCTAAACACTCAAAATTAAATCCAAATAAACTCTACCCAAACAATCCTACCCCCTTAATACTATACCCTAAACACTAATTAGCGAACCCAAATGAAAAAATTTTAATTTTGGTAATTTTTTAAAGGTTAAATCAAGCTTTTAAAATTTTGAAAGGGTGTAAATATGTGAAAATATTAAATTAGGAGTAGTTTTGTGAATAAGGGGTTGAAAGGGTGTAAATTTGTGAATTCCTCATAAAAAAATTAGAAAACTGGAAATAATATTTTAAACAATATTGAGAATATGTTACCAAATTTTATTATATGCACTTTATCCCAATGATAAGAATAATACTTCGAAGAATGAATATATATAGTTTCACTATATATACGTACATCAAACTTATCTATATTTTTGATATATATATATATATAATTACATATATGATAAACAATATTATAAATAAATATTTTGTATAATATATAAATTTTAAATGTAAGAATTCATGAATGTACCTTATAAATATTTTGCAAAATTTAACAAAATCTTGTGGCTCCGAAATTAAAAAATTTCAAGCACTATTTGACCAAATTTTTGTCCCATGGAGATAATTATTCATCTTTCTTTAATCTTATATGAAACTTATGGTTGGAGATTTTATAGTTGTAAGTGCAACTTTATTATTGTTGTGAAACTTGTGAACAATCTCGATTGTTTATATATTTTAGTAATTATGTAACTTCATTTTTCTTTTAGGATTGAAATTATATTAAACTTTTGATAATGTTTAACTTGATATAATATTTTTTTTACTATGATAAATATTGAATTACATAACTAAAGTTATATTCAACTATTTTCCAGAAAATTAAATTTTTAATAACATTATAATCTTATTATTATAATTATTGTTTTTAAAATAAAAATTGAATAATATTATATATTTCATGTTAATGTTTTCCTATTTATTTTTTATTTTTTTTATAAATAAATTTTTTAATTATATTTTTTCGGAATTATCTTATTTTTTTATATATATGTCAAAATCTTAACGATAAATTTGAAAGAAAGCTTATTTTGTGACAACATTAGGCGTTTTTATTTTGTTACTTTTTTCCTTTTCTAAGGTGTTTTTCTTTTGTTTTGCTTTTCCTTATTATGATTCTTTTTACCTTTTCTATTTTTTATTATAACAATATTATGATTTTTTCCTTATTAATTGTTTTAACATTTTTCCTTATTAATGTTTTTTCATGAAACATTATTCTAACAACATGAGATTCTCTTTTTTATTAATTATCTTTATTCCTTATACTAACAATATTTAATACTCCCTCCGATTGCTTTTACATGTTGTTTAAACTTTTTGCACAATTATCAAGAAAATGATTACTTTCTCTATTATGCCCATTTTCTTTCACCACAATTATAATTTATTATCTAGAATATTATCTCTCGAAAATTCTTATGTTTATTAAGTGTCTTTGAATGAATTAAATATTTAACTTGATAACTTTGACTATATATTGGAGGGAAACGAAAAACGTATAAGAAGCAAAACAAAAACTAATGGATGCGAACAAAGATTTAAAATAATTGGAAGTTTCAATATAATCCTACAAGATGCTCTAATATTTTCATGGCAAATTTTGATATGAACTCTTCACCTTCAATTAGAAACATTCATTCGTTCAATCTGAACAACATTCCTACGAGAAGTGATGATTTCGGATACGACGGCTTTAAGATCTAATTTTGGGGTCACAAATATATTAATATGTGTGATAAGGTCATTATTTAATAAGTCAAAGTTATGTGATTAATTATGTAATTAAGTAAAAGACTGGAGGCATAAATGTTATGGAAATTAAGTTGTGGATGCCTTATGTAATTTCTAGTTTGATGAGAGGTCGAACTAGAAATTAATACTCTATATAAATACAGGGTTATGTTCCCCAAAGCAACCCTAGCCGAAAAATCAGTATCTCTCTGCATCCCATCAACAGAGACTTAAGGTTCATTCAGGGGTGTGCTTTGGAAGAGTTATAACCAACCTTCAGATCTTTACTAATGGATTCATCAGGTACGCTTCCGCCTTAGGTTAATCAATAGAAACTGATATGACTCTTGTTTATTATGATATAAACATAAAGAATAATCTTTACAATTGGTATCAGAGCCACCATATTCAGTTTCTGTTTGATAATCGGGTTTTATCAAAAATAATTTTCGGATTTATTTGATTTATTATTAAAAATTCGAATCTAGTTATTTGTGAAAATTTAAGATTATAAATCTGTTTTTTTCATCTAAAGTATTATGGGATTTGTGATTTTAATATTAGAATTTTTAGATCTGTTTTTCGTTCATGTTTAAATCGGATATTTGGATGTTAATATAGTTAAAACATGTTTCGGTTTTAGATCTAAAATTTTGTGAAATTTTATCGAAAATTTTTTAGTATTTTTTCTGAAATTTTAATCGGCCATGGCGGCTGATTTAATTTTTCTAGAGTTTTTCGTGAACCTTCGTATTAAAGTTTATGTGAAACGATAAGTTTCATTCAATCATATATGGTATGGGCTTTAAATTTTTTTCGGCCCATTATAATTAATTAAATGAAACTGATCAATTATGGCCATTCGGTTTGGGTCATTCGGTTTGGGCCCAAACCCATTAAAGAAATATAAATAAGTAAAATACTATTGCTGCAGTGGGGGATCGAACCCGGGTCTCGTTCCCAAATGAGGATTAAGTCTCCCTTTTCTAAATCACTGCGGCGCTTAAGAATTCTTATATGTAGTTTCACAAACATATTAATAAATGTTTGCACAAGAATAATAAAATAATTTATTAAATCAATATTTAAATTTCATTATACTTGTTTAATATTTGAATTGAATTTATTCAATAATAATATTAGATGTGTGTATGTTTTCCATGCGGATTTTTAATCGGCCCAAAGGAAGATTAATATTTGGCTGGAATCCATACACATATGTGATGATAAATACGTGACAATTATTTGGATTAAAACATGTAAATGATAATTCGGCCCAAAGGAAGATTTATTGTTTATATGGATTATTGTCAGTGTTTGATCGTTGCGGTAATGATGAATGTGTGACAATTATTTGGATTAAAACATGTGAATGATAGATCGGGCCAAAGGAAGACTATTATTTATCATGAATTATTGTCAATGTTCAATCATTACAACAAGAGTACCACTAGTAGTTGATATTACTATCCAAAGACTTGATATTACTGTCTAAAGACTCGATATTAATGTTACACTTGGTATCTTGGGTGGGGTGTATAATCATTTATTAATTTATTGTTGATTTTATTTGGTTAGTGAGTAATTAATAAAAATTTTGTTCTCTTTTCAGTTAATGCTGGTACGATATCTGCCAATTTGGGATTAATCCCAAAACTTGCGGGTTCCAACTTTAAAGAGTGGAAATGCAAAGTTAAGATTGTTTTGGGGTGTATGGATCTTGACCTTGCACTAAGGATGGACAAACCTGCTTCTCCTACGGATGAAAGCACTGCTGAATATAAGGCAGTGTATGAGAAGTGGGAACGTTCTAATCGCATTGGTTTAATGATCATCATGGACACCATTCCATAAACCTTTAGGGGTGATTATGAGATCAAGGATCTTAAAGGTTTTCTTGCTGAGATGGATATGCGCTTCGCAAGAAGCGATAAGGCGGAAATAAGCATGCTTTTGCATCGCTTTAGTACGATGAGGTATCACGGCAAAGGAAACATAAGGGAGTACATTTTGGAAATGTCCAATATTGTTTCAAAACTCAAGGCACTTAAGAATGAGCTTCCGGAAGAAGTGCTCATTTTCTTTGTCTTGAACTCTCTCCCTCCTTCATTCAATCAGTTGAAATCCAGTTACAACACATAGAAGGAGCAATGGGCCCTAAATGAGCTCATTGCATATTGTGTGCAGGAGGAGGAGAGAATGAAACAGGAAAAGACTGAAAGTGCTCATTTGGTTTACACCCCTAAGGTTCAGGGCAAAAGAAAGAAAGTTGAGGTCCCTAAGAATGAAGCTGCTAAAACCATCTCCAATAGAGAAACCCCCCAAAAAATTTTAACTATTCATTGGGACCCATGAACAGTTGGTGTAAAAAAAAAGAAAAAGAAAATTATTAAAAACGCATCAATAATGAATCGCCACGTATCCAAAGGACCCACTAAATAGTTAAGATCCGGATCTTAAATCTTAAATAGGAAATATAAGATCCAGATCTTAACTATTTAATGGACCCCACCAGCTAAGATCTCGTTAAGAAACACTAATGGTTATGCTCTAAGGGTCCTCCTCAAAAGAAACATGCTAAGGGTGTTGATTCTTGTTTCTTTTGCGAGAAAGTTGGACACATGAAGAAGGACTGCCAAAAGTACCACGCCTGACGTGCTAAAAAGGGTATGTCCTATGCTTTGGTCTGTTCTGAATTGAACTTAGTTGAAGTACCGAGAAACACTTGGTGGTTAGACTCTGGTGCAACTACTAACGTCAGTGTTTCATTGCAGAGTTGCCTGAGTTACCGAAAACCAACTGAAGCTGAAAGACGCATTCATGGGGCTAATGGATTTCCGGTGCATGTGGAGGCAATTGCGCATTTTAGAATGTTTTTCGGTTCTGGTCATTTTTTGGATATAAAAGACACTTTTGTTGTATCGTCTTTTCGACGAAATTTGGTTTCCGGTTCTAAGTTAGACAATTCTGGTTACTCTTGTTTGGCTGAGAACGGAGTTGTTACTTTGTCTTTAAAATCAATTTTTATTGGAACTGGAAAACTTTTGGAAAATCACGGTCTTTATATGCTTGACACTTTGAGTTATAATGAAGAAAACTTAAATATTGAATCAAGAGGTACTAAACGAAAATTTGAGAATGCAAATTCAGGAACTCTTTGGCACAAACACCTAGGTCACATCTCTAGAAATAGAGTTGAGCTATACTTGTGTCAGATGGTATATTGAGTTCTGTTGACTTCACAAATTGTGATGTTTGTGTGACTTGCATTAAAGGAAAACAGACTAAGCATAAGAAAATAGGTGCATACAGAGCTACGGAAGTCCTTGAGTTGATACATACGTATATTTGTGGACCTTTTCCTACTCCATCGTGGAACAGTCAACAATACTTTATATCATTCATAGACGATTACTCTAGATATGCTTACCTATTTGAAATCAGAGTCTTTGAACGTGTTCAAGAAATTTAAGGCTGAGGTTGAGAACCAACTTAACCGAAGGATAAAGTCTGTCAGATTTGATCGTGGTGGTGAATACTACGGTCGTTATGACGGTTCAGGTGAACAACGTCCGTGATCATTTGCCAGATACTTAGAGGAGTGTGGAATTGTCCCACAATACACAATGCTTGGATCTCCTAGCATGAATGGTGTATCTGAAAGACGAAACCGCACTCTTAAGGACATGGTAAGGAGTATGATTAGTCACTCTACCTTACCTGAATCACTCTGGGGAGAGGCACTAAAGACTGCAGCTTACATTCTTAATCGGGTACCAACTAAAGTAACTGCAAAAACACCTTATGAGCTTTGGACTGGCAGAAAACCCAGTTTAAATCATCTTCACATTTGGGGATGTCCTGCTGAGGCTAGGCCTTATCGACCATATGAAAAGAAATTGGACTCCAGAACTGTGAGCAATTACTTTATTGGTTATTCTGAGCGATCTCGTGGTTATAAATTTTATGATCCCACACAAAAGAACATTTTTGAGACGGGAACAACTACATTTTTTGAGGATATTGAATTTGGGGGGAGAAATAAAGTTCAAGACATCAATTTTGAGGAAGAATCGGTTCCAGTTATTGTACCGATTCATATAGTTGCTTTAGATAAAGCAAATCCAGAACCTCAAGTTGATAATGAAGTTCTTCCTCCAGTTCAAAATGTTGATGATATTGAACCTGATGTTCAGATTCAAAATCCTCAAGAAATTGTGCAACAAAATCAAGATGAAGTCGCTTTAAGACGGTCCACCAGATTAAGAAGAAGTGCTATTTCGGATGATTATATAGTATATCTTTTGGAACATGAGGAAAATCAAACTCTTGTGGATGATGATCCCATCAACTTCCGTCAGGCCATGAGTTGTTCCAATTCAGATAAGTGGAACGAAGCAGCGAAAGAAGAGTATAAGTCTATGCTAGACAATATGGTTTGGGAAATCGTTCCACTGCCAGAAGGAAAGAAAACTATTGGTTGTAAATGGCTATTTAAGACCAAGATGGATTCAAATGGTAATGTGGAAAGACATAAGGCTCGTCTAGTAGCTAAAGGCTATACTCAAAGAGAAGGGATTGACTATAAAGAAACCTTTTCTCCGGTATCTTCAAAGGAATCTTTTAGGACAATCATGGCTCTTGTTGCACATTATGATTTGGAGCTTCATCAGATGGATGTAAAGACAACGTTTCTCAATGGAGACATTGATGAAACAATTTATATGGAGCAACCAGAAAACTTTGTTGTAAGTGTTTCAAAGAATATGGTTTGCAAATTAAGAAAATCCATCTATGGGTTGAAACAAGCTTCTCGTCAATGGTACCACAAATTTTACAAAGTCATCACCTCCTTTGGCTTTGAGGTGAATTTGGTTGAAGATTGTGTGTATCAAAAGTTCAGTGGGAGTAAGTGCATTTTCCTGATTTTGTATGTCGATGACATATTATTGGCCACTAATGATATGTGCATGTTGCACGACACCAAGAAATTTCTTAAGGAAAATTTTGAGATGAAAGATCTTGGTGAATCAGCTTTTGTATTAGGGATCCAGATTCAACGAGATCGATCTCGAAGAATTCTTGGATTGTCACAAAAGAGCTATATCGATAAAGTACTGAAAAGATTTGGCCTTCAGGATTGCAAACCAGTTGATACCCCAGTTGCTAAAAGAGAAAAATTTTGTCTTGATCAGTGCCCTAAAGGAACTTTGCAAATTAAGGAAATGCAAAAGATCACTTATGCATCCGCAGTAGGGAGTCTGATGTATGCTCAAGTTTGTACGCGTCCGGATATAGCGTACATTGTTGGAGTCTTAGGCAGATACTTAAGCAATCAAGGCATGGACCATTGGAAAGAAGCAAAAAGGGTCATGAGGTACTTGCAGAGAACAAAAGACTATATGCTCACATATCAGAAATGAGATAATATGGAGATCATTGGGTATTCTGATTCTGACTATGTTGGATGCCAAAATAGTAGAAAGTCTACCTCAGGTTATGTTTTTCTGTTAGCGGATGGAGCTGTTTCATGGCGTAGTGCAAAACAAACACTCGTTACTTCCTCCACCATGGCCGCAGAATTTGTAGCATCATGAAGCATCCAATCGTGCAATTTGGCCGAGAAATTTTGTCATTGGCCTGCGAATTTTGGAAGGAGTCGAAAGACCACTTAAGTTATATTGTGACAAAAAAATCGGTTGTTTTGTATTCCAATAACAATAGGAGTTCGGTAAAGTCGAAGTTTATCGACATCAAGTACCGAATTGTTAAGGAAAGGTACAAAGTGGAGAGATTTCTATAGAACACTTAGGGACAAAATCTATGATAGCAGATCCTCTCACGAAGGGTATTGTGCCAAATGTTTTTCATGAGCATACTGCTCGAATGGGCATTTCGATGTTTGAGGATTGTTTAGATTAGTGGGAGTTTGTCGTTTGGTTTTATGTTCTATATTTTATTTATGTTTATTGACATTTTATGAATGTTTTCTGATGAGAAATAAAGTTTTAAGTATAATTTAAGTTTACACTTTGTACAATAAAGTTAAGGATCTCACTAAAGTAGGACCAGTTGAAAATTGACATGTATTGATCACTCTTCATGTAATTTTCATGCCACACTTTTCATAAATGATCTATGTCATTTAGTTGTATTGATTTTCGTGACCATGGAAGGTTTTGGTTATGATGGTTATAACCAACGCCGCTATGATCCTAAGTTGATATAGTTAATGGACGAGATTGATATGCCTTGAAAATAATGACATATGGAGCTCACTTAGGTGTATCACTTTTTGAATACATATGTGACCGAGTGGGAGATTGTAAGATCTAATTTTGGGGTCATATATATATATTAATATGTGTGATAAGGTCATTATTTAATAAGTCAAAGTTATGTGATTAATTATGTAATTAAGTAAAAGACTGGAGGCATAAATGTTATGGAAATTAAGTTGTGGATGCCTTATGTAATTTCTAGTTTGATGAGGGGCCGAACTAGAAATTAATACTCTATATAAATAGAGGGTTATGGTCCCCAAAGCAACCCTAACCGAAAAATCAGTATCTCTCTGCATCCCATTAACAGAGACTTAAGGTTCATTCAGGGTGTGCTTTGGAAGAGTCATAACCAACCTTCAGATCTTTACCAATGGATTCATCAGGTACGCTTCCGCCTTAGGTTAATCAATAGAAACTGATATGACTCTTGTTTATTATGATATAAACATAAAGAATAATCATTACAGCGGCGACTCCGTCGGATAAGGCGGCGACTCCGTTAACGAGGAATCAATACTGTAACGATTCTATCATCTTTTGAAAATGTCATTTGGATTGGTCTCAACGTAAATCCGGCGGAAGAGTCCAATGATCAACTAAATGAAGAGAGCCAGACAATTTACTTGGAGATCAAGGTAAGTTTCTAAAATTGTTAGGGATCACTTAGACCAACTCCAGAGGAGTGTCCTTTTTTGTTTTTGGATATGTCTTATTTTTAAAATAATAGAAAAAATTGTTGATGGGCTGAAAAATAATAAGACCTGTGTCTTTTATTGGACTAATAGGAACTCTGATAAGAACTCGTAATTTGAGCATTTTGCAAAAAACTTGATTTTTTTTTTTGATTTTTCGTGTCTCTCTCTCATTTCGAGAAGGTTTGCCCTTTGCGATTTCGTCGATCCATCGCCTCCTCACTCACAAATCGAAGAAATTTGTCTCACATGTCTTCTCTCCCACATGGATTTGTCTCTCTCTCAGCTCCAAACGCAGGTAATTTCACATTTCTCACACTTGAATAGGTTTTAGATCTTAAGTCAATGGACAACAGAGAAGGTGAAAACTTTTCTCCAATGGTGTTTGATTTTATCAATTTAAGTTGTATCATGTACTTATATATGCAACAGAGTCGACAATGTGTGTGTTCATTTGCATGATATCATTCATTAATCATGCTACATATAAGTAGCTGTTCTCTATACTTAATTGCATTCGATTAGATCAAAGATACACAAGAAGTGAACTTTCTGTTATATGCCCTTGTCTGTTTATCTTTTGATCTGCATATTAGCTAATTTGTTCACCAAACATATTTTCAAGAGGAGGTTTTGAGAAAAGTTGTCCATAGTTTTAATGGGAAAAATTGGAAGAAGATAGGTAAATTTTGACATATTTTGTTGATGTCCTTTTCTAATTACATGTCACAATTTTATCTGATCTGCTTTTCTTAACTTCCAGCTGAATATTTCAAGGATAGAACTGATGTCCAGTGCCTCCACAGGTGGCAGAAGGTCCTTAATCCTGAACTCGTCAAAGGACCGTGGACGAAGGAGGTAATATAGCTCTTCTTCACTGCTTGTATTGCATACTTGACCATGTTAACTTTGCTATATTCAAGTATCTCCAATGATTGCTTATTGCTTTTCATTTGAAATGCATATATTGTAAGAAGATGACATGATCGTTCAGCTAATCCAAAAATATGGGCCAAAGAAGTGGTCCACTATAGCTCGATTTTTACCTGGCCGTATTGGAAAGCAATGTAGAGAAAGGTATGTTTATAGACAGTTATTTCACTAGGAACAACAATGTTGCTCTATATTTTTTCACCTTGAAGTGTATAATAACCATTCACAATTATTGTACTTTATATAGGTGGCACAACATCTCAATCCTGCTATAAACAAGGAAGCTTGGACTCAAGAAGAAGAGCTGGTTCTAATTCGTGGTCATCAAATATACGGTAATAGATGGGCAGAATTAACAAAGTTATACCGAAAGTTTTTCCACATGTTATGTATTTCAATGTATGTTTCAAATTTCTTCAAAATGAATAATTTCAATTATGATTAACTTTTTTTAATTTAATAAAAAATTTTTTTTAAAACATTGTAGTGTCTACCAATGGACGCAGCGTAAACATCACAATGTCTTATACATTAAAAATATTCACAATATTACAAATAAGACATTTGAGTGTCTTCATGGATGGAGTTGCTCTTATGAACTTAAGATGTCATAATATTTGATTAATTAAAAAACTTGATGGTTAAGTATCTTTCATCATGATCCTTAATTACTTGTAATATTTCTCCTTTGATATGGCTATACGTTTTCCTTCATAATTTAATGGCCATGTAAATCTTTTTTTGCATGTAACATTATACTCCTTTGTGTAAATATATGTAACTTTGTGTATATGCATTTTTCACCTTTTTATTTTTTTGCACTAGAACCAATAGAAGAAATGGAAGCTACCTCTGTAACAAGAAGGGAGTTGAGCAATTCGAAAAGGTGGGCAGTGTTTAATGCATTATCGGAAAGGAGTGTAACTGGAAAACTGAAGAAGACTATCACAAGAGAAGTGTCAGAATTACTCTCGGTTAATATTCGAACAGTTCAAAGGATATGGAAGCAAGCTAAAAACACTCCATCCAATGTATTGGTTAATGTGTCTCAAAGAAGAAAAAATAATTGCGGTCGCAAGAAAATATCAATTGATCTACAAAAGATCACCACTATTCCTTTACAACAACGAACAACTTTGAGGAGGTTGAGTCAAGCCCTTGGGGTTAGTTACTCAACACTATATAGACATGTCAAAGAAGGGCTTATACGTCGCCACTCCAATGCTTGGAAACCACATCTTAAGGAAGAAAATAAGGTAGCGAGGTTACGATTTTGTCTATCTATGTTGGATCCTCACAGTTTGGTTAGTGAACCAAAATTCCTTGATATGTTCAATATTATACATATCGACGAAAAATGGTTCTACATGACTAAGAGGTCAGAAAATTATTATTTACTTCCAGTCGAAGATGATCCTCTACGGACATGTAAGAGTAAAAATTTTATCGGAAAGATGATGTTTAGTGGCTATGGCTCGACCAAGATTTGATGATGAAGGAGTTGAACTTTTTTCGGGAAAGATTGGGGTTTTTCCATTTGTCACTGTAGAGTCCGCCAAAAGACGGAGTAGAAATAGAGAAGCTGGGACTATGGAAACAAAGAGACGACATAAGAAGATGTTCAAGAAATTATTCCTAAAATTCATGAAAGATGGCCTGGTGAAGATATAGGTAAAACCATTTTTATTCAACAAAATAATGCATGAACACATGTACATCCGAGCGATGAAGAATTTCTAATAGCTGCATCACAAAATGGTTCTGATATTTGACTAATGTGTCAACCACCAAATTCTCCAGATTTAAATATCCTTGATCTTAGATTTTTTAGTGCTATCCAAGCTTTACAACACAAGGTGTGTCCGAAGAATGTCGACGAGCTTATTCATGCCGTGAAAATTCGTTTGAAGAATATTCAACAAGGAAGATAAACCACATGATCTTCTTAACTCTTCAACTTTGCATGCAAGAAATAATGAGAGTTAGAGGATCCAATAATTATAAAATCCCACACATGAGGAAAGAAGCACTTGAACGAGAGGGTAATCTTCCGAAGCAGATAAATTGCAATCCCACCATAGTACAAAATGTACTAGATCAACTACAAGATTAGTTCGTACTTTATTTCTTTTACCAATAGACATTACTCTTTTTCAAATGTACATTATTGTTTACGAATGGTTTTATATTGTATAAACAATGTGAAAAGATATATTCGACCATTTTCGTATTTGTTGTTTTATTAGGTATTGTTAGGCATGTTGTCATGGGTAATTTTACCCTATTCTACTCGAACCCGAAAAAAGTCTGCCCAGAAAAAGCATGTTTTGAAAAAACCCGGATAGGGTAAAGTCTTGGTAGGGTAACTCAAACTCTACCCTATACAATTTAGGGTAATCCGTGGGTACCCGCTTCAATTTTAAAATAAATATGTTTTTGTGTATCTGAAATGATCATATAATATATTTGTAGTGTCTTCATTTTCATCATCAAAATAATCTTCAATAATACCTACAATTTTTTTAAAAAAACATTAATATATAACAATTAAATTTAAATAAGTAATATATGAATTAATTTTTACTTTCAAACTCTTCATAAACAAACAACAACGAACACAAGTCTCTCTATACTAAGCCCATAAATTCTAGAATCTCAAATTGATTAGGCACGATCTAAACCTAAAACACCCATAAAAGATATTTGATTTTGAAATTGAGAGATCGAGAAAAGGATTGGTTACATACAAATGAGTGACAGAGAAGTAAATCAAGCTTCCATTGAAAATTTTGATTTTCGATCTCATATCGTTTTAGTTTAGGGGTTTTATGTTTTGTTTTCTAAATACACTATTTCAATTTTATGGAGAAAAACACATCGTTTCAGAAAAAATAAAAATTGATTTAAAAAGCCCAAGGGTACCCGAAACCCAATAAGGTATAACTTCACTGGGACTTATGGTAAAAAAACATGTCCATGTTAAACCCTATCAACATCAACAAAATAAATTCTGGTCATGGGGCTTCAATTTCAGATCGGGTCACGAGTACCCAATGAGTTTTTACCCATAATTAACATCCCTAGGTACTGTAGAGCAAAAAAATTGAGATAAAGTAGTGATGATTATTCATAGAAAACAAAAAATAATTAAAGCATTTAACACCACAAAATTATTTTTGATTAGTCTCAAAATATTTTGGAAGAAGAAGTTGTAACATTCTTTTTACTCCATCTTAAACTTCCTTTTTTTGTTGGAACTCATGTTCTTCGTAACATGGTTTGTTGAGATCGAAAGAGTGGCGAGTCTTGACGTTGGCGTTGTCATCACGTACATGCTCTTCTTTGCCTAAAGTTTTCTTTGCTTCTCTGTGAAATTCTTCTTCTTCCTGAGGATATTTATTTAGATCAATTAATGCATGCACCACTTTGTCGACATCATGACTTTGCATTTCAGTATTCACACATTTTTTATTTTTTGTTTGGTTTTTTTCGAGAGATTGTTCATTTTAGTATAATGTTCAAAAAAACATGAATTTTAGTTGATTTATTTGTTTTTAGAATCTAAACAATTAAATAAGTTTGAATTGACTTCATTGAAAAAAGTTAGATAGACTAAAACAATTGAATGTAGAAATGACTCTTGGCATAACATGAGGTCACCATAGGTATTTGACAAAAATTACATGAAAAAGAGAACGACATGTAATTAGAAAAACAAAATAATTCTTATAACGACATGTAAAATCAGTCGGAGGGAATATTATTAGTTTCGTGTTAATTTGTTCCTATTTATTTATTTTTTTGTTTTTATAAATAATTTTTTTAATTCTAATTTTTCTCATTTATCTTTTTATATTTGTTTAAAGATAGAATTTTTTTTATATATGTCAAAATCTTAACGACAAAATTTGAAATATACTAAGTTTTGAAACAAAGCTTATTTTCTAACAACATTAGGCGTTTTTATTTTGTTACTTTTTTCCTTATTTTTTTTTCTAAGATGTTTTTCTTTTGTTCTGATTTTTCTATTATGATCCTTTTTTCCTTTTCTATTTTTTTGTTATAACAATATTATAATTTTTTCTTATTAATTGTTTTAACCTTTTTTATTAATGTTTTTATTAAACATTATTTTAACAATATTGAGAGATTTTCTTTTTTATTGATTATCTTTATTCCTTATTCTAACAACATTACTTATTTTAATAATGACAAATGTCGCAATCTAAATTAAATGTGACACGTGTCAGAATCTCTCGAGTTATAATTTTGCTTACGTGTCGAGCTCACGTTAAACGCGCTCACTTTTATATAATAAGATATCAAAACATACAATATATGATTCGTAACTTTATATTTCATACACTCAATCATTTTTTTAAAAAATGTGTTAAGTTAATATGTTTACTAACATTACACCTTTGTAGGATTCACATGTTTGAATCTATAAATTATGAAATTTTTTAATTTTATTTTATAAATAAAATCCTTTAAAAAGACGAATTAAACACCTTTAATCATATGATCATAAGAGTGACATGTATAATATTTAAAACTACCGCAAATATCTGCAATTTGTATACTTAAGTGTGTTTTATAATAGAAAGACTTGCACTTGGTGGAAAATAAATTATGAGACTAAAAAATAAAGAAAATTAAACAAAATCAATGTATTCATGTACTTTATGAAATAAGAGACCACAAAACATATAATCTAAGTCGATGTATGAATTTTTTAATATATATTTTTGACCAACTAATATTAAAAACTAGATAAGGATTTGCGCATACGCAATATTCAAAAAAACCCTGAAAAATTAGAAACTATAATAAATTCAATCATCTGGAAAATATATAAAATCATATTAACAACACTTTTTATTCTATATTTGCCACCTAAGTATATAAGAATATTTAACACTAATTTTTTTTAACAATTTATCATATCGTAAAAGCAAATTTATCTTATTATTTTTTATAATTCTAAGTAAATATAATATAATATTAATTCTAACAAAAAAATCACATATTGACTTATACATAAACATTTAAGATTAATTATACAATTTATTAACAAAAATATACCCTTTGTTTTTAAAAGACGGCTAAACCAATACAACTTTTTTTCCTCCAATCTAAAACATTAATCCATTATAACATTTACTTTGTTCGCATAGTCAAATTATGGATATGAAGTTTAATATATTATACAATTAAATTAGTATCCAAACTGATATGGTTGCAAATTCAAGATATATATATCGAATGCATAGTAACAGGGAACATGATGTAAGTTATTTGGATAACCTAATTTATGTTTTGATAGGTTGTTAGGTTAATTTATTTTGTTAAGGTTTTTTATTTAGTTTTCTCATATTTTTTCATGTTTTGTACCATCAACAAACAATCCAAAAACAACATGTATAAGTTTATATTAGATAAATTTAATAATCATTTACGTAAGATATAGAGAAAGAATAAGATATGTGTACATGTTGTTAAATTCTCTAATATTTTCCTAATAAGAATTATGTCTTTTTCATATTTTTCAATTTTATTACTTTTTTCTTTATTAGTTTTTTTTTTCTTTTTTCTAAGATTTTTTTGTTCTGCTTTTCCTTATTAATTTTTTTTTCTATTTTTTTAATGTGAGAGAACTGAAAATTTGTCAATTAGTGTGACATCTTTAATTTTGAGTTTATCCAATGTCATATATTCCCTCTGTTTCACAAAAAGTGTCACTTTAAAGTTTTACACACATATTAAGAAATTTCTCTTTTCCAAAAAAACATTATTAAACATGATAAAACCAACCAATAGAAATAAATAGTACATAAGAGCATTAATATCCCTAAGAACCCAAAAAAACCTCTTAAATTTTGATTTATTTTTATTTTAAAAAAAAACAGACCAATCGCGGGCCACCACGTGGCAGTGGGCCCCGCGAAATATATGAGACACCTCTAATACTGGAGTTTTTAGAATTGGCTCTTCCTAAAATAGGGGGGGGGCATCATTAAGATGTGGTTGTAGTGGTACCAATAACAATGGTCTAATACTATTGGCTAGAAAAGTCAAGATGTATTAACTTTTGCATAAAAATTCTAAAATGACACTCTTTGTGAAACAAAAAAATCCTCTAAAATGACTCTCTTTATGAAACGGAATGAGTATTTAGTTAACCTATAATTTTATAACATGTGAAAAGCAAAATTAAAACAATTAACAAGCAAAATTAAGTCATCCAAAATTATGAGAAAAAATAAATAAAATAAGATTTATGACATCAGTATCATTAACAGACATCTCCGCCATGATGAAATTAAATCACATTTTAAATATCATTCTTAAATGTGTTACTAGACCAAAAATCTTTTAAATGCACTATTTTGTTATGTGATGATATCTTGGAAACCGAAATTGAAGTGATATGAGCATGGAGCCGGAACCGGAACCGGATGCCCTAACAAAACCGGAGCCCGATGTCCGAGCAAAACCGGAGCCCGATGTCCGAGAAAAACCGGAGCCCGATGTCCGAGCAAAACCGGAGCCCGATGTCCGAGCAAAACCGGAGCCGGATGCCCGAACACTCGATACCGAGCAACTATCACCGAGCAACGGGAAAATCAAAGACGGAGTTATCACAAGGTCCCGAGTTAGGGAGTTAGCTAAAGATGCGCATGCGATGATGCTAAAGGAAGGACCAAGGAGGGAAGCAACCGAGAGCTTCTACAACATCCATCACCACGTCTAAGTAAGAAGACCAAGCTATGAGAACTAAGCGGCTAAGTGTCTCGCTTGGTACTCTTTCCCACTGGGTTTTAACGAGGCTAAGAAGAACACTACTTCGGCCACTTAGCAATCATAGCTTGAAGAGTGTAAGAGACGAGGCACTTTAAACTACTCGTTGTTTTTATCCCTTTTACAAACGCCGTGTTGTTTTTGGCGATTTCCTTTTTGTTGAAGTTGCGCGGTTTCCTTTTTACCGTGTGATTTCCTTTTTGCTTATACGCGCAACCCTACGCGTTTTGTATCACCTCTATAAAGAGGAAGCGCCGCACACATTGTTCGGCAGCAAACTTTTATATCACAAACTCTTTTACAAGGTTTCGCTCATTGACTTAGCTTCTAGGTCCGATCTCCTAACAAGTCGTTAGCTACCTTGGAGATCTTCGCAATCCTTAGCCGGTTTCCCATCACTTGCTAAGTAACCACCTCCGCATACACGCTTCCACCATCCGCTACCTCTTGTTCCATGTGCGATACCACCATCCCCACAGATTCATCACACCACACCGTTTCGCTTGTTGCTCAGCCACGTCCAGAGAGTATCCTTGAGGAGGGAGAGCGTATCATCTGGTATCAGAGCCTCCTCTGCACCAAAAGGTTGAGTTATCTCTAAACTCTCTAACGTTTAATCTTGTTCCGTCTAGATCTAGTAGCGATTGTTAAGATTGATAGAACTAGCGTTTACTTGTGTTCTTGCTTTCTGTATGAACCTGTTGACTACGATTCTGTGTGAAAACTTGTGTGTCCTGAATTAAAAATTTGATAAGTTCGCATCTAGAGCCTCACCGTACATCCGCTTGTTGAAGTATTGTTTGTTTCATGAAAATCTCTTCGTCGTGTTCTTGATCGACTCTTGTGTAGCGGCGGCAAGTTAGGTCTAGGATAAAATGAAAAACCCTTTTCAAAATTTCCTTTTTGCCTCGGTTATTCGATTTCCTTTTCCTCAAAACTTGCGTTTTACTAACTTGTCCGATTTTCCTTTTTTTGTCAAACCGCGTATCTGATTTCCTTTTATCCCGCGTCCGTCCTTGTTTTGTGTGGCGTGAAGTTTACTTGCTTAGCTATTTTGTGAACTACTTACTGCGAGCTACTTATCTGTGTAACAGGTACCATGGCCCTATCCCCGGAGGAGCTCGATGACCTCAAGAAGCTCATAGCGGCGCAAGTAGCCGACGCCATGACCCAACTCCTTCCCCAACAAATTTCTCAACAACTCACCTTGGAACGGGAGAGACAAGCTAGGGAGGCTACAAAGGTAACCTCGGACTCCGAAGGCGGTTCGACGCCGACTCCGTCCGAGGCCATGAGGATCACTAGAGGCAAAGGTGTAGCCGATACCTCTAAATTCCAAGCCATCCGCAACTTACGTCCCGTCAACAGCAATGGATCGCCCAAGGAACCGGGGCATCCAACTCGTAATGGACCTACTGAACCTGAGCTAAGGGCTCCACGGCAGCGAGCACCAGCCGGTCGTAATCGCCGAACGGAGACCATAGCCGGCCAACTTACCTACATCGACTCCGACGATGAGTACTACAATTGAAACACATCAAAGCCAAGTTTCCTCCGTTTCAAGGAAAGAATGACCCGGAAGCTTACTTGGATTGGGAGAGGAAGATGGAGTCGAGCTTCCTGTGCCATGACACCTACGCCTCCAACAAGGTGAAGATTGCCATCTCGGAATTCAGTGACTATGCTCTTTTATGGTGGGATCAGCTCAGCACCACCAGGAATCGTCACAATGAGCTACCCATCACTACTTGGCCGCAACTTACTACCCACATGCGGAAAAGGTTTGTACCCAACCATTATCACCGAGAGGTCCTCAACAAACTCCGAAAACTTACCCAAGGCTCAAGCTCGGTGAGAGACTACTTCCAGGAGATGGATACTCTCCTTATCCGAGCTGGTCTAGAAGAGGACGAAGAGGTTACAATGGCCAGGTTTGTTGGTGGACTTAGCCGGGACATTCAAGACAAGGTTGAACTACAAACCTATGTAGACCTTGAGGAGCTGGTCCATAAGGCAGAGTTGGTCGAGACTCAGCACAAGAGGAGATATGTCAAACCCAACTACCCCTCTGGCCAGTCCAAGCCGAGAGACTTCCCCACCAACCGACCACCTTACCCCAAGGACGTCAAACCCA
The DNA here is from genome assembly GCA_963556525.1 of Cochlearia excelsa. Taxonomy (NCBI): domain Eukaryota; kingdom Viridiplantae; phylum Streptophyta; class Magnoliopsida; order Brassicales; family Brassicaceae; genus Cochlearia; species Cochlearia excelsa. The sequence continues at coordinate 907,258 of CAUVZT010000022.1, forward strand.
CTCCTCCGGTCAAGGAAGAAACCAAATCTGATCCTAAGGCCAGAAACAACACCTCCCTAAGTAGTGTCAGATGCTTTAGATGCCAAGGGATGGGTCACTACTCCAGAGACTGCCCCAACAAGAAAGTGTTCCTTACGCTGGACAACGGAGAGATCGTCCCTCAGGAATCTGATTCTGAGCAAGAGGAGGAAGGGGAGGAAGAAGAGTCAGCTGCTATTGGCGAGATGATGGTTGCTAGGAGGACCTTGAGTGTTCAGAACCAGCCAGCTGAATTGGTGCAAAGGGATCACCTATTTCACACCAGATGTCTCATCAAGGGGAAGGTATGTAGCTTGATCATCGACGGTGGTAGCTGCACCATTGCCGCCAGTGAACTCATGGTTAAGAAGCTTAGCCTAGAGACCATCTCCCACCCTAGACCGTACAAACTCCAATGGCTGAATGAGAATGGTGCGTTAACGGTGACACATCAGGTCAAGATCTCCTTCTCCATAGGCAAGTATGAGGATGATGTGATATGCGATGTCATACCCATGGGATCAAGCCATGTGCTGCTTGGAAGACCTTGGCAATCCGACCGCCGTGTGCTACATGATGGTTACACCAACAAGCATTCGTTTGACTTCAAGGGCAGAAAGATCACATTAGCACCTCTCACGCCAAGCGAAGTATACCAAGATCAACCCTACCTCAAGCTCAAGGAGGACAAGGAGAAAGAACCGGTTACAAGCAGCAACCTTCACATCAACCATAGTGAAGTGTCTAGACTTCTAAATTCTGATTATCCTATTTATAGAGAGACCCTTGTGAGCATTAACCCTACATAGGAGTTACCTAGTGGAATGTCTAAGCTTTTGCAGAATTACAGTGACGTCTTTCCCAAGGAGATTCCACCCGGTCTACCTCCCATCCGCGGCATAGAACACCATATTGACCTAGTTCCTGGCTCAGCCCTTCCAAACCGGCCTGCTTACAGAACCAACCCGGTGGAGACCAAGGAGCTTCAGAGGCAATTTGAGGAGCTGATGAGTAAAGGACACATCCGAGAAAGCATGAGTCCTTGTGCCGTACCGGTGCTGCTGGTGCCAAAGAAGGATGGATCCTGGCGCATGTGTGTTGATTGTCGAGCCATCAACAACATCAAGGTGAAGTATCGCCACCCTATTCCTAGATTAGATGATATGATAGATGAATTGTGTGGTTCTAACGTGTTCTCTAAGATTGATCTTAAGAGTGGTTACCATCAGATTAGGATGAAGGAGGGTGACGAATGAAAAACAGCCTTCAAGACCAAACAAGGCTTGTATGAGTGGCTTGTGATGCCATTTGGACTTACTAATGCTCCTAGCACTTTTATGCGTCTAATGTATCATGTCTTAAGATCTTTTATAGGTGTCTTTGTGGTCGTCTACTTTGATGACATCCTGATCTTTTGAAAGAGCCTAGCCGAGCACCTTGACCATATACAATCTGTCCTTGACGTGCTAAGAAGGGAGAATCTCTTTGCTAACTTGGACAAATGTACTTTTTGCACTAACCAGATTGTGTTCTTAGGTTTTGTTGTGAGTACAGAAGGTGTTAAGGTGGATGAGGAGAAAATCAAGGCGATCAAAGAATGGCCAAGACCAACCACCGTAGGAGAAGTCAGGAGCTTCCATGGACTAGCCGGCTTCTATCGGCGGTTTGTCAAGGACTTCAGCACACTTGCGGCACCACTCACCGAGATCATCAAGAAGGATCTAGCCTTCAAGTAGGGAGATGCACAAGACCAGGCTTTCCAAAGCCTTAAAGAGAAGCTTATCAACTCCCCTTTACTCATGCTTCCTGATTTCCTCAAAACTTTTGAAATTGAACGCGATGCTTCTGGTGTAGGTATTGGTGCGGTTCTCATGCAGGACAGGAAACCAATAGCCTATTTCAGTGAGAAGTTAGGAGGAGCCACGCTGAACTACCCTACCTATGACAAGGAGCTATATGCGTTGATGAGGGCACTACAGACTTGGCAACACTACCTCTGGCCAAAGGAGTTTGTTATCCACATCGACCATGAATCCCTCAAACATCTCAAAGGCCAACAAAAACTCAACAAGAGGCACGATCGCTGGGTCGAGTTCATTGAGACTTTCCCATACGTAATCAAGTATAAGAAAGGTAAGTACAATGTTGTAGCCGACGCATTGTCCATGAGGTACACCTTAATCTCTGAATTACATTCTAGACTCATTGGTTTTGAATCGCTAAAGGACCTATATGAATCAGATTCAGAGTTTGATGAAAAATACTTAAAGTGTGCTAAGTTTGCGTATGAGAACTTCTTTAGACAGGATGGATACTTAATCTGCAATAACAAGTTGTGCATACCTAGCGGATCAATCCGAGAACTACTAGTGAGGGAGGCCCATGGAGGAGGATTGGTCGGGCACTTTGGAGTAGCCAAGACCTTAGCCAGCCTCCAAGCCTACTTCTATTGGTTTCAGATGAGAAGAGACGTGGAAAGGATTTGCTCTAGGTGCATTACATGTAAACTAGCTAAGAGTAAGGTGCAACCACACGGTTTGTACACCCCTTTGCCTATCCCTTCTCATCCTTGGACGCATATTTCAATGGATTTTGTTGTCGGCTTACCTCGAACCAGGAATGGTAGAGATTCTATTTTTGTTGTGGTGGACAGGTTCAGCAAAATGGCCCATTTCATCGCTTGCCACAAGACGGATGATGCCGTAAGTGTAGCTAATTTGTTTTTCAGGGAAGTGGTAAGGCTGCATGCGATGCCCCGAGTCATTGTTTCTGGCCGTGACACCAAGTTCCTGAGCCATTTTTGGCGTACCTTGTGGGTAAAGCTAGGAACCAAGCTGTCTTTCTCCACTACATGTCATCCGCAAACGGACGGTCAAACCGAGGTGGTAAACAGGTCGTTGTCCACACTCTTGAGGACACTGGTAAAGAGCAACCTCAAGTCGTGGGAAGAGTGTCTGCCCCATGTTGAGTTCGCTTATAACCACGCTAAGCATTCTTCTACTCTTTACTCTCCTTTTGAACTAGTATACGGCTTTAACCCCATGTCTCCGTTAGATCTAATTGCCTTGCCCTTGAGTGAATTGTCTAGTGTTGACGGCAAGAAAAAGGCTGAACAGGTCAGGAAAATGCACGAGAAGGCCAAGGAGAATATCGAGAAGAGAACCGAGCAATACGCCAAGCATGCCAACAAGGGTCGTAAGGAAATGGTGTTTAAAGAAGGCGACTTGGTGTGGATCCATTTGAGGAAGGAGCGGTTCCCAGAAGAGAGGAAGTCCAAGCTCATGCCTCGAGTAGACGGGCCTTTCAAAGTGACCCGGCGGATCAACGACAACGCCTACAAGATCGACCTCCAAGGTAAGTATACGATATCGGACTCCTTCAACGTTTCTGACTTGTCTCCTTATGTTGATGATGCAGATTTGAGGACAAATCCTTTTCAAAAGGGAGGAGATGATATGAGCATGGAGCCAGAACCGGATGCCCTAGAAAAACCGGAGCCCGATGTCCGAGCAAAACCGGAACCCGATGTTCGAGCAAAACCGGAGCCCGATGTCCGAGCAAAACCGGAGCCGGATGCCCGAACACTCGATACCGAGCAACTATCACCGAGCAACGGGAAAATCAAAGACGGAGTTATCACAAGGTCCCGAGCTAGGGAGTTAGCTAAAGATGCGCATGCGATGATGCTAAAGGAAGAACCAGAGAGGGAAGCAACCGAGAGCTTCTACAACATCCATCACCACGTCTAAGTAAGAAGACCAAGCTATGAGAGCTAAGCGGCTAAGTGTCTCGCTTGGTACTCTTTCCCACTGGGTTTTAACGAGGCCAAGAAGAACACTACGTCGGCCACTTAGCAATCATAGCTTGAAGAGTGTAAGAGACGAGGCACTTTAAACTACTCGTTGTTTTTATCCCTTTTACAAACGCCGTGTTGTTTTTGGCGATTTCCTTTTTGTTGAAGTTGCGCGGTTTCCTTTTTACCATGTGATTTCCTTTTTGCTTATACGCGCAACCCTACGCGTTTTGTATCACCTCTAAAGAGGAAGCGCCACGCACATTGTTCGACAGCAAACTTTTATATCACAAACTTTTTTACAAGGTTTCGCTCATTGACTTAGCTTCTAGGTCCGATCTCCTAACAAGCCGTTAGCTACCTTGGAGATCTTCGCAATCCTTAGCCGGATTCCCATCACTTGCTAAGTAACCACCTCCGCATACACGTTTCCACCATCCGCTACCTCTTGTTTCGTGTGCGATACCACCATCCCCACTGATTCATCACACCACACCGTTTCGCTTGTTGCTCAGCCACGTCCAGAGAGTATCCTTGAGGAGGGAGAGCGTATCATGAAGCATAAACAAACTAAAAGCATACTTAGTTATAGGATAGATAGATAGAGATAGGCAATGAAACGCTCATTGTTGGAGCTGCTAGAGATCATCACTACTTCATCAGTCCTCAAGATTAATCTCGACGTTGAGGCATTTGTCTTTGACCATCTTAAGCGCATGTTCGGTGCTTCAGCTTGTTGCAGTTGGTTGCAATCTTGACAATGGAAGCATCAGTGACGCTTGGGCATTAAGTAATCCACAAAACCTTCGAGAAGCTGATCAATCTTCTTTTCCATGGCCTCCCAATCAAAATCCTCTACAGGCCCGGTGAGCGTAACATTGCGAGACCCAAAGTCAAAGACACTGTAAATGGACTTCTTTCCTGTCTCCATCCATGGCTTGCAAACTTGCAAAGGACCCTCCAACATCTCTTGCACACTCAGCTTTGAGAAAACATCGAACAAGGAGTCAGGTGTTAAGTTAGCCCACTCATCACTCATTGTTTCCTTTGTTTTTTTCTTTCTTTGCTTGCTAAAGATGTTTTGTTTATGTAAAATCGTGTGCTTTTATATATGTAGAGAGAGATGTTATGGGGTTGAGAAGTTTATGAAATTGCAACTTTAGTATACTTCTTTTAATTTATTACCATTAGAGGCATTGTGCTCTTACACATGTTTGAAAACATGTTTGAAAGATAATCCATACTAGTGGATTTGTGCTCTAAAAGAGCTTATTGAAAATACTAAAACATGAAATAGAAATAGCTCATAGAGATTTATTATAAAAAAACTAAAGAAGAGATTACTTGTGTTTGTCACCAAGAATCAAAGTGTTTTGAAATGTTATATTATAAGATGAAAGGGGAGAGTTTTGCAACTCTCCAAGGTTAGATAGAAAGCTCATATAACATTGCTACTTATACTAAAGTTATTTGCTTTCATAAACACTAAATGCATAGGTTCTTGACACTTTCTTTGGGCTTTGGTAATGGGCTTTGTTACTCCCCCGCAAACTTAGCGTAGGGTGAACACGACGAAGCTAAGTTTGGAAACATAAGTGCAACGGCTCGAGAAAGTGAAACAAACTCGAAGCAAGACCATTCGAAGTAGTCAATAACATCACTTCACCTTGAGATCAATCATTAGTGTGAGATCTTTTCAGGTCTATCTTTGTAGCCTATTAATCTCACGAAGAGTCCGGGTTTCTTTACCTCACTTAACTCCCCTAAGTTGTCCCATAATGAAAATAAGTCATCTTCCACACCAAAAGATATTCTTCAATCTTAAGTTCTTAATCTCAAAACCATAAGTATTCTCTTTCCTTATAAACATTATATCAAACACGTGGTGTGCACCCAAAAAATCATAAACCTTGCAGCCATAAACTATCCTTATCAAACCCAAATCTGTTCGAGTCTACCTTCTAATTTTCATGCCTAAAACTATACCAGCCATCAACTTCTATTCTCTGTTCTGTCTCAAACCAAACAAAGACACATACTATTGATTTGGTGATGAGGAAACTTGCTTTACTTTTATCTTTTTCCATTGATGATTATTGTTCCATCGTCCTTGATCAACAACAAGCCATGAACCAGAAATTGATCTTCTACGCTTCTTTATGACCCATGTAAGTACAACATTACTCTTTAGATGTTTGATTAATATCACGAGGCATATATTACCAAGTTGTTTCTCTCTTTGGCATTTCATCGAACATGTTGTATGCAGACAACAAAGCCATGAACTTCCAGCCATAACCTTCTCTTTATCAAAACCAGCCACCATGAAAATAGGTATGTGGTCTCTCTAGGTGCAATTACTTATTGGGACAAACACACATGGCTTGAAAAGTCAAGTATGTGATATGAAAGTTTTGCAGCTTTGTCATTTGTTGTTTCTCGCAGCGGAAGAGATAAGTGGCAGAGCTTTTGAGGTAGAAGGTGGTGACTTCAAAACCCAATAGTCCCAATAGATATTGTGTGCTCTGATACCATGAAAGATAATCTATACTAGTGGATTTGTGCTCTAAAAGAGTTGATTGAAAATATTAAAACATGAAATAGAAATAGCTCATAGAGCTTTATTATAAAGAAACTAAAAAGAGATTACTTGTGTTTGTCACCAAGAATCAAAGTGTTTTGAAATATTATATTATCAGATGAAAGGGGACAGTTTTGCAACTCTCCAAGATTAGATACAAAGCTCATATAACATTGCTACTTATACTAAAACTATTTGCTTTCATAAACCCTAAATGCATAGGTTCTTGATACTTTCTTTGAGCTTTGGTAATGGACTTTGATAATGTTCAAACCGCATATGTCACCAAGTCAAAGAGGTTGAAAAGCTGAAAACACCAAAATTTAATTAGTTTAATACAATGGTTTTTTCACGTCCGATCTGTGTTTTTTTATTGTATATGATACTGAGTTTTTGTTGTCACTTCCTCGATTCAATTACGTACATATTTGTTATGACAAAAAAAGTAATTACATATTTCATATTTTCATATATTTTGTGAAATAACATTCTATAATTGAGAAAATTGTATTCTATAATTATATTGTTAGTCTATAATTTAGAAAGACTAAAGTAAAAAAAGAGTAGCAACACACCAACTTAATGTTGAAAAGGACTTGGTGATATTTGTTCATTAAAAACGATTATGTATCTTTGTGACGACATACTCTCATAATTGTTACTGTTACTGTCCTAAATACTCTCCCGTCGCTCTCTAGACTAAGAGTAAAAAAAAAAAATTAACAAAAAAAAAATAGTAAAAAAAATCAATTTTTTTGTTTGTTTTTAATATATAAATAAGTTGTCAAATATTGTATATAAGAATTGTGTATTATATAAATAGTTGAAATTGAGATGAAACTAGTGAGAAATAAGTTAAAAATCGAGTGGCGGCGTGAAGACGATCATAAAATTATGATTTTACCCTTTGTTAATTTTCAAAATAGAAAACAGCTACAAAAGGAGAAACTCAAGAATCGAACTTAGAGCTTCTGAGCTAGAAAGATTATTATTAACATAGTTACTGATGTTCTTTTTAAAAGCTTATAACTAGGTGATTGTCATAAACGCAACAATAAAACGAAATGAAATCGAACATTTCACTATACCTTTTGTGTGGTATAAATTTTACTTTTTACAATAATTTCACATCCTTCCAAATCAACAATGAACCAAATTTCGTTAGCCGCGGACCGTTAGCATTCTATCAAATAAGATCAGCTGAGAAAACCCATGATGAAAAATATATAATGAATAATTACTAAAATAATTATATTAATCTTTTGGTAAATTTTATTTTGATGAAACTAAAACCGATAATGCTAAACCATCAATCAAACCAACAACTCAACCAATCCTCAACGCGGTTAGCATTTAGAAAAAACAACACAAAATTAAACTAAAAAAATTAACGATGAACCAAAACTCATGTCAACCTCAAAACGGTAAACACAAAAAAGAACCTTTCCTCTATCGCGATTTCTAACTATTAGTGTGTGACTGTATTACACACGATTTCTATCTCTCACCGTGGGGTCTACGATCCAATTTACATATTATGAATAGTGTTCGACCTACTTTTTTTAATTACTTTCATAAAAAGGATCCATTTTGACTATAAACTCTTTTTTATTGTCTCTGATACTGAGTTTTTGTTGTCACTTCCTCGATTCATATTTGTTATGACAAAAAAGTATTTACATATTTCATATTTTCATATATTTTGTGATATAATATTATATAATTGAAAAAATTGTATTTTATAATTATTTTGTTAGTCTATAATTTAGAACGGCTAAAGTAAAAAACGAGTAGCAACACACCAACTTAATGTTGTAAAGGACTTGGTGATATTTGTTCATCAAAAAAGATTATGTATCTTTGTGACGAGATACTCTCATAATTGTTATTGTGTCTTGAATACTTTTCCGTCGCTCTCTTGACTAAGAGTAAAAAATCAATTTTTTTTTGTTTGTTTTTAATATATAAATAAGTTGTCAGATATTATATATAAGAATTGTGTATTATATAAATAGTTGAAATTGAGATGAAACTAGTGAGAAATAAGCTAAAAATCGAGTGGCCGCGTGAAGACGATCATAAAATTATGATTTTACCCTTCTTTAATTTTCAAAATAGAAAACATCTACAAAAGGAGAAACTCAAGAATCGAACTTAGAGCTTCTGAGCTAGAAAGGTTATTATTAACATAGTTACTGATGTTCTTTTTAAACGCACCAATAAAACGAAATGAAATCGAATATTTCACTATACCTTTTGTGTGGTATAAATTTTAATTTTTACAATAATTTCACATCCTTCCAAATCAACAATGAACCAAATTTCGTTAGCCGCGGACCGTTAGCATTCTATCAAACAAGATCAACCGAGAAACCCCATGATGAAAAATATATAATGAATAATTACTAAAATAATTATATTAATCTTTTGGTAAATTTTATTTTGATGAAACTAAAACCGATAATGCTAAACCATCAATAAAACCAACAACTCAACCAATCCTCAACGCGGTTAGCATTTAGAAAAAACAACACAAAATTAAACTAAAAAAATTAACGATGAACCAAAACTCATGTCAACCTCAAAGACGGTGAACACAAAAAAGAACCTTTCCTCTATCGCGAACGTAAGCATTCCCGTCTCTTTTTAAGACTAAGACCAACTGCTATGAACTTTTGATGAGTCTTCTGGTCTGAATAATTGAATGTTTTGTGTTTGGGTTTTGATGTTGCAGCCTTTTGGTCAAATTCAAGCTTTTCGGTATCAAACCTTCTCTTTTTATGCACCATCACAACTTCAGCCTTAAGCAGCTTGGTAAAGCAACATCAGCTTGTGTAGTGCTACATAATATCAAATTTCTACAGACTCAACAAGTATCAGATATTCTGTCAGTTTACTTCACCACTATAACCCTCTCACTTCACCACTAGACACAGTGAGATGACCTCCATGGTGAATTACACAATAAGAAATGGATTCTGGTACACCAAGAACACAATCCCACCTGGTTTTTGAGTTTCTTCGACGAATCTGAAATACAAACAACACAATCCTACACACATCATTAGCATTGGCCAACATGAAGACTAAAGTAGGCTCCACAACCTGTAAGGCACAGCAGCAAGAGAAAAACTACTGAAAGTGATGAATTAATTACTGATAAAAGATAAATCCGAAGGGTACTTCTCAACATAACAAAATACAATAACTTTGTAGAAATTCTCAAACGAAAGTTTTTATTGAAAGTAAGGAAAAAAAAGCATGAACTAAAAAAAACCAGCAACTTCAAGTTCCTTCTCAAGCAGAGGATACTCAGTACATGTTGTACTTGTCGTTCTTTGTTTATGGTCGTAGGCTCTTGTAGATGGACTTAGCTATTGGAAGAATAACCGTGAGAGCAAACTGTAACTGATCCGAGCTGCTTGTTCGGACTGTGATTTGTCCGCTCATCTTGTTGTTAAGCCCTGCACGAAGCGCTATCTTCAAGTTCCTTCCAACAGAGACTTGAGATTGGAGATTGGCTTCGAGGGCTAGATGCATTTTTATACTCTTCTATAAACAAATATATTTATTTTAAGGGATATATTTTCTATAAAGAAATTATAATATATTATATACTAGGATTTAACCCGTGGTACACCACGGATCTATATATTTTGAAATCGTTTTATATGTCTATAAATTTAATTTAGAAATTAGTGATACATTTTTTGTTTTTAAAGAATATTTATAAGTTTTTATAATTTTACAAAATAATAATTTAATCATTTGATACTAAAAATTGTTATAAATTTTTTTGTTACTGTATATTATCTAAATTACCCGGATCTAAATACTAAACCGAAACATGACTAAAATATCCAAATTAAAACCAATCCAAAAAATAAATATTTTAAACAAAAGAAAAATTTACTAACCGAAAAAATAATCTGAAACGAAACAATTTTTTGAAATAGAACCGAATGACCCAAAATTATTTAAATATTAAAAGTTATTGAAGTAAAAATTTTTGTTACTATATAATATATTGTAGTACATATTTCATATAGTAATTTTTAACATAATTTAGAAGTTGATTTATTCCAAACTATTTTACACTATGGAAATTGTTATTTATTATATTATAAGGTGAAAAAACACTCGGATCTAAATTAACGCATCCAAACCAAACCGAAATATCCGAACCGAAACCGATCCATAAAATAAATAACTTGAACGGGCATAGAAATTTACTACCCGAAAACTTGAAACCAAATCTGAATTGAACTTAAATTTGTAAAACTGAACCGAACTACCGGGGTTACACTAATTTTACACTATGGACATTTTTATTTATTATATTATAAGGGTGGACAAAATATTCATATCCAATTTAATATATGAAAACAAAACTGAAATATTCGAACCGAAACCGATGAAAAAATAAGTAACTCGAAGGGGTAGAAATAATTACTACCCGAAAACCCATAACCTAATATGAATCGAACATAAACTTGTAAAACTGAACCGAACTACCGGGGTTACCCGAATTTTACACTATGGAAAATTTTATTTATTATATTATATGGGTGGAAAAAATATTCAGATCCAAATTAGTATATCAAAACAAAACTGAAATATTCAAACCGAAACCGATAAAAAAAATAAGTGACTCGAACGGATAGATAATTTTATCACCCGGAATCGAATCCGAATAGAAACTAAATTTTTGAAACTTAATCGAACTACTAGATTTACCCAAAGTTTATTTGAAATATAAATAATTTAGTTATAGATACAAATAATTTATTTAAATATATTCATAATATATAATATTAGTGATTCGTTTTTGTGTTGAAAATAATTGTTTTTATTGATTTCTTGTTATTAATTTAAATTTTAACTAAATTTTAAGAATAAGATAATATTAATGATATATGTTTGTATGTATGTTTAATATAAACTTGTTTTGAAATTGTTATCAAAATTAAGAATAAAATTATCCATATAGATTTTGTTTCCATGTTTAAACTCAATGGCATAGTATGTAATTAAGTGAGTTTTTTTGAAAAAATCCAAAAAAATACTTCAAAAATAATAATATATATATATATATCTATTTTAGTTAATATGGATACAAAACAATATATAAACTAATAGTATTTTAAATTCAAAATAAACATTTACATTATCTTACAAAAATTTATTAAGCTAAATTCTGGAAAGGTAAACCAATAAGTTCTTTTATAGAACTTCTATGTATAGGTTTTTCATTATTTAACGAGAATGTTAATATACTTTATTTAAATGTGTTTAGATTAGTTTGGCATATAGTAAAATTATTTTTACGAATATGATATAAAGTTTTAAGTTTAGTTGTGTTAAATATGATTTCTTATTGAATAAAGTTTTATTTCAAAGTTTGTAACTCACGACACAATTTAAATATGTCGATCAAATATCGACAAATATTTTAAAAAATTAATTAGATTTAGAAATTATATCAAATTACATAGAAAATTATATATTTATAAATATTTTGTTTTAAAAGTAAATAAATATATTCATCAATTAAAAAAAAGAACTTAGAAAATGAAATAGCTATCTTGGAAAGATAATAGATTGTTAGTTTATTTTATTTGAACGCATTTAATTAGTATTATATAATAAAATTATTATTATTTGTGAGATTAAAGAATGTTAAAAACATAAAAATTTGCTTCCTTAGTATCAAATAGATTGATGTTTTAGTATTTTTATTTGTATCAATAAGATAACATTTTTGTTTTCTATGTTTATTTTGTTTAAAATTTGTAAAATTTAAGAAATACTTATTATGAAAAAATGAAATTTTGAATTGCTATTGGCTGATTGAGATGGAAAATTGTGTATTTTGTTGAATCAATGTAATTTATTAGTGTATATTTATGGGAGAATCACAAAACTACACCATTTGAATTACATTTCACAAAACTACACCATTTAAAAATTACTTCACAAAATTACACCTAAACACTCAAAATTAAATCCAAATAAACCCTATCCACACAATCCTACCCCCTTAATATCATACCCTAAACACTAATTAGCGAACCCAAATGAAAATATTTTAATTTTGGTAATTTTGAAAAGGGTAAATCAAATTAATCTGATATGCTCACATATCAGAAATCGGATAATATGGAGATCATTGGGTATTCTGATTCTGACTATGATGGATGCCAAGATAGTAGAGAGTCTACCCTAGGTTATGTTTTTCTGTTAGCCGGTGGAGCTGTTTCATGGTGTAGTGCGAAACAAACACTCGTTACTTCCTCCACCATGGCTGCAGAATTTGTAGCAGTCTATGAAGCATCCAATCAGGCAATTTGGCTGAGAAATTTTGTCACTGGTTGCGAATTGTGGAAGGAGTCGAAAGACCACTTAAGTTATATTGTGACAACAAATCAACTGTTTTGTATTCCAATAACAATAGGAGTTCGGTAAAGTCAAAGTTTATTGACATTAAGTACCGAATTGTTAAGGAAGAGGTACAAAGTGGAGAGATTTCTATAGAACACTTAGGGACAAACTCTATGATAGCAGATCCTCTCACAAAGGATATTGTGCCAAAGGTTTTTCATAAGCATACTGCTCGAATGGGCATTTCGATGTTTGAGGATTGTTTGGATTAGTGGGAGTTTGTCGTATGGTTTTATGTTCTACTCCCTCTGTTTACTTATATAAGATGTTTTAGTGTTTTTGGTTTGTTTCATTTTATAAGATGTTTTAGAGTTTCAAAGCAAAAATTAATTATATTTAGTGTAATGTAATTAATTGAATTATACATTCTTTTGTAGGATTGGTTAAATTATTTTGATTTAGCTATGAATAATGTTTTTTGTAGAAAACAAGAAACATAAATGATACCTAAATATTTGTGCTTTTAACTAAAACATCTTATATAACAAAACAGAGGGAGTATATTTTATTTATGTTTATTGACATTTTATGAATGTTTTCTGATCAGAAATAAAGTTTTTAAGTATGATTTAAGTTTACATTTTGTACAATAAAGTTAAGGATCTCACTAAAGTAGGACTAGTTGAAAATTGACATGTATCGATCACTTTTCATGTAATTTTCATGCCACACTTTCATAAATGATCTATGTCATTTAACTATATTGATTTTCGTGACCATGGAAGGTTTTGGTTTATATTTAATAGTCAACGCCGTTATGATCCTAAGTTAATATGGTTAATGGACGAGATTGATATGACTTGAAAATAATGACATATGGAGCTCACTTAGGTCTATTACTTTTGAATACATATGTGACCCAGTCGGAAATTGTAAGATCTAATTTTGGGGTCACATATTTATTAATATGTGTGATAGGGTCATTATTTAATAAGTCAAAGTTATGTGATTAATTATGCAATTAAGTAAAAGGCTGGAGGCATAAATTTTATGAAAACTAAGTTGTGGATGCCTTATGTAATTTCTAGTTTGATGAGGGGTCGAACTAGAAATTAATACTCTATATAAATAGAGGGTTATTGTCCCATAAGCAACCCTAGCCGAAAAATCAGTATCTCTCTGCATCCCATCACCAGAGACTTAAGGTTCATTCAGGGTGTGCTTTGGAAGAGTCATAACCAACCTTTAGATCTTGACCAATGGATTCATCAGGTACGCTTCCGCCTTAGGTTAATCATCAGAAACTGATATGGCTCATGTTTATTATGATATAAACATTAAGAATAAATCTAACACTTCCTTCTCCACTCATTGTTTCCTTTTTGTGTTTTTTTAAAAATTTTCTCTCTTTGTTTTTTTCTTTCTTTGCTTGCTAAAGATGTTTTGTTTATGTAAAATTGTGTGCTTGTATATATGCAGAGAGAGATGTTATGGGTTTGAGAAGTTTATAAAATTGCAATTTTAGTATACTTCTTTTAATTTATTACCATCAGAGGCATTGTGCTCTTACACATGTTCAAACCGCATATGTCACCAAGTCAAAGATGTTGAAAAGCTAAAAACACCAAAATTTAATTAGTTTATGTAACATCCCTATTCCGTCCCCACCGTGTGCCTCAAAACGCCTATCTCTAGGCCTGTAGGCCCACCCTGTCCGACGGGTCGGGAATGTTACTTTTTGAGAGTCTAACATTTCCTTTAATGTAAAATTGTTCGCTCTGGGCCATAAAACCCTCACGATTTTGCTTATTGGGTATCACCCCAAAAGGTCTCACACTAAATTGGGGGTTAAACTCTCTTTTATATATTAGATTTCCATTTTCTAAAGTTTTAATGTGGGACGAATGTCACAATTCACCCTCATTCAAAGGCGCAACATCCTCGTTGTGCACCAGACCCCAGACAATCGGCCCTCTAGGTCAGAACCAGAGTGACTTCTCGCTCTGATACCACTTTGTAACATCCCCATCCCGCCACTACCGTGTGCCTCACAACGCCTCTCTCTAGGCCTGTAGGCCCACCCTGTCCGACGGGTCGAGAATGTTACTTTTTGAGAGTCTAACATTTCTTTTAATGTGATATTGTTCGCTCTAGGCCCTAAGACCCTCACGATTTTGCTTATTGAGTATCACCCCAAAAAGCCTCACACTAAATTGGGGTTAAATTTTCCCTTATATATTAGATTTCCATACTCTAAAGTTCTAATGTGGGACGAATGTCACAGTTTGAATTCCTCCGTCATCATATCTCCTTGGCGCTCTTTTAGGTGTCCTCACGGTTGGTGCAAAGTAGTACGACGTAAAGTGAGACGTCTCCTCTGTAATACTACCCACAACGATTGAACCCTCGACTTTAGCTAGATTCTTCGCCTTCCCTTTTAGATGTTTCATAAATCGTTCGAAAGGGTACATCCATCGGAAGTGAACGGGCCCCCCCTAGTTCTGCTTCGTGTGGGAGATGTACTGGTAGGTGCTCCATAACATCAAAAAGGATGGGGGAAATATCTTCTCCAAATTGCACAAAATGAGAGGAATGTTCTCGTCAAGTTGTCTTATTACTTCATCGTTCAACGTTCTTGTGGAAAGATCACGAAAGAACAACCCAACACCTACATAAATTAAATCAAACGTACGTATTACGATATATTCAGTTATGAAATATTTTATTAATTAATTAGACATTACGTACCAGCAATTGCTTCGTGCACATTTTGTGGAACAAGTTCGGCCAAGACAAATGGTAGCAGTCGTTGCATGAACACATGACAGTCGTGACTTTTCATACCTGTGAATTTACTACCATCTACACACCGAGAAAGATTAGAAACAAAACCATCAGGAAACTTAACTTCAGAGATCACCCGCTGGAACAACGACGTCTTCATTGCACTCGATAATCTGAATATAGGTACTGGCGCTTTTCCGTCATTATCAATGTGCAATTCGGATCTCGCACATATCTCAACCAAGTCAAGACGTGATTTAAAATTGTCTTTTGTCTTTCCCTGCACATTCAAAAGAGTGTTCATAATGTTATCGAAAAAGTTCTTCTCTATGTGCATCACGTCAAGATTGTGTCGGAGTAGATAATCTTTCCAGTATGGAAGCTCCCAGAAAATGATTTTCTTATGCCAATTGTGTTCCGTAAGATAACCATCAGGCAGATTAGGCGGGACATGCCAATTTCCTCCTTGGGGAACTGTGTAATTCGCACAGTAATGATCCATATGCGCCTCAACTTGTTCGCCCGTGTAATACACTGGTGGAGTATCACGAACCACTTTGTTCTTTTTAAACATTCGTTTGTTTTTCCGATAAGGGTGGCGCAGACTAAGAAACTTACGGTCACAATCGAACCAGCTAGTTTTCCTTCCATGCTTCAATTGGAAGGCGTCAGTACGATGCATGCAGTAAGAACAAGAGAGTCGTCCGTGTGTAGTCCAGCCCGACAACATTCCATAAGCGGGAAAGTCGCTAATCGTCCATAGAAGCACTGCACGCATTGTAAAATTTCGTTTCCTCAAACAATCGTAAGTCTTTACTCCAGTGTGCCATAACTCCTTCAACTCTTCCACCAAAGGCTGTAGAAAAACATCAAGGGATCTTTTTGGATGTTTAGGTCCAGGGACTAAATACTCAGAACTAAAAATTCCCTTTGCATACACATCTCTGGTGGGAGGTTATAAGGGGTGACGATGACGGGCCATAAAGATTACTGCCTACCTGACATAGCAAATGGACTAAATCCATCCGTACATAGACCAAGGTAGACGTTACCTTTTCGTCTAGCAAAATCGGGGTACACTGAGTTAAAGTGTTTCCACGCTTTCGCATCGGATGGGTGGGTCACCTCTCCATGCTTCTGTGTATGTTCTGCATGCCACCTCATCGAAGAAGTTGTCCTCTCCGAGTGATACATCCTTTGTAGCCTGTCTGTTATAGGCAGATACCACATCTTCTGGTATGGTACCCTCTTCCGACCTACTCATTCTGGCCTATATCTTGGTTTTTTTGCAAAAACGACATTCCTCAAGAATGTCGTCGTCTTTCCAATATATCATACACTTGTCTACACAGACATCAATTGACTGATACAGAAGACCAAGACTGATAACCAATTTTTGAACCTCATAAAACGTTTCAGCAGCTAAATTATCAAAGGGTAGATATTCTTTTAACAATGAAGCCCAATCATCCATGCAAACCTCAGATAAGTTATGGTCTGTTTTAATATTCATCATTCTAGCAGCTAATGACAATTTAGAGTGTCATTCTCTACAATTATCATATATTGGTTGATTTGCAGCATTTAACATGTCGTAGAATTTTTTAGCATCTAAATTAGGTTCTTCAACTAAATTTCCACCATATGCAACTTCAGGACGAAATGCATCGCTAACCATGTCATTTATCCTATCCGGTTCATTTCCATGATCATAATGAAAATTATAAAAATCATACTCATTTTCTACATGCTGGTCATAGTCTACAGATTCCTGATGATAATTACTACTACTAGCAACATTACCACAATAACCTTCCCATGCTGAAACTATATATAATATTGTGGTGTAAATCCTCTATTTAACAAATGCTTCCAAACATTTTCAACCAAAAAATGAACCTTCTATTGTCGCATTTGATACAAGGACAAAACATCTTACCGCTTTCGATAGTGACAGGTAGATTTGTGGCTTGCTGCATGAATACTTCAACCCCGTCGAGGAACTCCCGTGTCACCGATCCGTCATCGCTTCGATGTATGTACATCCATTTTCGGATTTCGTAAATATCGCCTCCAAACATTTTTTTTTTATAAAAAGAGTTTTTTTTTTGTATGTGAGAGAGATAGAGAGATATAAAATTGATGGTGTGATTTATGGTGAAAGATGAGGATGTATTTATAGGATTTTTTAAAAATTTTCCAACTTTTTACCAAGGAAATTAACTACTAATTTAACAAAGGATTTACAACGATTTAACGACTAAAATGAAAGTTGTAAATAATTAAGTGCAACAGTAAATACACGTTTTCAACTACCAGATTAAATGTCTTTAAATCGTTGTTAAAATGTCCCAAAATAAAAAGTTGTAAATTCGTTGTAAATTAGCAACGATTTAGCGACGAAATATTCTTATAAATCAAAACGTCGGTAAATCGTTGTAAATTTACGACGAATTTACAACGATTTGGTGTTTATTCGGAAAATCGATGAAAATCGTCGTAAAATTACGACGATTTTAATCGTTGTAAAGTTTACGACGATTAAAAAAATCGTCGTACAATCGTCGTAATGTCGTCGTAAGTTTACGACGATTAAAATGGTTGTAAATTTTTCGTGGTAATTTGCGCAAATTCTTGTAGTGTTGGACTTAGCGATCTGTGTTTTTTTATTGTCTCTGATACTGAGTTTTTGTTGTCACTTCCTCGATTAAATTACGTACATATTTGTTATGACAAAAAAGTATTTACATATTTCATATTTTCATATATTTTGTGAAATAACATTCTATAATTGAGAAAATCGTATTCTATAATTATTTTGTTAGTCTATATTTTAGAACGGCTAAAGTAAAAAAAGAGTAGCAACACACCAACTTAATGTTGTAAAGGACTTGGTGATATTTGTTCATCAAAAAAGATTATGTATCTTTGTGACGACATACTCTCATAATTGTTACTTTTACTGTCGTGAATACTTTTCCGTCGCTTTCTTGACTAAGAGTAAAAAATAAATTTTTTTTGTTTGTTTTTAATATATAAATAAGTTGTCAGATATTTTATATAAGAATTGATTTTGAATTCCCACTCCCCTTCAAACGTACATGATTCACCTCCCCTGTTGTACGACGATGATATCATCCACTGCAACAGATAAATAACGGTCTTATTAAATGTTAGAATATGGTTACCTAATCAACTAGGTGGAGCTTCCGTTATTAAAACACAAACCTTCCATGTTCTTCCCCACATGCTCTCACAATAGTTAAAGGTGTTTTTTTTAACTATATAAACTTCAATATACTTTCACAATATCTAATGTAATCATTATGTACATTAAAATATTATATTTTTTACACCTCGAGCCTATAAAACGTACCCACCACCATCTACAATTTTTCTACTCCAACTTACATCCTCTTATTATATTATATAATAGCCCACATATAAAAATGCATTAATGTTTCCCCAAAATATCACTGACAAGTTTCCACCACCATTTAATGTTTCCCGTTGCCTTTTTTTCGATCCGTATTAGCCAGAAGGCTATTTTCGTCATTTTGATTTTTCAGTTGAAAAACTATTAGTGTGTGACTGTATTACACACGTTTTCTATCTCTCAGCGTGGGGTCTACGGTCCAATTTACATATTATGAATAGTGTTCGGCCTATTTTTTTAATTACTTTCATAAAAAGTGTCCATTTTGAATATAAACCCTTTTTTATTGTCTCTGATACTGAGTTTTTGTTGTCACTTCCTCGATTCATATTTGTTATGACAAAAAAAAGTATTTACATATTTCATATTTTCAGATATTTTGTGAAATAACAATCTATAAATTGAGAAAATTGTATTCTATAATTATTTTGTTAGTCTATAATTTAGAACGGCTAAACTAAAAAAAGAGTAGCAACACACCAACTTAATGTTGTAAAGGACTTGGTGATATTTGTTCATCAAAAAAGATTTCGTATCTTTGTGACGACATACTCTCATAATTGTTATTGTTAGTGTTTTGAATACTTTCCGTCGCTCTCTTGACTAAGAGTAAAAAATCAATTTTTTTTGTTTGTTTTTAATATATAAATAAATTGTGAGATATTATATATAAGAATTGTGCATTATATAAATAGTTGAAATTGAGATGAAACTAGTGAGAAATAAGCTAAAATCGAGTGGCCGTGTGAAGACGATCATAAAATTATGATTTTACCCTTCGTTAATTTTCAAAATAGAAAACATCTACAAAAGAAGAAACTCAAGAATCGAACTTAGAGCTTTTGAGCTAGAAAGGTTATTATTAACATAGTTACTAATGTTCTTTTTAAACGCACCAATTAAACGAAATGAAATCGAATATTTCACTATACCTTTTGTGTGGTATAAATTTTATTTTTTACAATAATTTCACATCCTTCCAAATCAACAATGAACCAAATTTCGTTAGCCGCGGACCGTTAGCATTCTATCAAACAAGATCAACTGAGAAAACCCATGATGAAAAATATATAATGAATAATTACTAAAATAATTATATTAATATTTTGGTAAATTTTATTTTGATGAAACTAAAACCGATAATGCTAAAACATCAATCAATCCAACAACTCAACCAATTCTCAACGCAGTTAGCATTTAGAAAAAACAACACAAAATTAAACTAAAAAAAATTAACGATGAACCAAAACTCATGTCAACCTCAAAGACAGTGAACACAAGAAATAACCTTTCCTCTATCGCGAACGTAAGCATTCCCGTCTCTTTTTAAGACTAAGACCAACTGCTATGAACTTTTGATGAGTCTTCTGGTCTGAATAATTGAATGTTTTGTGTCTGGTTTTTGATGTTGCAGCCTTTTGGTCAAATTCAAGCTTTTCGGTATCAAACCTTCTCTTTTTATGCACCACCACAAACTTCAGTCTCATATATCTTGACAACCTTAAGCAGCTGGGTAAAGCAACGTCAGCTTGTGTCGTGTTACATAATATCAAATTTCTACAGACTCAACAAGTATCAGATATTCAATCAATTTACTTCACCACTATAACCCTTTCACTTCCGGAGAGAGTGGCATAAGAAGACTTACAAATTTCCTAACCCAAAAGACCAAGCTAGACAAAGTGAGATGACCTCCATGGTGAATTACACAATAAGAAATGGATTCTGGTACACCAAGAACACAATCCTACCTGGTTTTTGAGTTTCTTCGACGAATCTGAAATACAAACAACACAATCCTACAAACATCATTAGCATTGGCCAACATGAAGACTAAAGTAGGCTCCACAACCTGTAAGACACATCAACAAGAGATAAACTACTGAAAGTGATGAATTAATTACTGATAAAAGATAAATCCGAAGGGTACTTCTCAACATAACAAAATACAACTTTGTAGAAATTCTCAAACGAAAGTTTTTATTGAAAGTAAGGAAAAAAACATGAACTAAAAAAAACCAGCAACTTCAAGTTCCTTCTCAAGCAGAGGATACTCAGTACATGTTGTACTTGTCGTTCTTTTCTTCTGGTCGTAGGCTCTCGTAGATGGACATAGCTATTGGAGGAATAGCCGTGAGAGCAATCTGTAACTGATCCGAGCTGCTTGTTTGGATTGTGATCTGTCCGCTCATCTTGTTGTTAAGCCCTGCACGAAGCGCTATCTTCGAGTTCGTTCCACTTAACAAGAGACCGCCCTAAATGCATTCTTATACTCTTCTATAAACAAATATATTTATTTTAAGGGATATATTTTCTATAAAGAAATTAATAATATATATACTAGGATTTAACCCGTGGATCCTTATATTTTGAAATCGTTTTATATGTCTATAAATTTAATTTAGAAATTAGTGATACATCTTTTGTTTTTAAAGAATATCTAAAAATATTTATAAGTTTTTATTTTATCATAGTTTTTTATATTTTTACAAAATAATAATTTAATCATTTGATACTAAAAATTGTTATAAATTTAGTTTGTTACTGTATATTATCCAAATTACCTTGATCTAAAATACTAAACCGAAACATGACTAAAATATCCAAATTGAAACCAATCCAAAAAATAAATATCTTAAACGAGAATAAAAATTTACTAAGCGAAAACAAAATCTGAAACGAAACAATTTTTTTAAATAGAACCGAATGACCCAAAATTATTTAAATATTAAAAGTTATTGAAGTAAAATTTTTTGTTACTATATAATATATTGTAGTACATATTTCATATAGTAAATTTTAGCATACTTTAGAAGTTGATTTATTCCAAACTATTTTACACTATGAAAATTGTTATTTATTATATTATAAGGTGAAAAAATACTCGGATCTAAATTAACGCATCGAAACCAAACCGAAATATCCGAACCGAAACCGATCCATAAAATAAATAACTTGAACGGGCAGAGAAATTTACCTCCCGAAAACTTGAAAGCAAATCTGAATCGAACTTAAATTTGTAAAACTGAACCGAACTACCGGGGTTACCCGAATTTTACACTATGAACAATTTTATTTATTATATTATAAGGGTGGACAAAATATTCATATCCAATTTAATATATCAAAACAAAACAGAAATATTCGAACCGAAACTGATGAAAAAATAAGTAACTCGAAGGGTAGAAATAATTTCTACTCGAAAACCCATAACCAAATATGAATCGAACATAAACTTGTAAAATTGAACCAACTACCGGGGTTACCCGAATTTTACACTATGGAAATTTTTATTTATTATATTATAAGGGTGAACAAAGTATTCAGATCCAAATTAGTATATCAAAACAAAACTGAAAGATTCAACCCGAAACCGATCAAAAAAAATAAGTGACTCAAACGGATAGATAATTTTGTCACCCGGCACCGAATCCGAATAGAAACTAAATTTTTGAAACTTAATCGAACTACTAGATTTACCCAAAATTTATTTGAAATAGAAATAATTTAGTTATAGATACAAATTATTTATTTAAATATATTCATAATATATAATATTAGTGATTGGTTTTTGTGTTGAAAATAATTGTTTTTATTGATTTCTTGTTATTAATTTAAATTTTAACTAAATTTTTGTTTGTATGCATGTTTAATATAAACTTGTTTTGAAATTGTTATCAAAATTAAGAATAAGATTATCTTTATAGATTTTGTTTCCATGTTTAAACTCAATGGCATAATATGTAATTAAGTGAGTTTTTTTGGAAAAATCCAAAAAAATACTTCAAAAATAATAATATATATATATATATCTATTTTATTTAATATGGATACAAAACAGTATATAAACAAAGAGTTTTTTAACTTCAAAATAAACATTTACATTATCTTACAAAAATTTATTAAGCTAAATTCTGGAAAGGTAAACCAATAAGTTCTTTTATAGTACTTCTATGTATATGTTTTTCATTATTTAATGAGAATGTTAATATACTTTATTTAAATGTGTTTAGATTAGTTTGGCATATAGTAAAATTATTTTTACGAATATGATATAAAGTTTTAAGTTTAGTTTTGTTAAATATGATTTCTTATTGAATAAAGTTTTATTTCAAAGTTATAACTCACGACACAATTTAAATATGTCGATCAAATATCGACAAATATTTTAAAAAATTAATTAGATTTAGAAATTATATCAAATTACATAGAAAATTATATATTTATAAATATTTTGTTTTTAAAGTAAATAAATATATTCATCAATTAAAAAAAGGGAGAATCACAAAACTACACCATTTGAATTACATTTCACAAAACTACACCATTTCAAAATTACTTCTCAAAACTATACCTAAACACTCAAAATTAAATCCAAATAAACCCTATCCACACAATCCTACCCCCTTATTATTATACCATAAACAATAATTAGCGAATCCAAATGAAAAGATTTTAATTTTGATAATTTTTAAAGGGTAAATCAAGCTTTTAAAATTTTGAAAGGGTGTAGTTTTGTGAAAATATTGAATTAGGTGTAGTTTTGTGAAAGAAAGGTTGAAAGGGTGTACTTTTCTGAATTTCTCTTAATAAAGAACTTAGAAAATGAAATAGTTATCTTGGAAAGATAATAGATTGTTAGTTTATTTTATTTGAACGCATTTAATTAGTATTATATAATAAAATTATTATTATTTGTGAGATTAAAGGATGTGAAAAACATAAAAATTTGCTCCCTTAGTATCAAATAGATTGATGTTTTAGTATTTTTATTTGTATCAATAAGATAACATTTTTGTTTTCTATGTTTATTTTGTTTTAAATTTGTAAAATTTAAGAAATACTTATTATGAAAAAAATAAAATTTTGAATTGCTATTGGCTGATTGAGATGGAAAATTGTGTATTTTGTTAAATCAATGTAATTTATTAGTGTATATTTATGGGAGAATCACAAAACTACATCATTAGAATTACATTTCACAAAACTACACCATTTCAAAATTACTTCACAAAACTACACCTAAACACTTAAAATTAAATCCAAATAAACCCTATCCACACAATCTTACCCCCTTAATATTATACCCTAAACACTAATTAGCGAACCCAATAAAATATTTTAATTTTGGTAATTTTTAAAAGGTAAATCAAATTAATCTGATATGCTTACATATAAGAAATCGGATAATATGGAAATCATTGGGTATTCTGATTCTGACTATGCTGGATGCCAAGATAGTAGAAAGTCTACCTCATGTTATGTTTTTTTGTTAGCCGGTGGAGCTGTTTCATGGCGTAGTGCGAAACAAACACTCGTTACTTCCTCCACCATGGATGCAGAATTTGTAGCAGTCTATGAAGCATCCAATCATGCAATTTGGCTGAGAAATTTTGTCACTGGCTGCGAATTGTGGAAGGAGTCGAAAGACCACTTAAGTTATATTGTGACAACAAATCAGCTGTTTTGTATTCCAATAACAATAGGAGTTCGGTAAAGTCGAAGTTTATTGACATCAAGTACCGAATTGTTAAGGAAAAGGTACAAAGTGGAGAGATTTCTATAGAACACTAGGGACAAACTCTATGATAGCAGATTCTCTCGCAAAGGATATTGTGCCAAAGGTTTTTCATGAGCATACTGCTCGAATGGGCATTTCGATGTTTGAGGATTGTTTGGATTAGTGGGAGTTTGTCGTATGGTTTTATGTTCTATATTTTATTTATGTTTATTGACATTTTATGAAAGTTTTCTGATTAGAAATAAAGTTTTTAAGTATGATTTAAGTTTACACTTTGTACAATAAAGTTAAGGATCTCACTAAAGTAGGACTAGTTGAAAATTGACATGTATCGATCACTTTTCATGTAATTTTCATGCCACACTTTCATAAATTATCTATGTCATTTAACTATATTGATTTTCGTGACCATGGAAGGTTTTGGTTTATATTTAATAGCCAACGCCGCTATGATCCTAAGTTAATATGGTTAATGGACGAGATTGATATGACTTGAAAATAATGACATATGGAGCTCATTTAGGTCTATTACTTTTGAATACATATGTGACACAGTGGGAGATTGTAAGATCTAATTTTGGAGTCACATATTTATTAATATGAGTGATAGGTTCATTATTTAATAAGTCAAAGTTATGTGATTAATTATGTAATTAAGTAAAAGACTGGAGGCATAAATGTTATGAAAATTAAGTTGTGGATGCCTTATGTAATTTCTAGTTTGATGAGGGGTCGAATTAGAAATTAATACTCTATATAAATAGAGGGTTATGGTCTCCAAAGCCGAAAAATCAGTATCTCTGTGCATCACATCACCAGAGACTTAAGGTTCATTCAGGGTGTGCTTTGGAAGAGTCATAACCAACCTTCTGATCTTGACCAATGGATTCATCAGGTACGCTTCCGCCTTAGGTTTATCATCAGAAACTGATATGGCTCATGTTTATTGTGATATAAACATTAAGAATAAATCTAACACTTCCTTCTCCACTCATTGTTTCCTTTTTGTGTTTTTTTTTAATTTTCTCTCTTTGTTTTTTTCTTTCTTTGCTTGCTAAAGATGTTTTGTTTATGTAAAATTGTGTGTTTTTATATATGCAGAGAGAGATGTTATTGGTTTGAGAAGTTTATGAAATTGCAACTTTAGTATACTTCTTTTAATTTATTACCATCATAGGCATTGTGCTCTTACACATGTTCAAACCGCATATGTCACCAAGTCAAAGATGTTGAAAAGCTGAAAACACCAAAATTTAATTAGTTTATGTAACATGCCCACCCCGTCCCCACCATGTGCCTCACAACGCCTCTCTTTAGGCCTGTAGGCCCACCCTGTCCGACGGGTCGAGAATGTTACTTTTTGAGAGTCTAACATTTCCTTTAATGTGATATTGTTCGCTCTGGGCCCTAAGAACCTCACGATTTTGCTTATTGGGTATCACCCCAAAAGGCCTCATACTAAATTGAGGTTAAACTCTCTTTTATATATTATATTTCCATTTTCTAAAGTTTTAATGTGGGACGAATGACACAATTCACCCCCACTCAAAGGCGCAACATCCTCGTTGTGCACCAGACCCCAGAACTAGAGTGACTTCTCGCTTTGATACCACTTTGTAACATCCCCATCCCGCCCCTACCGTGTGCCTCACAACGCCTCTCTCTAGGCCTGTAGGCCCACCCTGTCCGACGGGTCGAGAATGTTACTTTTTGAGAGTCTAACATTTCCTTTAATGTGATATTGTTCGCTATGGGCCCTAAAATCCTCACATATTTTGCTTATTGGGTATCACCCCAAAAAGCCTCACACTAAATTGGGGTTAAACTTTCCCTTATATATTAGATTTCCATTCTCTAAAGTTCTAATGTGGGACGAATGTCACAGTTTAATACAATGGTTTTTGGACTTAGCGATATGTGTTTTTTTTATTGTCTCTGATACTGAGTTTTTGTTGTCACTTCTTCGATTCAATTACGTACATATTTGTTATGACAAAAAAGTATTTACATATTTCATATTTTCATATATTTTGTGAAATAACATTCTATAATTGAGAAAATTGTATTCTATAATTATTTTGTTAGTCTATAATTTAGAACGGCTAAAGTAAAAAAAGAGTAGCAACACACCAACTTAATCTTGTAAAGGACTTGGTGATATTTGTTCATCAAAAAAGATTTTGTATCTTTGTGACGACATACTGTCATAATTGTTACTGTTACTGTCCTGAATACTTTTTCGTCGCTTTCTTGACTAAGAGTAAAAAATATATTTTTTTTTGTTTGTTTTTAATATATAAATAAGTTGTCAGATATTTTATGGGAAAATGGCTAATTAAATCGTCAGCCCACAAAATTGATCCAATTTAAACCCAAATATCGATATGAACTATTTAAAATGTCAATTGTGATTAATTGATCCAAATCGAACCCGAATTAATCAATCGATAATTTGCTTAAACAGACGTTAATTGTTCCGTTTAAGCTGAAACGATGACGTTTTATTACTGAGATATATCGACTATAAACACACAAAAATCCCCAAATCGATAAACATAACCCTAAATCGATTTTCTCCTCTTCTCCTCTTCTCCTCTTATCTCCTCTCATCTCCTCTCCGATTAACAGAGATGACGAAGCGTAAAAAGCTCGACACTCACCGCCGTGAAGCTCCTCCACCACCTACGATTATCGACGAAGTCGTAAGTGACGAAGCTGTCATCACCACCAACGAAGGTTTCGTAGATGTTACAATTGAAGAAGAATCTAATAGATGTGAAGGTTTTACAGAGATTCATGTAGAAGGGGAGATGACAGAGGATGATGCCGAAACATACATGGAGATTCTTGTGGAAACAATCACAGAGGAAAGAGATGAGGATGACGAAACTAACATGGAGATTCCCATAGAAACAATCACAGGGGAAGGAGATGATGATGCTATTGAAGAATATCGTGTGGATTTGGATGATGTTGAGGCTTTGTTTCGTGAGTATGCGTCTGTTGAGAAAGGTGGGGATTTAGATCGGGATATTGTGGCAGTAGAAGACGTCGGCGAGCTTGGTACAGAGGCACAAGAAGACAGTGATGAAGATGTTGGTGATGATATTTGGAATGACGACGTCTTACCAGACCCGTTGGACTCAGATGATGATGAGGAAGTATATGAGCGCAAGCAAGAGAGAGCCAACAGAGAAGAGAGTGACGAACTTCTTTATTTAGGGAAGACTTTTGGTAGTTCGGCTGATTTCAAGATAGCAGTGTTAAGGTACTCTCTCAAAACTGGTAAAGATATTAAATTGTACAAGTCCACGGCCAAGCAAATTGGTGCTAAGTGCACAGATATCGATTGTCCGTGGAGGATTTATTGTTCTTACGAGAGGTGTAAACGTAAGATGCTAGTGAAGATCTACGAAAACAACCACAAGTGTCTTCCCTCAGGATACTCAAAGATGTTGAAGACGTCTACAATAGCATATCTGTTCGCAGAAAGACTTCGATTAAATCCCAAATTGACCAAACAAGAAATGGCTGATGAGATTAAGAGGGAGTGGAATCTAGAGGTTACGCCTATACAATGTGGTAAAGCTAAAGCTAAATTGTACCGAGAAAGAAAAGCTAGCCATGAAGCTCACTTCTCACGTGTTTGGGATTACCAAGCTGAAATACGGAAGTCAAATCGTGGCTCCGCCATTCTCATTGAGACCATTCATGTGCCTAATTATCAAGTGAAGCAGAGGTTTGATAGGTTGTATATGTGCTTTAAAGCACAACGTCAATCATGGTTGAAGACATGTAGACCTATAATAGGACTTGATGGAGCGTTTTTGAAGTGGGACATTAAGGGTCACTTGCTAGCTGCTGTTGGAAGGGATGGAGATAATCGGATTGTACCAATAGCATGGGCAGTTGTAGAGATTGAGAACAATGACAATTGGGATTGGTTTGTTAAGTGCCTCAAGGATGATCTAAAGTTAGGAGATGGAAGAGACTTTACAATCATTTCAGACAAGCAAAAGGTTTGTGCCATATCTTTGTAATGTTAAATGTTTTGTGATGTTAATGTTTTGTAATGTTAATGCTTGTGTTGTGTTATTAATGGTTTTTTAGGGTCTGCTCAAAGCTGTACACTCTGAACTTCCTAGGGCTGAACACCGCATGTGTGCTAGACACATTTTAGCAAATTGGAAGAGAGAAGGTGACGAGAAATTAGAACTTCAGTTTTGGAAGATAGCAAAGAGCTACACTAAAGGTGATTATGGACAACATATGGAGGAACTTAAGAAGTATAGTAGAGGAGCTTATGAGTCACTTCTTCTATCCAAACCAGAGACATGGTCTCGTGCTTTCTTCAGGGTTGGAAGTTTTTGCAATGATGTGACGAACAACTTGAGTGAGTCTTTCAACACAACCATCAAGGAAGCAAGAAAAAAGCCATTGTTGGAGATGTTAGAGCTTATAAGGAGACAATGTATGGTTAGGAATACAAAGAGATTAGAAGAAGCAACTAGGTTGGGCACTAGATTTACCAAGAGGGCAACTAAAGAGATTAATCTCAGTATGGCAAAGTCCAGCGAATGCAAAAGGTTTGCAGCAACTGGAGACCTTCATGAGGTTGATCAAACTGGATGTTCATACCGTGTGGATATGGCGATGAGGACTTGTGGATGTGTGAAGTGGCAACTAACAGGAATCCCGTGTATTCATGCAGCTTGTGTTATAATAAAGAAGAAGCAGAAAGTTGGTGACTATGTGTCTCACTACTACACAAAGGTCACTTGGAAGAAAACATATATCAATGGTATTGAACCAGTCGAAGGGATGAAGCTATGGCCAAGGACAAATGGAATTGGAGTCCTTCCACCTCCATACAGACTAGGTAAAAGAGGAAGACCTAGTAACTATGATAGGCGCAAAAGTGCAGGTGAAACAGCTACTAAGTTAGCTCCACAGAAGCGCGTTATGACATGCTCAAATTGTCAACAAGAAGGACATAGCAAACCCTACTGTAAAAATCCGAGTGTTGAGCCTCCAACAAAGAGACCAAGAGGTCGTCCAAGATTAGAGGTATGTTTGTAAACTTACAAATGAAATTTTTTGTAAACTTACATCTGTTTAAAAGCTTGAATGTTTTTATGTCTTATAGGGAGAACCACATGGATCGTTTGGACAATCTACTTAGATGGGATGTGTTTGTGAAGGGATTTTGTGTTTTTGGATGCGGCTATTATGTGTTTATGAAGGATTTTTGTGTTTTTGGATGCAACTACTTTTATGTTTTTGTGTTGTTTATTGACTATAAGTTTCTTGTTTAAAACTTATGTGTTTGTGTTTTTTATTGACTTTAAGTTTGTTGTTTAAAACTTGTGGGTTTGTGTTATTTATAAGCGGCTATTTACCATTTTTTTCATTTTTACCACTTTAACATTGTCAATATTCATGGATAAATCATGTTAAGGTCACTTGTACCACTTTTACTATTGTCACTTATACCACTTTCAACAATTTTCATTACTCATTACTAATATTGTCATTACACTAACACAACATAAAACCATAAACCATTACTCAATTACATATTTTTTCTCTTCACTTTTACCACATATTATATGGTAAATGATCAAAACAATCAACACAATCACAACAACACAAAGAAACTTTGTAGCTTTTTTGGTCTTTCCAAGTTCATTGTTGCTTCGCATTGCCTCTTCTTTAAGCTCTTCAAACATGGTCTTTAACTCTTCTTTCTCGGTATTTAGCTTCAAAATCTCTATTTCAACACTTTCAATTTTTGGTAATACATCTTCAACCTCCTCAACCACAGCTTCTTCAACCCATTTAAACAAATGATCCTACAAATTTTTTAAACATGTTTTAAAAACCACACATACTAACATAAATATATCGATTTTCACTCACATCTCTTTTGGTTTTGCATCGGAAAAAAGGACGTCCAGGGTTTTCTTTGGTCTTTGCAGTAAACATAATAACATCACTCCCACACTCACACTTCTCGGGAAATCCACGAATCTTGTTTGAATTCAAGCTTTTTGATGAAGACTGAATCATCGCTTTTGACTCTTTTGATGAAGACGGAGTCATCGATTTTGATGAAGAACTTAAACGAACAAGACCCACAGAAACAAAGAAAGAGTGTGTAGAGAACAGAGAATCGAATTTGAGGAGGAGAAGAGGAGAAATCGATTTAGGGTTTATGTTTTTCGATTTGGGGATTTTTTGTGTTTATAATCGATATATCATTAATAAAACGTCACCGTTTTAACTTAAACGGAAGAGTTAACGTCTGTTTAAGCAAATTATCGATTGATTAATTCGGGTTCGATTTGGATCAATTAATCACAATTGACATTTTAAATAGTTCATATCGGTATTTGAGTTTAAATTGGATCAATTTTGAATTCCCACTCCCCTTGAAACGTACATGATTCACCTCCTCTCTTGTACGACGATGATATCATCCACTGCAATAGATAAATAACGGTCCTATTAAATGTTAGAATATGGTTACATAATAAATTAGGTAGAGCTTCCATTAATAAAACACAAATCTTCCATGTTCTTCCCCAAATGCTCTCACAATAGTTAATGATGTCTTTTTTAACTATATAAACTTCATATTACTTTCACAATATCTAATGTAATCATTATGTACATTAAAATATTATATTTTTTACACCTCGAACCTATAAAACGTACCCACCACCATCTACAATTTTTCTACTCCAACTTACATCCTCTTATTATATTATATAATAGCCCACATATAAAAAGGCATTAACGTTTCCCAAAATATCATTGACAAGTTTCCACCACCATTTAATGTTTCTCGTTGCCTTTTTTCGATCCGTATTAGCCAGAAGGCTATTTTCGTCATTTTGATTTTTCAGTCGAAAAACTATTAGTGTGTGACTGTATTACACACGATTTCTATCTCTCACCGTGGGGTCTACGATCCAATTTACATATTATGAATAGTGTTCGACCTACTTTTTTTAATTACTTTCATAAAAAGGGTCCATTTTGACTATAAACTCTTTTTTATTGTCTCTGATATTGAGTTTTTGTTGTCACTTCCTCGATTCATATTTGTTATGACAAAAAAGTATTTACATATTTCATATTTTCATATATTTTGTGAAATAACATTATATAATTGAAAAAATTGTATTTTATAATTATTTTGTTAGTCTATAATTTAGAACGGCTAAAGTAAAAAACGAGTAGCAACACACCAACTTAATGTTGTAAAGGACTTGGTGATATTTGTTCATCAAAAAAGATTATGTATCTTTGTGACGAGATACTCTCATAATTGTTATTGTGTCTTGAATACTTTTCCGTCGCTCTCTTGACTAAGAGTAAAAAATCAATTTTTTTTTGTTTGTTTTTAATATATAAATAAGTTGTCAGATATTATATATAAGAATTGTGTATTATATAAATAGTTGAAATTGAGATGAAACTAGTGAGAAATAAGCTAAAAATCGAGTGGCCGCGTGAAGACGATCATAAAATTATGATTTTACCCTTCTTTAATTTTCAAAATAGAAAACATCTACAAAAGGAGAAACTCAAGAATCGAACTTAGAGCTTCTGAGCTAGAAAGGTTATTATTAACATAGTTACCGATGTTCTTTTTAAACGCACCAATAAAACGAAATGAAATCGAATATTTCACTATACCTTTTGTGTGGTATAAATTTTAATTTTTACAATAATTTCACATCCTTCCAAATCAACAATGAACCAAATTTCGTTAGCCGCGGACCGTTAGCATTCTATCAAACAAGATCAACCGAGAAACCCCATGATGAAAAATATATAAAGAATAATTACTAAAATAATTATATTAATCTTTTCGTAAATTTTATTTTGATGAAACTAAAACCGATAATGCTAAACCATCAATAAAACCAACAACTCAACCAATCCTCAACGCGGTTAGCATTTAGAAAAAACAACACAAAATTAAACTAAAAAAATTAACGATGAACCAAAACTCATGTCAACCTCAAAGACGGTGAACACAAAAAAGAACCTTTCCTCTATCGCGAACGTAAGCATTCCCGTCTCTTTTTAAGACTAAGACCAACTGCTATGAACTTTTGATGAGTCTTCTGGTCTGAATAATTGAATGTTTTGTGTTTGGTTTTTGATGTTGCAGCCTTTTGGTCAAATTCAAGCTTTTCGGTATCAAACCTTCTCTTTTTATGCACCACCACAAACTTCGTCTCATATATCTTGACAAAACCTTAAGCACTGGTAAAGCAACGTCGGCTTGTGTCGTGCTACATAATATCAAATTTCTACAGACTCAACAAGTATCAGATATTCAATCAATTTACTTCACCACTATAAACCCTTTCACTTCCGGAGAGAGTGGCATAAGAAGACTTACAAATTTCCTAACCTAAAAGACCAAGCTAGACAAAGTGAGATGACCTCCATGGTGAATTACACAATAAGAAATGGATTCTGGTACACCAAGAACACAATCCTAACTGGTTTTTGAGTTTCTTCGACGAATCTGAAATACAAACAACACAATCCTACAAACATCATTAGCATTGGCCAACATGAAGACTAAAGTAGGCTCCACAACCTGTAAGGCACATCAGCAAGAGATAAACTACTAAAAGTGATGAATTAATTACTGATAAAAGATAAATCCGAAGGGTACTTCTCAACATAACAAAATACAACTTTGTAGAAATTCTCAAACGAAAGTTTTTATTGAAAGTAAGGAAAAAAACATGAACTAAAAAAAACCAGCAACTTCAAGTTCCTTCTCAAGCAGAGGATACTCAGTACATGTTGTACTTGTCGTTCTCTGCTTCTGGTCGTAGGCTCTCGTATATGGACATAGCTATTGGAAGAATAGCCGTGAGAGCAATCTGTAACTGATCCGAGCTGCTTGTTCGGACTGTGATCTGTCCGCTCATCTTGTTGTTAAGCCCTGCACGAAGCGCTAACTTTGAGTTCCTTCCACTTAACAAGAGACAGCCCTAAATGCATTATTATACTCTTCTATAAACAAATATATTTATTTTAAGGGATATATTTTCTATAAAGAAATTAATAATATATATACTACGATTTAACCTGTGGATCCATATATTTTGAAATCGTTTTATATGTCTATAAATTTAATTTAGAAATTAGTGATACATATTTTGTTTTTAAAGAATATCTAAAAATATTTATAAGTTTTTATTTTATCATAGTTTTTTATAATTTTACAAAATAATAATTTAATCATTTGATACTAAAAATTGTTATAAATTTATTTTGTTACTGTATATTATCCAAATTACCCGGATCTAAAATACTAAACCGAAACATGATTAAAATATTCAAATTGAAACCAATCCAAAAAATAAATATTTTAAACGGGAAGAAAAATTTACTAACATAAAACAAAATCTGAAACGAAACAATTTTTTGAAATAGAACCGAATGACCCAAAATTATTTAAATATTAAAAGTTATTGAAGTAAAATTTTTTGTTACTATATAATATATTGTAGTACATAATTCATATAGTAATTTTTAGCATAATTTAGAAGTTGATTTATTCCAAACTATTTTAGGAAATTGTTATTTATTATATTATAAGGTGAAAAAACACTCATATCTAAATTAACGCATCGAAACCAAACCGAAATATTCGATTCGAAACTGATCCATAAAATAAATAACTTGAACGGGCAGAGAAGTTTACTACCGAAAACCCGAAACCAAATCTGAATCGAACTTAAATTTGTAAAACTGAACCGAACTACCGGGGTGACCCGAATTTTACACTACGGAAATTTATACTTATTATATTATAAGGGTGGACAAAATATTCAGATTCAAATTTGTATATTAAAACAAAACTGAAATATTCAAACCGAAACCGATCAAAAACTAAATCGAAACTAAATTTTATCACCCGGAACAGAATCCGAATAGAAACTAAATTTTTGAAACTTAATCGAACTACTGGATTTACCAAAAATTTATTTGAAATAGAAATAATTTAGTTATAGTCATAGATACAAATAATTTATTTAAATATATTCATAATATATAATATTAGTGATTGGTTTTTTGTGTTGAAAATAATTGTTTTTATTGATTTCTTGTTATTAATTTAAATTTTAACGAAATTTTAATAATAAGATAATATTAATGATATGTGTTTGTATGTATGTTTAATATAAACTTGTTTTGAAATTGTTATCAAAATTAAGAATAAGATTATCCTTATAGATTTTGATTCCATGTTTAAACTCAATGGCATAGTATGTAATTAAGTGAGTTTTTTTGGAAAATCCAAAAAAATACTTCAAAAATAATATATATATATATATATATATATATATATCTATTTTATTTAATATGGATACAAAACAGTATATAAACAAAGAGTATTTTAAATTCAAAATAAACATATACATTATCTTACAAAAATTTATTAAGCTAAATTCTGGAAAGGTAAACCAATAAGTTCTTTTATAGAACTTCTATGTATAGGTTTTTCATTATTTAATGAAAATGTTAATATACTTTATTTAAATGTGTTTAGATTAGTTTGGCATATAGTAAAATTATTTTTACGAATATGATATAAAGTTTTAAGTTTAGTTTTGTTAAATTTGATTTCTTATTGAATAAAGTTTTATTTCAAAGTTAGTAACTCACAAGATTGCGACACAATTTAAATATGTCGATCAAATATCGACAAATATTTTAAAAAAATAATTAGGTTTAGAAATGATATCAAATTACATAGAAAATTATACATTTATAAATATTTTTTTTTAAAGTAAATAAATATATTCATCAATTTAAAAAAAGAACTTAGAAAATGAAATAGTTATCTTGGAAAGATAAATAGATTGTAAGTTTATTTTATTTGAACGCATTTAATTAGTATTATATGATAAACTTATTATTATTTGTGAGATTAAAGGATGTGAAAAACTTAAAA
The DNA here is from genome assembly GCA_963556525.1 of Cochlearia excelsa. Classification (NCBI taxonomy): domain Eukaryota; kingdom Viridiplantae; phylum Streptophyta; class Magnoliopsida; order Brassicales; family Brassicaceae; genus Cochlearia; species Cochlearia excelsa. The sequence goes on from CAUVZT010000022.1 coordinate 942,768, forward strand.
ATTCGCTCCCTTAGTTTCAAATAGATTGATGTTTTAGTATTTTATTTGTATCAATAAGATGACATTTTTGTTTTCTATGTTTATTTTGTTTAAAATTTGTAAAATTTAAGAAATACTTATTATGAAAAATGAAATTTTGAATTGCTATTGGCTGATTGAGATGGAAAATTGTGTATTTTGTTAAATCAATATAATTTAGTAGTGTATATTTATTGTTTTCTTAATATATGTAAATAAATCAAAGTTTTGATACAGGGGTATTAGTTTCAATTAATTTGTTATATCAACTAAGTAATTTTTTTTATTATTTGTTATATCATGTAATATGGTAATTTAGTATTACACACATAATTTTTTGATACAAAATTATTATTTACCATCATTGAGATAAAATGTATACAACGAAAATTTGGCATATGTTTTAAATATTATTTCAAGTATTTTTAAAAAAATATATATTTTGATTTTAACGGATTTTGAAGTATTGTATTATAATTTCGCGTATACGCGGGTCCTTATCTATATCTTATTATATAAAGTTTGGTTTCGAAAGATGCTAACTCATGTGATCGCGATACGTGTCAAGTTTATCATTAAGATTTTGACATATGTAAAAAAAAAATTAACCAATCATGTTTAAACAAATATATTACGATAAATATGAAAAATTTTAAGTTTCAATCAATTATATTTAACCAACACATTAAGATAAATAAATAAAATATTATAAAAGATATATTTAGAAATATAAACAAAATCAAATATATGAAGATAAATATGTAAACTTTTACCTTTCCACCAATCACATTAAAAATACATTAAGATAAATAAGAAAAAGCTAAATTTAAAAGATACATTTAGAAATATAAACTAAACCGAAAAAAATATAGGAAAAATTTAACATTAAGTTAATTATAATAAATAGTATTTATCTTACAAAATATTATAATAACTAAAAAATTATAATAAGATTATAATACAATAACGATCTTAAAAGCAAAATAAAGTTATTTAATTGTATTAATTATTGAATTTGTTCGAGTTACGAAGATGATTGTTTAGTTAATCGTGACGACATGATTAAACAATCTTCAATAAATAATCTATAATATGTGAGCACTCAATAAATGAATATAGATTAATTTATTTAATTAAATAAATAATATTAATAATTTTATTAAAAATAATCCATGTAAGAATAAAAAGAAAAATATTAATAAAATGTGAGACAAATTAATTATAAATTAAATATTATTATGGTAGAGATCAAGTATTAGTGGTTTTATGTATCTTATTTTATTAATTTTTTGAATAATTTTGAAAGATTTGGTTTTCTTTCTTTAATTTGTTTAGTTTTGAACTTTTCTTTTTACCGAAACGAAAAGTTACAAACCCGCGGGTCATTTTCTAGCAATATATAATACTATCTCTGTTTTTATATATTAGATGTTTTAAGTTTTAGTTTTGTTTCAAAATATAAGATGTTTTCAAGTTTCTAGGTAGGTTATGAAGTGATTTAATATGATATTGACCAATAGTATTAAGTTATTTTTTTAATGATTGGTTAAACTTTTTAAAATTAAATATTTCTTAAACCAAGTGCTTTTAGTCAAAACATCTTATATAAAGAGGGAGTAGGATACATAAGTTGTAAATAGTAAACATTAATAGTCAAATACTACTTTAATATATAATAAGGAATAATAATAATAATAATAAACAACGGCAAATTATTTTCGAGAGCAAATATTCCCTAAAAAATGGTAAAATAAAAAATGTAAGAGTAGTAATAAAGATTACTATCATCCATAAACCATAATGAATTAATTTAGTTGAATACAAAATCTTGAATCTCATCGGTATGCCAATCCTTGTCATAAGGATTCCATAAGTTTGCCTCACCTGATAAAGTAAGCCACTCGATCCACCCTTTGCAAAAGTTGCAATCCGTTGAGCATTTGATAAATTCGTCAATCTTGGAGGCTGCTTGAACAATACTATCATTAGGTACCGGAACCAGAATGTAAGGATTCAATTCTTGGTCTTGAAAATACAATGTGCTACATTGAGTTTCTCGAGGTTTTGGAGGCCGTTAATGAGAAATAAAGTTCCTCTAGAACATAGGTGAGAGCACCTTAAACTCAACCTCTTAAGATCCTTCATGTAGCTGACGATTTCTTCGTATCCTCTGAAAGAACCCAAATATTTCAAGTTGGTTAGGTTAGTGCAAGTCTCTCCAATAGCTTTGAAATCGAATTCACCCGTGAGATAGCAATCATGAGCTATGATCAGTGTTTTTAGATTCTTCCATTTACTAAACGCTAACACAAATGATTTGTCCTTGTGGTTGCACCACCGCGGTAAAACAAGTTTCTCAATGTGTGACATACATATATACATATTAATTAATTATATATTTAAAAGTAATTGAGATTTAAATAATTTACCTCTCAGCAGCCAACATCAATTCATCTTTTGATATGTGAGAATGAAAGTTGAATAACAAACTCTTGGGTACGTCACGGCTAAACTTGGTAGTCTCAATCAATACTTCTCTTAGACTTGCGCCTTTCTCTTAATCAAGCTTATAAGTGGTCTTTTGTTAATACTAGTATTGTAGTAGACCGGATGATTGTAAAAGACGTATGGTCGTACTCTTTCCTTGTCCTTTGGACTATAAGAAACGTCTATTTGTTGGAGATTCGCGAGGTCGATAGTTTGTCACATATTTTTTTGATGAGAGGCAAGGAACCAATATTTGCATACACGCGACGCTCACATGGTAAGGTCCATTATATTATTCTATATAGTTATGTCTGGGTATAAGTTTAGTCATTCAATTAACAGAATAGTATAAACCATGTTTATTAGCTGTTTGGGTATAGTATTATGTTTGTATATATATTTTATTTTGTACATGATATTGGATTAATGAGAATACAGTTTTTCTACTCATATGGTATCAGAGAAAATACATATATTTTATCCTCTCTAACAAACTTTCTCGTTCTCTTTCACCGAAAGCTTTCTCGCCAAATTCTTCTCGCCGAAATCTTACCGTCAGAAGTTTCTCAACCGGGACTAAGCTTTGTTTTCGTTTTCCGTTAAATCTCTTTCACTCATCTTGGCGTTCCTGTGCAGATCTAGGTTTCATCATCATTGATATCGATTTTGAGCTAGATTTGATATCAATGGGAAAGCGCAACTGTAAATCGAAGTATCGGAGATCAATTTCACCGGAAATAGGCTCTCCAACTTCTCCGAACTCAGATCCGACTCTCGGCGATTCCGGATTCAGAGATCGTACGAATCAAGCGAGATCTGTGCAACCTCGTGTCTTCGCGAATCGTTGTGAGGTATCTCTTTCTCCTGACAGTATTCATTCGTCGTATTACTTGCATAGCTCCGATCATCCAGGCCTAGTTCTCACTGTTGATCTCTTAGATGGAACTAACTATGGTGTTTGGGTGATAGCGATGACTACAAGTATAGAGGCTAAAAATAAGTTAGGATTTATTGATGGATCCATTGCTAGACCTGCAGAAGATGATCCATACTTTAAAATCTGGTGTAGGTGTAATAGTATGATGAAATCTTGGTTGTTGAATAGCGTCACAAAGTAGATCTATCTGAGCATTATGTATTTCAAAGATGCATCAGAAATCTGGAAAGATCTTCATACTCGCTTTCACAAGTCAAATTTGCCAAGACTATAAAAATTACGTCATCAGATTCATTCACTAAGGCAAGGCAGTATGGACTTGTCATCTTATCACACACAAATTCAATCTTTGTGGGAGGAACTCTCTAGTATCCAAAACCCAGGAGGTTGTGTTAAAGAACTCATCGCAGCGAAGGAGACTAATAGGATCATTGATTTTCTTATGGGACTCAATGATAGTTATGACAGTATCAGAAGCAGGATATTGATGAAGAACAATCTTCCAACACTATCAGAAGTCTATAACCTACTGGATCAAGAGGATAGTCAAAGAAATGCACGCACACCTATTAATGATGAAATCACTTCTTCAACTTTTCAAGTGTTTCAGCAAAAATCCACAGTGTCTCGGTCTCCTCAACAAGGTTATAACAATGGCACTCAATTTCCAAAGAAGGATAGACCAGTATGTACTTTATGTGGTAGAGTTGGACACATCATAGAAAAATGCTACAAAAAGTATGGGTATCCTAATGGTTCCAAGCTGAAACAGAGAGTTGATCAACCTATTTCTGCAATGGCTAATACAACCATGGAAACTGCCATTGAAGAAAATCCTCACACTGATACATTGTCTACTTCTCATATTCAACAACTTGTCTCCTTTCTCAGCAGCAAGCTTCAACCACCAAGCTCCAGCACACCACCAGAAATTCACTATGTCTCTGTTTCTGAACCTTCAACTTCTTCAACCATTTGCCCAATTCCCGGTACCTTTTACCCCTCTATCCTTTGTTCTTTTACCGGAATTGATAGACCTTATGTATGTTTTGTTGATAGCAATCTTTCTGTTATCAATGCTTGGGTGATAGATTCATGAGCAACCAATCATATTTTTCATGATCAAAAATATTTTTCCACATTTAAAACACTTCCAAACACTAATGTCACTTTACCTAATGGAATCTTAGTGAGCATTGTTGGTATAGGAACAATACATTTGGGTAGTAATCTGGTCTTACATGATGTATTGTTTATTCCTCAGTTCAAGTTTAACCTCTTAAGTGTTAGTTGCCTCACTAATATTCTTAAGTGTAGGGTATGGTTTGATGATGTTTCTTGTGGAATTCAAGATCATACTCATGGATTAATGATTGGAATGGGTAGACAAGTGGCTAATCTATACTTCTTGGACATAAAATATGTTGCATTAAAAGGTACTCAACCTTCTTTCATTTTGTCTAGTGTCTCTAATCATGATTTGTGACATAAGAGATTAGGACACCCTTCCATGTCTGAATTTGATTCTATTCAAAACATTTTATCTTTAACTAAAAACAAAAATCTCACAGATTATCACTGTAAGATTTGTCACTACTCTAAACAAAAACATCTTCCTTTTATTTCAAATAATATCATTTCAGAAAATCCTTTTGATCTCATACAGATACTTGGGGACCTTTTTCTACTCCTACTCATGATGGTTTTAAATACTTTTTGACCATTGTTGATGATGTCACTAGAACAACTTGGGTTTATTTGTGTAAAAAACAAGTCTGATGTTTTACATGTCTTCCCTAGTTTCTTAGAAATGGTAGAGACACAGTTTAAGACTAGAGTTAAGAGGGTTAGATCCGACAATGCTCCTGAGTTAAATTTCACATCTCTTTACAAAGCTAAAGGCATTCTTCCCTTTCATTCATGTCCATAAGCACCACAACAAAATTATGTGGTAGAAAGAAAGCATCAACACATTCTCAATGTGGCTAGAGCTTTGTTTTTCAGTCTCAAATACCTCTTTCTTATTGGGGTGATTGTATCCTTACTGCAATACAATTGATCAATCGTATTCCTGCTCCTATTCTTAATAATAAAAGTCCTTATGAAGCACTAACTCAGAAAACACCTGATTACTCTCAAATAAAAAAATTTGGTTGTCTCTGTTATGTTTATACATCACCCAAGAACATACATAAGTTTGATCCCCGAGCTAGAGCTTGTGTATTCTTAGGATATCCTTCTGGATAAAAATGATACAAACTCTTAGATCTGGAAACTAATGTCATTAGTATCTCTAGACATGTGGTTTTCCATGAAGAGCTCTTTCCTTTTGTAAAATTAGATCTTTCTCAACAAGATAAAGACATCTTTCCTGATCTGTTTTTACCAACTCTTGTGTTTAAACCAAATCCTGGTGAGAACACTTCTGTGTTACCACCTTCTGTAGAGAATGAACCTTCTGTTCTTCCTACACAAGATGTCCCTGAATCTTCTATTCAAACATCACACAGGAGGAACAAACACAAAAAGCCTGCTTATCTGCAAGATTACTATTGTCATTCAGTGGGATCTTCAACCATTCATGAAATATCAAAATTCCTTTTTTATGATAAAGTTTCTCCTCTTTATCTCTCCTTTTTAGTTTCCATTGACAAAGAAAAAGAACCCTCAACCTATACAGAGGCAAAGAAATTTCTGGTATGGTGTGGAGCAATGGAGGAAGAAATTGATGCTTTGGAAGGATCTCAAACATGAGAAATTTGTTCACTTCCTGCTAACAAAGTTCCCATTGGTTATAAATGGATTTATAAAGTCAAATTCTTGTCTGATGGTTCTGTTGAAAGACATAAGGCCCGTCTTGTTGCAGAGGGATACACTCAACAAGAAGGTATATATTACACATAGACTTTCTCTCCTGTTGTTAAGCTAACTACTATGAAGCTTCTTTTAGCCATTGCGGCTATCTATGGCTTTTCTCTTCATCAACTAGATATCTCTAATGCTTTTCTCAATGGTGATCTTGATGAAGAGATATATATGAAACTTCCTCCAGGGTATGCTGCGAGCAAAGGGGACTCTCTACCTCCAAATGTTGTGTGTAAACTCAAGAAATCTCTATATGGTCTTAAACAAGCTTCTAGGCAGTGGTTTCTCAAATTTTCCACTACTCTGAAGTCAATGGGTTTTGCTTAAACTTCTGCTGATCACACTTGTTTCACCATGATAACTGACACATTATTCTTATGTGTGTTAGTTTATGTTGATGATATCCTCATCATCTGTAACAATGATTCATAAGTGGACAAGCTCAAAACTCAGCTGAAATCTCATTTCAAGCTCAAAGATCTTGGAGAATTGAAGTATTTTTTGGGTTTAGAAATTGCAAGATCAGATTCAGGTATACATATTTGTCAGAGGAAATATGCTCTTGGTCGACTTGATGACACATGTCTTTTAGGTTTCAAACCTTCATATATTCCTATGGATCCAAGCATTAAGTCTCTAAAGACACAGGAGGAGACTTTGTTGATTGTGAATCTTACAGACGTCTTATTGGTAGACTTATGTGAAAAAGTATGGTATTCCAGACCACTAATGAAAACACCACGCTACTCGGAAAGCGTCGAGTCTAACACACTATTCTTTATTAAAATCTCTTTATGATAACCTTACACAAGATCACTCATAAACTGGACTTATACAATTCTACCCAATTTTCCCCAAACGATTCTAATAACATAATCACCCTTGATTTCAACGCACACAAGCTTGAATCAAGGAACACTCACCTTAAGAATCAATTTCTTTTTTTCTCGCGGTGATAAACAAGTAATTACGGCAAAGAGTGTTCCCAAAACCCTAAACACTCTTCGCCTCTTATACTCTCAAAACCTAAGAAAGATTTCCAAATCTAATCCTAGGACTTTAGGGAATATTTCCATATCTTTGATTCGGAACTATTCTCCTAATCTTCTTTTCCAATTATGTTCGGATTCCCTTCTTTTTGATCCTGCTTGCGCCTCACGCCAAAGATTCTCTTTTCCTTTTGAATTTTTTCCAAGTCAGCATATCTTCGCATCATCATCCGTCTGGGCACTGCTACAGACTCCTGCTACTGCTCTAGTTCTCTGATACACCTCAGGAAATGATACATCTTCATTATGTACCTTCAGATTACACGTCCAGACATCACCTTTGTTGTGAACAAGCTAAGCCAATACTCTACAGCTCCTCGCAGACAACATCAACAAGCCTTGCACAAGATTCTGCAATACATTAAAGGAACATTGGGTCAAGGTCTGTTCTATTCTTCTACTGTTGAACTTCAAATACAGTGTTTTGCAGATGCTGATTATGCAATCTGTAAGGATACAAGGAGATCAACGCCATGCATGTGTACATTCTTAGGTTCTTCTTTGATATCTTGGAAGTCAAAGAAGCAGCAAGTTGTTTCCAAATCTACAACAGAGTCTAAATACAGAAGCATTTCCTCTGCTTCAGATGAATTGGTATGGCTTAACAACTTCTTTAAAGAGCTACACATTCCTTTGGCAAAGCCTACTCTATTGTTCTGTGATAATGAGTCTGCTATCAAGCTAACAAACAATGATGTCTTTCACGAACGCACTAAACACGTTGAGCAAGACTCCCACAATATTCGTGAAAGGTATCAGGCTGGTTTGTTTCAGCTTTTACATGTACGTTCATTTTTGCAATTGGCGGATCCATTCACTAAACCCTTATACAAGTTGGTGTCCAAGATGGGTCTACTAAACATATTCGTACCATCTTGAAGGGGACTATTATTCTATATAGTTATGTTTGAGTATAGGTTTAGTCAGTCAGTTACAGAATAGTATAAACCATGTTTATTAGTTGTTTGGGTATAATATTATGTTTGTATATATACAGTATTTTGTACATACTATTGGATTAATGAGAATACAGTTTTTCTACTCATACATTATGTCTAGCTTTTCGAATATCATGCAAAGTATGTCATATAATGCCTGAAGCAAAAAAAGAAAAATTAAAACAACTATATAAGTTCCAAAGGCTTCAACCACTACACTACAAGCATTTTTATGAATTTGATGTCTTTTTAACTATAAATAAAAATTGCGCTTAAAGCACATGCTTTACATTCTTTAAGCCAGGATCGGTATGTCCATCACCTTCATGCGACTACATACAAATCACAACAAAACAAAAACACATAAGAGATTTTTATCAATCACGCTAATTGCAACTTTTTATTAGTTATAATTACCTTTGCATGCTCATATTCCACGTACTCATATTGGCCTTAGCTAGAGATTTTAAAACGATTCCTAGCTAGTCAAGAAGACACATGTTTGATGATCACGTTTCTTCTACCGCAAGTTATTACATTTACTTTACCTGTTTTTTGGGTATTTTCCTTTAATTTTTCTTAGAATGTTTCCTATCATTTATCTCCTTATAATCTATACTATTGATCAGGTGACTCCCTCGTGTAGGCTTAGGACTCTCTATCTCAACTAGAGTATTTCATTTTAGAGCTGACTGACTATTTTTCTGAGATTTTAATTTGCCTAAGGACGAAAATTTCTTTTTTTCATCGAATCTTCATTAAAACTAGGGTTTGTTCTTCAACTGCCTCTTTTTGTCTGCGCCGTTTTTGGTTCTCTCTTTTAAAAACGACAGATCAAAGCTAATTTTCAGATCTAAGGAAGGATTTGATGTCTACAAATATTAATAAAGCTCTAATGGATATGTATCTTGAAGAAGAAGATGTGCCTTTCGACATGCCAAATCTTCCTGAATATTGCTCAAACGACAGAAATGCTTTGAGTCTCGTTGGTCGGCTGATGAATCCAGCCTTCCAGAACCTGCAAAAGCTTATCCTCGACATGTCCCGAAAATGGTAACTATACGACAGAGTCAAGGGGAAGGCCCTTGTGAAGGACGGTTTCAAGTTTTTCTTTAAATATCAACAGGATCTCGATGCGGTTCTGGAGAAAGGGGCTTGGACTTACGATGAATGGTCCATAGTCACAGAGAAATGGGTTGAGTTTCCACCACCCGATTATCTACAGGTAATGATGGTTTGGGTGCGTAGACGGAATATCCCTAGAAACTATTCGACTTTGGCATCCATTCCAGCTTTGGGTGGTTTTGTTGGTGAGGTTAAAGAGGTGGCTTTTGATCCCGAGAATGCTAATAGCAAATACTATGTTAGGGTAAAACTTAGGTTTGATGTCTCTAAGCCATTGAGAAGAGCCAAAGAAGTGAATCTACCAAACGGTGAAAAAACTTCAGTGTTCTACGATTATGAGAGGATTCAAAAAAGATGTTACTCTTGTCAAAGATTGGACCATGATAAGGATTACTGCCCCATCCTTGTTAAGCAAAGATAAGATAAGGTCATGGAGAGAAGGAGAAAGGTCATAGTGGAAAAAGAAAAGATTGAAGCAATTTTAAAAGAGAATGATCCTCTCTTTGGTGTTCTAAAGAAACAACAAGTGGGTATTGATCAATCAACGGGTAAACTGAAGGTAGCCACGGAGTTAATGGATAATATGAGGATTTATCTCATTGCCGTTGAAGGTTCTGAAAGGAAAATCAGAGAAGAGAGAGTGAAAAGCTCTGTAGCTGAAGCAGAAAAGGACCCTATTATAAGGAGATATGTGTTGCAATTAGAGGCTCCCCCTTTGCTAACTAAAGAAATTGATAAAGGAAAAGGACTGGTCTTTGACTATGAAGGCTCCACTTGTTCCTCAGATAGTGGGAGAATTCAAATAGGTGGCAGTAAGTTGATGGGGGATGCTATCAAATCGGCTAAGAAGGATTTTGCTCTATCTAGTCCTTGTAGTGAAGACATATATGGCGGTATTAATCACTCTTCTAGTTTCTCTTCCTTAATGGGCGGTTCAACGACTTTCAGAACAGGTTATTCTAAACCTAGTTAATCCGGGACTGTCATAAAGAAGAGGAACTTTAGAAAAGACCATATAAGAGTAAGATGAAGCCAAGAAGCTCAGTACCATTAGCCATTGAAGGAAATGAGATTGTCATAGCCAAAGAGGTAAGTTCGGGCATAAACAAGAGGAAGGCAAAAGTGGAAGATCATCCCAAACAAAAGACAACAAGGAAAGACTTGCAAGAGGTGGTCCCAAAAGGGGGACTGTCCAATCCCCAATGAGCTTTCTCTCTTGGAATTGTCAAGGTTTGGGGCGGCCTCATGACTTGACAAGAGGTGGTCCCAAAAGGGGGATTTGCGTAAAAAATATTTCCCTGACCTCTTGTTCTTGATGGAAACTAAGAATGGTAGAGACGTGGTAGTAGATCTTCAAGTTTGGTTAGGTTACGATAATGTATATACAGTGAACCCAAAAGGTTTAAGTGTTGGTTTAGCTTTATTTTGGAAGAATAATGTGGACGTGGTGGTGAAATATGTTGATAACAACATTTTGGATATGCATGTTTCTGTAGGTAATGAGGAGTTCTGGTTGACTTGTGTTTACGGTCATCCTGTGGTGAAGAAAAGAGCTCAGGTTTGGGAAAGACTTAGCAGAATAACTTTAAGCAGAAAAGGAAGTTGGGGAATCATTGGCGATTTTAATGAAATCCAACATAACGGAGAGAAAATTGGGGGCATCAAAAGAGCAAATTCTACTTTTACGGATTTCAACAATATGTTGGATGTATGTGGAATGGAGGAACTGCCGAGCCATGGGAATAGTTTCACGTGGAGTGGAAAGATATACAAAGGCACTATCCACTGCAAGTTAGATAGATGCTTCACCAACAAGAGTTGGATGTCAACCTTTCCTGTGACCAACCAGTCTTTTTTGGAGAAGAGAGGCTCTGATCATAGACCTGTTCTGGTGCATTTGAGGGCGTCTAAAGATTTATATAGAGGTCATTTCAAGTTTGACAAGAGATTTTTGTTTAAACCTAGGGTGAAAGAGACTATTATTGAAGCTTGGGCTTCTCCTGGTTCAAGCTCTGCATCCTTATCGGTTTCTGAAAGGCTAAGAAGGTGCAAATCCAGCTTGAGCAAATGGAAACGCTCAAATAATCTCAACTCTAAGGAAAAGATTCACAAGTTTGAACATGACCTTGAAGTGGAACAATTTGTTTTAGACCCTTGGATCCTCTACGTCAAACATCTTAAAGAGAACCTGCTAATAGCTTATAAGGAAGAAGAAGTTTTCTGGAAGTAGAAGAGTAGAGAGAGATGGCTTAAACATGGGGATTGTAACTCAAAATTCTTTCATGCCTCGGTCAAAGCCAATAGATCAAGGATTGGTATAAACATGCTAAGAGATGCTAGAGGTATCCCTCGAGAGCCGAAGCTTCTAAAGCTCGTGGCCGTGGAGTATTTCCAAGACCTTTTCAAGTCCTCAAACACCGATACCTTCCATCTGTCTTCATTGATTTTCCAGCCAAAGTCACATAAAACATGAACAAAGGTCTTATTAAAGAGGTCTCAAAAGAGGAAGTGAAATGTGCGCTTTTGGTATTAGAGCCGCTAGTGCACCCGGTGCCGGTGGAATGATCGCTCTGTTCTTTCAACCCTATTGCGTACGGTCGGAAAGCAAGTAACTTTGGAAGTGCAGAGTTTTTTTGCCAAAGGTTATTTTCCCCGTGAATGGAATTTCACTCAACTCTGCCTTTTACCAAAAGTCCAACACCCAACTGCAATGGGAAACCTTAGACCTATCAGCTTGTGTTCAGTCTTGTACAAGATTGTGGCAAATATCTTGGTCAACAGGTTAAAACCTCTCCTTCATTTCTCGGACTGCATTTGTAGAAGATAGACTCATTTCGGACAACATTATTGTGGCTCATGAAATGGTGCACGGTTTAAGAACTCATCCAAGAATCTCAAAAAGTTATATGGCAGTGAAGACTGACATGGCTAAAGCATTTGATAAAGTTGAATGGAATTACCTTAAGGCCTTGCTTCATGCCTTAGGTTTTCATGAAAGATGGATTGGTTGGGTTATGTTCTATGTTACCTCTGTTTCTTTCACGGTGCTAATGAATGGGCAAGGGTATGGTTGTATCAACCCTCAAAGAGGCCTAAGACAAGGTGATCCCTTATCCCCCTGCCTCTTTGATCTTTGTACGGAAGGTTTATCTCACCTTATGAATCAAGCAGAAGCTAAGGGGAAGATTCAAGGAATCAGTTTCTCAAGAGAAGGTCAAGCCATTAATCACCTTCTCTTCGCGGATGATAGCATTTTCTCTTGTCTGGCAAATGAAGAGCAAGCAAGTGAATTAATGAAGGTTCTGAAAAGCTATGGAATAGCCACAGGGCAGTCTATTAATGTATCAAAATCTGCTATTACCATTGGGAGTAAGGTAGATCTTGTGATGAAGAATAGAATAAAGAATGTCTTGGATATAAGAAAGGAAGGTGGGACAACATCTTATCTTGGTTTGCCCGAATGTTTCAGTGGTTCAAAAGTAGAGATGCTCTCTTTCATCAAAGACATACTCAAGAACAAATTATCAGGTTGGTTTGAAAAAACTCTGTCTCACGGAGGAAAAGAGATTCTACTCAAAACGGTAGCTTCGGCGATGTCTCTGTACGCGATGTCGTGCTTCAGGTTGCCTAAATCCGTGTGTAACAACCTCAGTAGTGCTATGGCTAGCTTTTGGTGGAGTGCAGAAGAACACAAAAGGAAAACTCATTGGGTTAGTTGGGAAAAAGATGTGCTTAAAGAAAGACCAAGGGGGAATGGGCTTCAGAGATTTGGAGTGCTTTAATCAGGCTCTTTTGGCTAAACAAGCATGGAGGATTCTGCAAGATCCCAATAGCCTTTTTTACAGATTTCTTAAAAGCAGATATTTCTCAATAAGTAATTTCCTTGAAGCTGGTATGGGAGCTAGACCCTCCTTTGCTTGGAGAAGTATCATACATGGAAGAGAGTTATTGATAAAAGGTTTAAGAATAATGGTGGGAGATGGCAAAACCTTAAACGTATGGATGGACAAGTGGGTGGAAGATGGTAATATGAGAGCCCCTTGGAGGAAAGGTCCTCTCTTTGATCTTGAACTCATAATTGCAGACCTATTAGAGCCGAATGGAGTGTTGGGATATCGATAAGATCTCGGACAACGTGGTTGCAAGTGATATTGGTCTTATACTCAAGATAAAACCCATACCTGACCAAGAAGATTTTTGGGTTTGGAGACACAGGAGAAGTGGTGAGTATACGGTGAAATCCGGCTATGATATAGCCAGTGGCCAAAAACTATCACTCCTAGCAGTCGAAGCAGAAACAAGACCATCACTTAATGTCATCAGGGCCCAATTGTGGAAACTCAAAACATCTAATAAGATCAAAAACTTTCTTTGGAGATCATTGAGTGGTGTTATAGGTGTCGATGACAACATAAGGATAAGAGGTATGAAGACTGATGGGAGATGCTCAACGTGTGGACTAGAAGACGAATATGAAAATCATGTGCTTTTCTCATGCTCTTTTACTAGGCAGGTTTGGGCTTTATCCGACATCCCAGAACCTCCGCGTGGTTTTGATATGACGTCTCTGTTTTAAAATATCCATTACTTGATGAATATGGTCAAACATAAGGATCTAAGGGAAGAAGTCAAAAGAAGCTTCCCTTGGTTGATATGGTACATTTCGAAGGACATGAATGATTTCATCTTTAAAAGCAAAAGATTTACACCATTAGAGATAATCCATAAGAGCAGATATGAGGTGGATTTGTGGTTTATGGAACAACAAAAGGAGGTTGAAAGAGATAGGGCAGAAGATGATATCCTTTTGATTCACAAAGTATGGAGAAAACCTGAGGAAGGATGGATTAAGTGCAACATAGGCTCTTCATGGTCAAAGAATACAAAACTTGCTGGAGGTTCTTGGCTATTGAGGGACCATGATGGAAAAGTTTTGATGCATAATAGAAGGGCCTTCTCTAACATGAAACCAATGGTTGAGGTGAATAAAAGAGTTATCTTATGGGCGATAGAGAGCATGATCAGTCATAGGTTAAACAAAGTAATGTTTGCCTTTTAAAACCCGGAAGTGATACGCCAACTGCTTCGCCATCTTTCAAAAGGGAGGCAAAGGAGGTCAGAGGTTGTCTCTTAGGATTGACTGACTGGTGGTTGCTCGTGGAGTCACCATTATCTATTAGAGGAGCTAATATGATTGCATTGACCGTGACTCAGGACATGCGTCTCCATTCTTATGTGGCAAAAGGTGGTCCGAGCTGGCTTGAAGGCTTGATGAGAAGTGAGAGGGATGCTTCTCTTTATTGAAACTGGTTGGAAAGTTGTTTTAGCTCTTGTTTTTGACTAGTGGGACTTTCTGTCTTTCTTATCTTCATACTTTAAGTCTTAGGATGTGCACTGCCGGAGTTTTTACTCGGTCTGTGTAATTTTCCTAGGCTTTCGATGAGTAAGGCCTTCAACATTTTAAGTAATGAAGTGAAAAAAAAATCTATACTATTAAAAGAGAAGACAAAACGCCTACGTGTCGCGACGTGAGAGCTTTTAGGATATTTTTTATTTTTTGCGTTTTAGTCCTTATATTTTTGAATAATTTTTGTTTGGCGAATTCTATAAATTATATTTCAGGCCCAACGAATTCATGCCCACGTAAAAAACTTTTAAGAATTAAATTTCTCCCACATTGAAAACAATAAGAAACAAAATAAGAAATATTCTAATATAAATAAGAATTTATCACATACAAAATCATTAAAGCGGGGTTTTCGTGTAATGGGCATGCGAATTTTGGTAAATGGATTGTGCCTTCATTTACCAGGGTATGCATAATGCAGGTCTTTTTCTTTGAATAGACTTGCAGAGTTTGAATAGTTATTTCGACTTTCGATAAAGGTCTTTCATAGATGCACACCTCATAAATTGTCAACGGGTATTGGGAACTCTGATTAGTTGGTTGGAGATTGGGCATTCGGTTTTCAGGTCGGGGTCATTTGAGTTCGGGTTTTTTTGGGTTAAAAGATATATGATTTGTTCGGGTTATTTACAAATACAGTTTTGTTCGGTTTGAATCTATTCAAATTTAGGTCGAGTTTCATATATTTAACAAAACCTGGCATGAAACCAAATATTATTCGGTTCGGGTTTTTTGATTTTTTGGTTCGAATTTTCAGGTTTTACATATTTTTGGTAAGAATTTCAGGTCTTATTTCGGGTAATTCGGATTCGGTTCGGGTTTGGTTCGGGTTATTCATATAACCCAAAAAAAATTAAAATAACATACTAAAATACAAACTACCTTATCAAAACTATATACATGTGTATACCTTCGAGTCTATTCGAGTACAATTCGGACCTGAGGTCGGTCGGGTTAGAGAGGAAACTCGAGTTAGAAAATATTAAAATCCGATAGGATAATATGAGAACTGAAACCGGACCAAACCGAATTTTTCAGGTCGATTCGGTTTCGGGTTTCAGATCTCGGGTTAAATGTTCAGCCTTAAATTGATCAATTTATGGTCTTTCATAATATAACTTAATATTATTTATGAATATCCATTTACATGCAAAAGCTTTTTTCTTTTTCTTTTTAATTTCCACTAAACCTTTGATTAAGAAGAATAAATCACCATAAAAAATAGATCACGTGAAATACATGTGGTAGATTAAAAAAGGACAACCAATGCAATAACGAAATTGACAAACCAAGACACGTGAAACTAACTCACGTGATTGTCACGTCTCAAATCTATTGTTTAAGATTTTGACACGTGTAATAATTGATAATTATCAAATTTAGTTTTCAAAAATAATTCATATATATTTATATATTTTAATATTTATCAATAAAAGTTTTTCAAAAATAACTATATTACTAGATGCGGATCCGAACATACGTGTAGTTTCTAGTTTCTAATTTGTTGTAATTTTTATATAATAAAATATGTATTTAAACTTATACATTTAAACTTATTTGCCAAAAATATTAAAACAAAAATTACAGCGACTTGGATTATATGTTTAATTTGGTTATCTTATAAACTTTGTTTGATATCTTTCGACCGGTCGCAAAAATTACAAGTATATATTATACATAACCTAAACTTGATTTAGTCTAATACTAACAATTATCATTCATTATTTCAAATTTGATTTGTGTTTTTTAATAACTCGTTACAAAAGTTAAAATATGTGGAGATCATGATTTGTATTTAAATTGTGGATCCGCACATGCGTGCGGTTTGTAATTTTGTATATATTATTATTAGACTTTATGAATTTCTTTATTTATTTTTATTTTTTTATTTCGAAATTAACAATGATTTCCTTTTTGAATATTTTTATTCAAATATTTTTATTTTATTTTTTTTGTTTCCTATTTTGATGTTCAAATTAATTTTTTTTTGTTTTTCTTGTTTGTATTTCCCTAAACTTTTTAAACATAGGTTATATTGAGTGGCATTGTATTGTAAATACATTTTTTGGTCCTCTTTTGTAGAAATGTTTCTCATTTAATAGTATATATTTTGTATTTATCCTAATAAATAAAAATATGTATTTATCCTGTTAGATAAAATTAATATTAATTTATTTTTCAATATTTATCTTAAATTTTTTATAATACTTTCAAAATTATAATAAATTATACTACAATTACAATAAAAATCATTACATAATATTGTCGTAAGTTTAAAGTTATTAAAATTATTTTATTAAAAATATTTATAAAATAAGTTAGTTATACTATTCAATATTTATCCTATTACATACAAAGTAAAACATTATAATAATTTTAACATAACAAATAAAAATAATACGGTAAACAATCGAGATTGCTCACGAGTTTACAACAACAATTTCTTACTTTATATTTTAAATTAATCTATTATTTTATTGTATTAACTATTTGTGTATTTCAAACAATGGAATTGAAATATTTGCAAGAAAAAGTAGAATTGTAAGATAAATATTGTGTGATGGAAAATAGTAACATGATTTTTTTTTGGGATATTTGGCAAAATAGGCACTTTTTGGGGTCATTACATTTTAGACAATTTTATCTCTCCTCTGTCTAGGGTCCACGCGGATGACTTGTCGTACTCTTTTGGTTTTCCTATATAGGTATATTTTCTACTTATATTATGATTTTGCCATATCTGAAAATACATCAATATTCTTTTATTTTGTCCGTATATTTCCGCCGAAAATATATTTCATTTTTTTTTCACATCACTTTTCTTCTTTGGATCAATTTCACCACACTGTTTCTCTTCTGGCAAAATCGACTCATCTTTCTTCCCCTTTGTATTTCTATTTCACCCTCTTTCTATCGACAAACCCTAATCAATACACTCACAATCGATTGCACTGAAACCGTCGAGATGACTTCAAGAAAGTCCAGTGTTACTCCTGTACGAACAACAAGATTTGTTTCTAGAAAACAACATCCAGGTGAGTTAAACTTCAAATCGATTTCAATTTTTATGTAGCGGGAAAAGTATTTACTCTCCGTAATTTTCGCACCGATTTTTGCGAAAGAGTTATTACTTCTTTTACTCATTTACATCTAACCTAGAGAAAATTACTTTCTCCTTCATTTGTTAACTTATATTTTTTCCTTTCCCTTTTCATTTTACAGTTATGGACGACTGTGATATCAATTCAAAGTTACCTCCAAGGTTGTATTCTGCTAATCGATATCCTGTGGTTGGGCGTATCAATATTCATTCCAAGCCTGAATATTTGGGCCTTTTGGCCGAATATTTCAAAGGAACAGAAGCATGGGAGACGTTAATGTCTTCTCAGTTTCGTGGGCTATTCGAATTGCATGTTGCCAGATGAATCCACTCGGGTAAATTGATAATTAGTCTACTTGTGCGGCAGTTAGTCACCAAAAAACTCCATGAGTTATGGGTCGTATATGGCGGCAAGCCAACGAGGTTTTCAATTCGAGAATTCGGCCTTGTAACTGGCTTGAAATGTGGCAATATCCCTTCGGAGGCTGAGATTGAAGAACACCAGGACCCGTCTTACCTATCTGTCTGGAACCGGCTTTTTCTGACAAGAAGATTGTATTTGTCGCAGAGGTTGTTGAGATTCTGAGGCTAGACAAGAAAGGGGAAATTGTACCTCCGTTGACTAACTGGAAAAGGATTTGTTATGCTCTCATAATTATCATTGATGGTGTTATTGTTTGTAGCAATAACGAAAAATATGTGACAAATAAGTACGTTGAAATGTTGCACGATGTAGAATTCTTCTTGGATTTTCCATGGGGAAGGTTCTCATTTATGGAGACTCTGCGACGCTTTTGCCTTCCTCTTGGTGTTGATCATCCTTTGTGCATCCTCAAGGCTAGGCTCCAACCGATATCTACTGTTTGTTATGGTTTCCCGCTGGCTCTTCAGCTGCAAGCGTTGTTATATATCCC
The DNA here is from genome assembly GCA_963556525.1 of Cochlearia excelsa. Classification (NCBI taxonomy): domain Eukaryota; kingdom Viridiplantae; phylum Streptophyta; class Magnoliopsida; order Brassicales; family Brassicaceae; genus Cochlearia; species Cochlearia excelsa. The sequence goes on from CAUVZT010000022.1 coordinate 961,608, forward strand.
TTCAATTTGTGAGAAGATCAGAAGGCCTTCAGATATGCGTAATTTCATACAGTTGGAGTCAGAAAATGTTGCTAGTTCTATACTTTTACGTAAGTCTGATGTTCTTAATGTTGAACAAATTGAAAATGTAAGTCGATTGTGTTTCATCACTCATTTTTAAACTTTTTTTTTGCACATTCTTTTCTAATGACAACATACCTTCTAATTTTGTAATGCAGCTATCTGTTTCTTACACAATACGACCAGAAGATTCGTTGGATGAGTCTGAGTATCTATGGCCTAACGAACCAAACGATGAGAAGGTTGACTTTATGATGACTCTTATTAATCAAGGTCATAATTTCAGTATATCGCAATGGGAAGATGGTGATTCTTCTTTGCCTCCTCTCCGTCTCCACGAAGCTGCTCCGACTGCTACATCTACTCCGTCCAAACGTAAAGGCAAGATGTCAATGCCAAAAACTGTACCCAAGGTATCAAAACCTACGAGAACACCCCCTGTGATCCCAACGGGTTCCGCTGATACAACTATGAATTTGTTTCAAAGAAAGACCTTGATTTGATGAAGAAGTGGATACTTCATCATAATGAAGTTCTCCGCAAAAAAATTGTTGCTGATATAAAGAAATTGTTGCCATCTGCTCACCCCTCAACCTCGGCAAAATCCAGACGACAACCACTCATGAAACTTAAGAGATCTCCTGCTACTGTTCAATTTTCTACTGATACATCTAAGGAAGGTGAGCCTCCGGAAACCGACAAGCGTCGTAACTCATAGGAAGATTATGGTGACGCGTTCGACATATCTTCTCGGATAAATCGGGGGGATTGTGAAGAACAAAATGACCCGGTATATCACACTATGTTTGGGTTTTGTTATTATTTTGTTTTTATGGTTGTCTGGCCTTCTGTTATGTCTGAATGTTCATAATCCTTTTGCCGATATGATGGAAACAAACGATGAAAATGCTCGCGACACCGGTGATGGTCTTATGGAAGAGGAGGCACGTAATGTTGAGATAATGGGGGATGATGTTATGGAAGACTCCGTTCATGAAACCAATGAGGAGGTCCAAAATGATGAAGAGGGGCATCTAGTTTCAGCAGATAAGGTTTGTCTTGGACTACCAACCTTTTTTGTGTTTGTGATGGATTGTTGATGTCTTTTCCAAATTTATGGATGGCGGTTAGTGTACATATAATAATATTATGTTCATAAACATCCAACAACCTGATGAGGATGGCCATTTGCAGGGAGACGTTGAAATCCCAGCCCAGGACAGTGTCGACCATGTTATGAAACAAACTATCCATGCAACACTTTCTTTGTTATCCTGGATTGTGGACGTCCTTGCGAATTACAGGACGATGGATAATATACATATGAATGATGGTTTTTCATAAATATGCAGGAACCAGGCCGGGAGGTCCAGGAACCAGGTGAGGAGGTCCAGGAACCAGGTGAGGAGGTCCAGGGTCCAGGTGATGATGCCAATCAGGCGCCGATTGCAGCGGATGAGGGAGTCCATGCTCCAGATGATGTTCCTGCTAATCAGTCTTCAAATGATCAGGTCAAACTTCTCTTTAACTTAGTGGACACTTGATGTTTGATCTGCAAATGTCCTAGTGGACACTAATCTGCAAATGTCCTAGTGGACACTGGACGTTGCAAATGTAACTATTAGTAGCATGACCATCATTGAACTTTTCAGGATGGCGTTGAAAGCCAGTTTCAGCCAGAGGATAAGGGAAACGGTGGTGCAGATAAAACTCCAAACTCTGATAAAACGGAAGGCAACCCATCATCGCCCACACACCCATTATTTTGTTGACCATAATGAGGTATGTTTTTGTAAAGCTACTTACTTATTTGTGTGTTTACATTTGTATGAACACTCGGTTGTCGTATACTCTTGATACGGGGTGTATTTTTGCAAAATTCACCAAGGACTCCTGTTAATCAACCAACATCATCATCAAATACCCAAAATTCCATTGTTGTCTCTTCTCCTGCCTATTTCGTAAGAGAGACAACTAATGTCCATCAACCTCTTTCCAAACGCATTCCTAAGCGTTCCAGATATCTGGAGGACTCTAAGTTCACCGCATACCCGATAATGAAGTCACTATTTGCCTCACGCTCTAAACCGGTACAATATAAATCTATCCCCGATGAGCCTAATAAACTTGAGTTTGAGAAATTCATATACTTATTAGCTGAAGACAAAGAACAATAAGTTTATGTGTTTTATTTAATTTCAATTCAGTTTTACTATGGGATTACTATTTGCATCCATAGCCAAAAAAATCATGTTTTAAAAATTCGCAGGGTTTTCTCAATCTGCACAGGACACAACCTGTCTAACGTCATGTTCCTTGATCTTGCAACTAAAGATGTATGGCAGACTACTAAGGTAATTATTAATTTTATTTTTTGCTTTTTCCTTTTTTGGTATTTAAAAGATGTCTCAATTTCATTTCATTCTTCTTTTCATAAAATAACATGTCCAGGTTATAGTGTCAATGTTGTTGCGTAGGAGGTGCAAGTTTCTAGAACATAATCATACGGCTTACTTTGATCCCTGGTTTGTATCCCTTATTCAAACATGTTACCAAGATTTCCAGAACACTCATGACAAGGTCACATTTGACTAGGGATTGAACATCAAGTCCTATGTGAATGGTAAGTCTACTAGACGACAAATAAAGTCTGAGTTTTTCAAAAACATTGACTATGTTCATGTCCCAATGTTGTGTGCTCCTCAGCTTTGGGTTGGCCTTGTCATTGATCTAAAGGCACGCCATGTTCTAATTCTTAACCCATTGTCTCTCCCCTGTACCCAAGAGATCGTTGCAGCACAGATAGCACCCATCACACAATCTCTCTCGTGGATCATCCTCAAATATCTGGGTGTCGATCTGTCTGGATACAATTCGTCGGATGCCTTCGCTTTCACGCATTTCGCAGTCCAGTATCCACACGAAGGTGATTCCAATTGCGCAGTGGTTGTTCTTAAATTGTTGGAGATGGTTGCTCACGGTGCTACACCTGAGGAGACGGGAGTTCTCAATGATGGCATTGTTGAACGAATAAGGAGGGTTTATGCGATGGATGTATACGAAGAATTTGTTGGTACTCCTGTCGATGCCTAAGCTTAAAACATCTTATAATTTTTGAGCCAACTCTAACTTTTATTTGGCCTTATGTTTGGTTCGTACTGCTAGACAATGTTTTTTTATTTAAACCACTAATGTCAGTTTTATGTGTCTACTGTCTGCGAAACATCTTTTAATTGTTTTTCAATTCTCAAGTTATTTATCATTATTCATGCATTTATCCCACATCATTCTGGTTTTCTCCTTCATACTAGCATGGCTTACATACTATGCTCAACACAAATAATAACCAAAAATACTTCCAAACACATAATGACCCTACCGTCTCTACCTTTTGACATTCTTATACAAATCGTTAGACGCGTTGGCGAAGAAAAATGGTGTTTACTTGGTCCAATACTCATAGCTGGACGGATAGGTAGAGATTTAGTTTACCATCCAGCTGTCCTTTATAGCGCTGAAACCTATTCTTTGTGTAGTTATCCAGACACAATCAGGTACGGCGGACGGGACCGTTCACTATTTGAAAGGTTAGTAGCAGCGGGTAACCCCGACGCGCTTTACTTTGAAGGTCTACGGATTATTTCTCGCGAGAGAGACATTTAGCGGGCCATCCAGTTCATAAAACGTAACGTCCCATAGTGCCAGAGTTCGACGCTAGCTTGTTGTGTATTTTCCATTTGCAGTGGTGATGTTGAGGGGGTTATTCAGTATCTTCAGCTCCTTAATGATCATCACTATCCCCTTGCTTCTGAAAATCTACGAGTCAATGGCAAAGAACTGATCCGTCAAATCGCCCTCTATGTTCCACTATATGCCAACACTTTTAGGGACAATTTTCAATACCCCTCTCATCCCGGATTCTCGGATTGTGAGTGTTTCACTGAATGTTTTTTCGATACTTATAGGCATGAAAACTTCTGCAATAAATGTGCCTTATTCTGGATCGCCCGCGAAGTTTGTTTTATGTTTTAGTATTTAACTTTCAATTTTTTGTTTTTTTTTTTTGTAATAACCAACTATCGTTTCAATAACTCTTATTTTGTTTGATCGTATTGTAATTTTGGTTCGTATATTTCTTTATATTCAATCATCCACCTTTTTATAATTTCCATATCACAAAATATCACGTCCATTGAATTCCATTCACCAACTAGATGACCCTCATCCACCTAATATTTTATTGCCTTTTGGTTGGTGTGTGTAGTGAATCAATTTGGCTAATTGATTCGGTTATCACTTTATAGAGCCTTAAAACAATCTAACAAATCTCATTTACATATACAACATATCCACCTATAACTATAAATCATAAATTTTGCCACACAAAATAAATTACTTATAAATTCATTAATCCACGAAATACAACAATCCAACAATTATCCACCTAAAACCATCCATGAAACCCATTAGTTACTTATTAATTGAATACGAGAACATTTATCTAAAGTTACATTCTCCAAACTGAAAATTATCAGGTCCTAACTCATCAAACAGTTCGACCAGAGCAAGCCAAACTCTATTAGTCATCCAATCCGGTTTTTCGCCGCCATGAAACCATATCTCTTCAACGTTCGCATTTGAGTTCGAAAAATCGTTCTACCCATCAGATTAAACTGTGTTTAAACTGTCAAATTATGCTTTGGATCCCAACTGTATTTTCTCTACAAAATAAACATAATGTATTAGTGTTTAACAAACAGAAAGATAAATTTAATCAGAATACATGACAGGTTATGCTTACAGATAGTTTAAGAAATCATTGTCCCTTAATATCATCGAGAATGAAGCGGTAAGTCGGCCACGGATGAACCCATCCCTCTTTAAGAATATCCGGGATCGCCTTCGATACATCATGTAAAAACCTAAACCACGTAACAGTGGTTTTGTCACACCAGACATCCGAACCAGGGTTAAGAAGAGGTAGGTTTCCCCGATCTAGCATGTTGTGGATGGCATTGACCATCCTCTCGAAATTTGATGTATATGCAGGGACAATAGACATGATGTATGTGTTTTTTTAGATTAGGTTTTATGAGTTTTGGTTTTATGAGATTAGGTTTATGAGAATGGCTATATATAGAGAGAGAGTGATAGGAAGACGAAAAGTCGCAATAAGGATTGATAAGCAGACGAAACATCGCAATAAGGAGAGATCAGAAGGGGAAACGTCGCAAGTCTCGAAGTATTTTAAACTTTCGCGGAACTTACCGCACTGTCCACCGAATTCGGTGGATAGTACGTATCATATTGTCCAACGAATTCCATCCATCGAATTCCGCACTGTCCACCAAATTCAACACTGTCCACCGAACACAAGACCGTCCACTGGATACCATATAGTCCACCGGACACCATTTTGTCCACTGAATTCCATTCTTTTTATATACCGCGTTTTGTTGAGTTATCATTTACTACGTATTTACTGCGTTTACTGCGTATTTATTGCGTTTTGTTGGTTTTTGGTTGAAACAATTCAGTAATTGAATGGTTTATCATTCAATTATGAAACAATATATAACCACCACTTCCCTAAGCCTAATTCTTTACAACGTTCGCCAAACTTTTCTTGTTTTCAAGTATGTTTCCACAAAAACATATCTTGTCCCTCCATCCACCTCCTACCCCACATTTACCAGATATAGTTTTCGAAATGATTGTTGAAAAACTTGGTCAACATTGTTTTTTGTATCTAGGTCCTATAATTCGTACATACAGGCGCTTGAACCGGATAGCCTTGTCAAATGTTGTACTTAAATCCACCAACCTTATGTTGTTATGCACGACACCATCTATGCTCAAAGAAGGTAAATAAGTTGTAAAAGTTTTTTAACTAGTCGAACTTAACCCATTTTTTCTTCTTTCATAGGTTCTCATGTTAGAAGTTTTTTCAACAAATGTTTAATAGCAGGCAACTGGACCTCCGTTTACTACGAAGTTGTGAGGAGGATTACAACCAACCAGGATGTGTTTGGATGTCTTGAACTGCTTGCTTGTGTTAATTTTCGGGACATAAGATGTACATTTGCGTACGCTATGTTCCAAATGTGTGCTGAGAATGGTGGGAAAGCAGGTTGGATCATAGAGGACCTGATGAAAACAATAAAACAGTCGTGGTTCAATTTTTTGAATGAGTATGACGAAGAATTAGTGAATACAATATTGGTATTTGATCCCCACCAAGAAGATACTTTTGGCCCTATTTGGGAGTACCCAAATAGTCCACCTTTAACACCCCCACTGTGTGTTGATGTTCATACTTTTGCATATTATTGCGAAGATTGTCAACTATACAACTTGGCAGTCAGAGTATGCGAGATGTTGTGAACGTACTAATGGATGGTGTACGCAAATATCCTTAGTCATCCATTATCCATGATGTACACTTCTACGTATGTCTTGTTTCTCGGTGTTGCCATATGCAGGCTTTTTAATAAAATTAGAATTTAATGATTGTTTTAGTTCACACATATCTAATTATCTACCATCAACGACCTCCTTAAATTTTTTCATAGAAGTTTATCTAAACTTGTTTCGATAACAAACTGATAAGTTATAATAGCCAAAAGATTCGACAAAAACCCAAAAAAAATTCATTGTTGGTCGCTACATAACTCAGTTGTTTATCTCTTTCCAGATTGAACACAAAAGCATACATCCTCATCGACATACTTCATGATGTTTGTTAACCCAGAGGATTTGTACATGTCACACGGTTGTGCCCACACCTACCGCACCGACCACATTTGTTAGGTTGTTGGCTCTTATTACCTCCCTACAACATGGACAACCACAATGGGACATTTTCGTAACTAAAAAATCATTTTATCATATACAATTAAGTATTTTAATGACGGAGTGGTATTATTAACCGAATACTCGGTTGGATGGTGTATCCTTTGTTTAGGTGGTCTTCCTGGTGGCCTCTTCACCTTTGGATCCATCACGTCCATAATCCTGATTTTTTCATGTACAACCACGTACGTTGGATCCTGTGCTGGCAGCAAAGTTGCGTTCACGGTTTTAATCCAATTGGTCACTTTTTGTTTCTCTCCAACAAGTGTTCTAAATTCATAACCCCTCACATCCGCTGTTGCCATCGTGTGTTTACATGGGAGTTGAATCATCTCGTATTCGTCGCAACTGCATGTGTTACTCCTAAAAGAAACATGGTACTTCTGTCCTTTTTCATCGACTTCAAAATCATTTTCTCCAACGGCCAATCCTTCAAGCTTAACTGATTTCTTGTAACGTTTTAATAGTTCCCTCTCCACTCCTATTGGAATGTCACCTACAGTCCTTGATATTTTCCTCCTTCTTGCTTCAAACCATCTTCCCATCATCTTTCTAACAAATTCTAGCAAAGCAACCACCGGGCTACCTCTTGCTGGTAACAATGTTTTGTTCAAAGACTCCGCGATGTTACTTGACATTTGGTTATACCTCTTGCCTTTGAAATAAGCCCGTGACCAATTTTCAACACCGATATTTTGAAGATACTCCAAACATTTTATATTCCTCTCTTTTATTCGCAAGTACTCTGTTTCAAAATACTTTAATCTGAACCTAGTTCCAGCTCTCCACATAAGTCCTCCAAGCTTCCCTTTTCTGTAGTGGTTATTAACATTTCTCTTTACGTGTACTAAACATAATACATGGTTCGCTTTTGGATATACTTCTCTCAATGATGTGGCAATAGAAGTGTTTCTGTCTTATATGAATGTTACCTCCTCTGAATCTTCAATTGCCGCTTTAAGATTTTGAAAAAATCAACTTCAAGAATCGTCATTCTCGTTATCCACTATCGCAAACGCTATAGGGAATATTTGATAGTTCGCATCTTGGCAGCTCGCAGTCAACAAGCAACCTTTATATTTACCAAAAAGGTGTGTTCTGTCCACCACATAAACTGGACGGACGTATAGCAGTCCCTTGATACTTGCACCAAAAAAAGGTAAACGAATTTGAATCTATCATTTCCCCTTTCATCCTTCTCAGTTAACAAATTGTACACCGTCCCTGGATTTGATAGTTTTAGTAGATGCAGATACAATGGTAACAACATGTACGACTTCTCTTCTGTATCCTGCGCGGTTGCCACATCAAGTTCTTTTTCTTTCCAAGCTTTGTAATACGACACTTTTAATCCATGTTCACTTCGCAATGTTTCAGGTAGATCTCGTGCTCTAGGGGTGTAATAATCCTTTGCATATTTCGACCTTAGAAGGGCAGCCAATACTTTTGATGTAGCATGTTTTGAAAACGTTCTTCTAGTGTCTGTAGGACACACGTGTTCCAGTTTAGTTTTTCGAACTTCATATTCAGATGTTTCACCGACTTGCTTTGCAAATACACGCCAGTCACAAACTTTCTTGTCATAACACTCGGCCACAAGGTATTTGACATCAACCTTCGCAAATCTGAATCTGAATATCCTGTTAATTGCGTATATAGATAGAGTTGTTTTGAAATCTTCCCTTGTTAAAAATGTTCTTCCTTTGAACATAATATCGTCTTCCCTTGTTAAATCAAGTTCAACTGCTTCCCGGTGTTCATCATCGTCTTCGAACATTGGATTTATGTCTTCATAACCATAAACTTGTTCCAAGCTAATCCCCTCTTTCAAAGTCCTCGACAGCTCTTCCTCAATGTTGTTAATATTGTCCACAACTTTTTTTTTATACCAGTTGTTGCTGCTGCCCCTCTAGGTGGTGGAGGATCCACAAAATCATCATCGTCATCATCTTCTAATTGTGGTCTGTCATTTCTAACCAATTCATGCATTTCATCACAGTTGTAATCCTCTTCCACTTCGCTCTCCTCGCTCTCTGCCAACTCGTCATTATCAACCCATTCATCTGTCATCATGTTGTTTTTCTCATTTTTTGTCTCTTCTAATTTCTTTCTTTTAGTCAGTTCCGCTTCAACTTCCTCCACATGAGCTTCAATTTCCTCCACATGAGCTTCAACTTCCTCCACATGAGCTATTAGTTCTTCTTCGCTTATATCCATCATTTTTGTTGGGATTCCATCTTCAATAACCATATCCACTCTACTATCCTTTATATGCTCTACCTCAGCCATCAGTTCCGTAAATGTACCCCTTTTTCCAACAACAATCGAGGTTGAATCCGTTTCTACAACCGATGAAAACCTTCTTGTCCTCTTCGTCAAAACTTCCGGTGACTTGACAAAAATAACTTCCCCGTTTAATTGTTCTTTGAATGTCACGAACAGATTCACTCCCTCATTATTCAAAGCGAGCAACTTATAGACTCTGTACTCCCCATCGTTTGATACAACGGACGGTTTTACCTGTATACTCCTTTCTTCGCTCAAAACATCCGCCATCCAGTATGACAGCCCAACCATTTGTGTTTCTTCTAACATCCCATACATGATTTTCACCGGTCTCTCCAATTCTGAGTAAGTTTCCACTCCACCCAACTTCAAACACCGTCCTTGCCTTCCTGTTTTCGTCTTGAACTCCCACTCTCCGTTGTTGTACATGATCCACCGTCCTTCTTGGACCACAACTACATCATCAACTATTAAAAACATAAGATAAGTTAGAAATCATACAAATCGACAATGATAAGACAAGCTATTTATTTCTTATAAAAGTATGATATATTCGATCACCTTCCATCTCCACCACTCTTCTATTCCTCATATTTCTTTTTTAAAAAATTTTGGATATCTCCACAGGTCCAAATTTACACACCTTCTTATGTCACATGTACAGTGTATCGAACCACACAATTTTCATCATTATAAGACCTTTTTGGACGGTATTCGGCCAACATACATGTCTCCTCCTACCCTAATATTACTCTTTTTCGATTTTTTCAATATTTAAACATTCTCACCCTTCACTAATATGGGCTTCACCCAGCCCATTTTAAATGTCGCTTTCCTCAGCATCCACATCAGCACATTCTTCCACGTTAATAACCGGCAGTTTCAAAAATGCCTGCACACACATTTATTAACCTGCACACACATTTAATGATACCAATACATATATTCCAATACACTAATACACCAATACATATACGTACACAGTTTTCACAAAGGGTCTTTCGTCTTTTAACATTCCCCTATTACACAACTTCTCTATTACACGCATGGGTTTTACAAGCCTGTTTTACAATTGCAAATAGTAAACTGCCCATTATTTTGGTTACTTTCTAAAAACTGCCTATTCGACAAAATTTCCCTTCTTTTTTTTTAGTAACTATAACATAGTTTTTATTATGAAAAGTGTTCTCACCAAAAGTTCAAAACATATCAAGTTGCATGTAATTTATCAAAACATAATAAGGTGCGATTAATTTATCAACCGTTTTTGTTTTGAATAGTAATTTTGATTTAGTCATTGCTTTTCGAAAAAATTATTTTATTAATACGTTGAGATTTATTTAAATAAGAGATTAGTCATATTTATTCAAAATTTGTTTCAAAACTAATAATTAACGATATTGATTATTGATTTTATTTAGTAAAGTGGTTGTTTGGTTAATGGTGGCAACATGATAAAACAACATTCAATATATAATCTATGGTCTATGAGCATTTAATCAAAAGATATATATTATTTATATATAAGTAAATAAATACTATTGTTAATATTTTTAAAACATAATCCAAATAAGAATATAAGAAAAACAAGATACTAAAAGCATGTTGGATAAATTAATTATAAATCAAATATTATTATTTTATCACTATTCGTGGTTTCATGTATCTTATTTTATTTATTTTTTTGAATAATTTTAAATGATTTAATTTTGTTTTCACTTTTTAAGTTTCGATTTTTTATTTTTACCGGTAAATTACAAACCTTCGTATTGGCGGATCCTTTTTTAGTTCCCTATAAAAGGACATTACGAAAGTATGATGATGTAGTTATATATCTTATCCTCTCCAATCTTTAAAAAAATAACAATAATATCAAACCATCTTCAAGCACACTTAACAACTTACCCTAAACCCGTTTTAACCAAAGAAGAACAAGAAAAAGTCGAACAGAGATTAGTTAGCTTACAAGCTGAGGTATAGTAAACAATGTGGCCTTCCCTATGGTTCTTAAAGCCGCCTTGGAGCTCGGAGTCATCGACACTATAGTTGCTGAAGGCATTGACTCGTGGCTATCACCGTCAATGCCTTTTTCCTTTCTACACTTGACCCCCGTTTTGGCTTCTGTAGGATCCTTTTGAAGCAGAAACCGATATCGTCTTAGCAGTTTCACGCCATGAAGCTGACATTCATGAAGCTGACATTGAGCTCGGAGTGAATTGTTGGAAGAGTTTACCGGAAAGAGGGAAAATGATAATTGTAGAGATGATAATTGGAAGAGTTACACCGACAGAACCAAAGAGTGGTGACTTTCACTCTAACACTGTGTTTGCTATGGACTTATTATGTTAACACAATGTTCAAGTGGTAAAGAGAGATCTCTTTCGCAATTTGAAAAATTAGCATTTGATTCAGGTTTCCTTCGATGTGAAATCATTTGTGTTGCTTATTCATATTATGTTATCGAATTTCAAAAATAGATGTTGGGAGTTTCAGAATGAAAACAATGATTGTTTGGTGAAAGATTAACTATACTAGATTTGGAAAGTAGGGTATTTACTTACCAAGTCTCTTGTCTTACTAAGGAAAGTTTACTAAAATAGTATTGAAAAGTTTAGAAATGAAAAATTACCCTTAGTTTTGTTTTTAATAACAAAAATGTCATTATTTTTTTTTTTGTTAAAAAAAACCCATCTCTTCTCTCTCCTCTCTTCTCTCTTCTCTCTCTTTCCTCTCTTCTCTCTCTCCTTCTTCATCTCTCTCTCCTTCTTCATCTCTCTCTCTCCTTCTTCATCTTCTCTCTCTCCCTCTCCAACGAAGAAGAAGATCTTCACCGTCAATCTTCATCTTCTTTCTCTTCATCGTTCAATCTCGTTTCCGTTACAACGGCGGTCACACTCGCTTCGTTTCCGTTCACCGTTCAATCTCGTTTTCCGGTGAGTTCTCCGTTTTAGATCTGATATTTTTGTATTCGTTTTTGTTAGAGAAAGAGAAACTAAAAGTCACGCGCCGAGATCCTTCGGATCTGTAACAATATATCTTCCGCCGAGATCCGTTGAGAACCATCGAATCTGTAACAATCTCTCATCCGCCGAGATCCGGCGGATCTGTAAAGTAATGGTAGGTTTGTTTTGTTATATATTATGTGATTAGTTTGTTTAGTTTATTTTAAATCTTATGCAGTAGATTTGTTTTACTTTAACGTTACATGAAGTGGTAAACTTATTTGTCAATTTTTTTGTTCATAACTTGTTGTGGTAGACTTTTCTCGGTATCTTTATTTTGTGCATAATTTGGTGTATAGACTTATTTTGTGTTTCACGACGACGAGGCTTCACGGCGAATCCAGACGACGACGCAAAGATGTTTGTCTCTTAATTCTCCCTTTATTTTTCATTATTTTTCGACAAAAAAATATATGTTTCTTCATTTATCTTTTGTTTAGTGTTTCTTCAATCGAGTTTATGTTGTATTTGGTAATTTTATGAATTTTATGCGTTTTTAGGATTTGAAATATTGTGGTTTAATGTTTTTAGGAGGTTTGTGACGTTCCTGGTCGGCGAAGTGTCTATCTCGTGGCAACATGGTTTTTGTCTCTTTCACAACAGAATTTTTTAACACTAACGATGAGAAATGTTCAGATCTGATTTTTTTTTAATGTGGTAGGTTTGTTTGGGGTTATAGTGTTTGTTCTTATTTTCATAATTATATTTATTGTAAGGTTTGATGGTAGATTTATTTATGTGAGATGGTAGATTTGTTTATGTATGAAGGTAAATTCGTTGTTGGTTGATTCATATTGGGTTTGGTAATTCATATCGTTGTCAATATTAGTTGTAAATGTATTACATCGGCAATAACAATTTTTTTAAAACGAAATTATTACCAAATGCAATGAAACAAAACATAAATTATTTTTTTATCCTTTATAGTGCCAATGGTTCTTTCAATTACAACATATGAAAGTCATATTGTTTTCTAATTGTTGTAAAAACAACTCAATTGCCTTGAATTTAAAATAAATTCTCAAAACTCCACTCTCCACAAACCAAATGACTTGGTTCATGTTTTAAGATAACTATTTTTTGTAAATGAATGAAAAATCTAAATCCAAAGATCAAATACGAGGAGGATGCAAATGAAAATAAGTGTTTTCAAAGGGTTTTCTTATAAATGGCGCGTTCAAACCTAGGTGAAAATAGAAGAAAGAGGTTTTTATGAAATTGTGTGCATAGTTAAAGACATAGAAGTACTACACGTTTTGATATATTAAAAAGTCTACCGTAACAAATATCTTAAGTCTACCACGATGTATTTTCAATTAAATCTAAAAAAATAAGTCTTCCACAAACTATCATCTTTTTCCCTTAAATCTTTATGTTTTCCATATAAGTCACCAACCGAGTTTGCACCATCCTTATCATCACAGTAATTAAATATGAATTCGTCGTCGTCATCTTCTTCATTGTTTTGTACATTTTCATCTTCAACTAAACCTTTCTCTTTACGAAAAATTTTCCCATCGCGTTTTGTGGGTGCTTGAAAACCTTTTCCTTTCCAATGCTTGTAATTGTTGTGCATGGACAAGGGCATAAAAGTAATTAAAACGTTTTATATATTAGAAAGTCTACCGTAACCTAACATAAATTTTATTTTTCTTATTCTATATTTTCAAATAAATCTACCGAAAACTGAAAAGTCTGTCATGAGATGACTATTTTAGTAACCTCTGCAAAGATTAGCAAAACTCTACCATCAACAAAAATAAATCTACCAACAGAAAACAAATCGACCGCCAAAGAAATAAATCTACTGCCAAGACGGGAAAGAAAAACCTAACAATTAGTCTACCGCAACAATAGTTACGTCTATCTAATTTTACAAAATCTACCACTACATGAACAAGTCTACCACCACACGAAAAGATAAATTACAATATTAAACCTACCACGTCAATAAATAAACCTACCAAAACACATAAAAATCTGCCATCAAATAAAACAAATCTACCGATTTGGTAAACGAAAAATCCTAAAAAGTTAATTGTGAGCTTCTAAGGTTTAAAAATCTACCAAACGTATTTAACTCTACCGTGTCTGTTAAACAAATCTACCAGTGTTGATAAAAGTCTACCACACCAAAACAAATCTACTATGTGAGAAATATAAGTCTACCGAATTTAACGAAATAACTCTACCAACCAATTTTATAAGTCCACCATCGTTTTTTAAATCTACCGTTCTTTATAAGTCTGCCATGACATCAGCGCGATGGTTTTTTCGTAATTAACGCGAAAACGCAGAAAAATAGTAATGACATGATTCGTAATTACGTTTTTTGTTGTCAAAAAATATAAGGGTAGAAAAGTCAGCAAAAATATTATAGTAATAAAAAAAGATTTAGATCTAATAACCATATTTTCCAAGTCTAGTATTGTCCTTCACCCTTGTTTGGTGCATGTTAAATTACTAAGTAAAATCTTGTATTTTACATTATATTTAACCAAACCAATCACTATTTTATTTCTATAAATTATAAATCTTTAATAACATAGTATACATTGGTTAATGAATAATGATGTGTATATGTGTGTGTGTGAAATGTCAAAACATCGAGGAAATTATAAACATAAAAGTTTTGCATGTACTGTAATGAAAACCTTGTAGGATACATGAGATGGTCTCACAAAGATGAGTTTAAAACCAACTAAATGTAGCTAAGTAAAGAAATTTACGACCTCACATTGTTGGCAATTAAATAATAGTGCATTAACAAATGGTTTGTGCATTTGTTTGAAGGATGCAAATGGGTTTTGCAAATGCACCCAAAAAATGGAAACCTTGTTACTGGGAATGGCTCTATAATGTTTACAAAGTAATAAAAATTTAACTAGAAATATTATATTGAAAATTCAGAAACTTCTTAAACAAACACAAAATTTATATGTATAGATATAGATAACTACATATATAAATTATAATTTAAGAATATTTATATGTAAATTTGTTAATTTTTAATGACTCGAATTAACAAATAAAAAATAAATTTTTTAATAAAAAACGACACTTATGGATTTTTCGATATTTAAAATACTTTTATATACTTAAAAATCTACGGAACGAAACAAATATCCGGCGAAAAATTCAAAATTGAGAGAATTACAAAACTACACCCTTTCAATATTACTTCACAAAACTACACCTATACACTCAAAATTAAATCCAAATACATCCTACCCACACAATCTTACTCCCTTAATATTATACCTTAAACACTAATTAGCGAACCAAAATTTTTTAAAAAGATTTCTTAAAACTCCATAAAAAAGTTCATATGTATAGATATAGATAATTACATATATAAATTAAAATTTAAGAATATTTATATGTAAGGTTCGTTAAATTTTTGTAAGTCAAATTAATTATGTAACTACTCCTTCCATTCTACAAAGAAAATCATATTAGATTTTTGTAAACAGATTAAGGATATTCGGTTTTCCGTGAAAACAATATGACGAAACCAACCAATAGAAAAATTTATTATACATATTGGTAAAAAGAAAAAATTCATTTAATTTTTATATCGAAATCTGACAACGACATTCTGAAACAAAATAAGCTTTCTAAAATGACACTCTTTATGAAACTGAAGGAATATTAACAGATAAAAACCGATTTTTAAAAAAAATCTGTCATTTTTGATTAAATATATTGATTTTTAAATATTGTAAATTTTTTTATAAATTTAAATAAATTATGGAACATATCGAATATCCGGCAAATAATCCAAAATTTAACGGATATCCGAATAATAAATATCCAGTTGTTTTGTGGAGCAAATACAAATCAAAATCTTTTTAAACCTGGCGAGGCAGAGTGGATCATTGATACCATTAAAATTCCGTAACAGGGACAAGTAGAACTTGTATATATGTATGTTGAAATTAGAATAGTGTTTAAAAGGTGGTGGCTAATATTTATGTATAGCCAAATTGATCAACATTGGCAGGTGAACTGACTTTATTATAATACTAGGTAATTATCCGCGCCATGTCGCGGGGGTTTTCTTTGAATTTTGAGTTTATTAAAAAATTAGTTGTTTATGATAATAAGAGTTGAAGTTTTTGTTAACTTGATACAATTTATATTTAGAGATTATATCATCATTTTCTTAAAAAAATATGTGTTTAGAATATAGAAATTTACAAAAATAGTTTTTCTTATAAATTTTAATTTGCTTATATCCTATCTTCTATTTACGATAAAAATTATCTTAACAATTATGTTCATATACTCATTTATTCTTAAAATTTTTAATTATTGTACTTAGTTTTTCAAGTTTAATCCTTTTTCCAAAGTTCCCATGATAATTATTTGGTTCATTATATTTATTTTTTATTCAAAAAAAATTAACAAATCGATTCGTATTCACAATACTATATGAGTATAACCACAAATTCGTATTCACAATAGTATATGACTATAACCACAAATTACAAAAAACTAAAATCTTATATAATACGTTTAGCAATGTTTTAACTTATTACAACTATTGAACAAAGAAAACTAATTAAACGGGTAAATCAACATATTGTTAAATAGTTTTACCATCTTGCTAGTAATTGTAGAAGAAAAAACATATCATCTGCCAACAATAATTTTTCAAACTTACATCAATGAAAAAACTTATGTTTAAACTTTGATATATATATATATATATATATATAAATGGGGAAAATGTAAAAATAATGTTGAACTTTCAAAAATAACCAAAAAAAAAATCTTGAAATTTCAGGTAGACAATTTAAATGTTGAACTTTTTTTCCAGTTTAATCATCATTTTTCGTTGACCAAGCCAAAAAGGCAACATTTCCGTTAAACGATTTACATGTATGACTATTATGACCTAATGCATAAAATTTCATTATTATAATAACAACGAAAATTGGAAATTTGTTTGAAATTTTGGCATATTAATATTGAAATCTATTAATTTGATACCAAATTATTCATTAGTTTGCCAAAAAAACATTTAATGCAAAAATTACTTAAAATTCCATAAACATTTTTTTACGACTAAAATCATAGGTTTTTAACCACAAAACTTATATTAGTTTAAAACCTTCAAAATTAAACTCAATAGTATATCCAAACAAACAAAAATGCTAAAATGTTAAAAAAAAAATTGGTTATGGTACTTTAATCCAAAAAGTTTTAAATGGTATTCAAGGGGAAAGAAACTTGTAATGTTATTTTTGACCTAAATATGTATTCGTATTTCATTTTTCCAGGGTATTTTTGATAATTGTCCAAAATATATTACAAAAATCATCAAAATTCAAATTTTTGAAGAATTAAGCAATTCTTATACAAAATTTGTTGGTTTTTTAGAAAGAAATATTTTAGTTGTAATTTTTTTTATTTACATTTTCTGTGTATTTTGATTAAAAAAAATTGATGCAAAAATATAAAAAAGATTTCTAATTTTTGTTGACTGAGTCATATAGTCATACCGTTAACTCGTAAAAAAAATTGTTCATACACTTTGTTAACACATTTAACGATGTGCTTTTATGGCTTTGTCAACGAAAATGATTATCTATTTTTTTTTTGATAAGGATGATTATCTAATTTGAAGTCAACAAAACTTGACGATTTAAATCGTCTTGTCTTGTCAAAAGTTCATGATTTTTCCGGTGATTTTTAAAAGTTAAACATTTTTTTGACATTTTTACGATAGGAGAATGCTATATATAATTAAGTTACATGAAAATAGTTAACCTGTGATGATGCGTATCAATTTAGCAAAGTTTATGACTTTAGCATTTCTACTTTACTCATATTATCGTTTCTAACGAATTAAGCCATGACAAAGATCGAGGTGCCAAAATATTTATTTCAAATTTTGTACGTCATTGTTGTTAAATTTGATATTTTCTTCTTACGCATGTCCATCAACTTTCATTTAAACACTTATTTCATATATCACTTTAAAACATACTATTTAATGTCTAATAAATGAAGTTCAAAGTTTATAATGTTTCATTAATGAAAAAAAAAGAGACGAGAAGAGGAGATAATTTTTAAAGTTTATGTAGGTTAGGTAAACCATTAAAATATATTTGATTCATATATATGTTCTTTATAAATTAAATGATGTGTAAAATGTAGAATAATTTTATTAGACCTTTAAAATGTTAGGTGTCAAAACAAAAGCTTATGCGTCAACACAAGGAGAGAGACTTCTTCTTTTCTAGTATTGATTGCTATTATTTTTCTTTTTCTTGAGATTGATATTTTTAATATAATGTGAATGTCCAAAATAAGTTTATTACTTACGTAGAATTTGATAATATTTTTCTCAATTCTGTAATTATTTTTGTTTTGTTGTCAATTAGCAATATACTTCCTCCGTTTTTTAATAGACTCAAATTTATTTCTAAATAATAGATTTTTTTATTTTTCCAATGTATTTTTATCCGTAAATTATAGTTTCCAATGATAACTCTGAATTTCTATATATTGGTTTATTTATCTAAGAAACATGTTTTTATAAAAAAACAAGATAAGAAATATTAGGTTTTTCTTAATATGTGTGATTTGCCTAAAAACTCTAATAGAAAAAACTAAGGGAGTAATAAATTTTATCAATTCTATGTATTTAGAATCAATTGCATCATTTAATTTTTTTCGGGTAAATGAATTTAAAAGTTAAAATTTTTACACCGATATTTTGTATTTAGAAAAAATTTCATCACTTAGGGTACATAGAAACCAGGGGCGGATGCACCCTTTGAATGGGAGGGGCATTTGCCCCCATAAATTATTAAAATTAGCTTAATTTTCCCTAGGATTTTAAAATTGCCCCTATTGATAATTTTAATTAATAAGGGTATTTTGTGGTTTTGCCCCCCCTAAAAATTATTTCTAAATCCGCCCCTGATAGAAACTCCATCCAAACACATTTCAGTAGGATTGAGAAAATACTCTCTCACAAAACTCAAGGAAACAACGCCAAAGAGAGATTTCAAGATAGTGATTCCAAACCACTGATTGGAGTTTATGAATGCTTATTTGTTTGGAAAAAATAAGATTTTTATTTTATAAACAAAACATTAAAAAAAAACTAAACAAATAATCTAAAAGTGTGTACATATTTTGCGATTTTAAAATTTCATATATACAAAGGTAATTTTTTTTTTAAATATGGATATTTTCTGTAAGTACTATTTAGTATAACAAAATACAATCAACTTTTGCAACTAGAAGCAAAAATCCCAGAATATATACTATAATTACCTTAATACCTTATACATATATCAGTTCACAAAGAAGATACTTATACAACATTTTTTGTGTGCCACAAGAGAACTTAAAACAACAATAGACATAACTACTAAAACATTCGATGGCAAGTTTATTAATAAGCTTTATTTGAGTTTATTATGAAGGAAATTTTATTAACTCCATCTCGGGTGTAAAGGTCTGACGAGACCTCGCCATACACTTCGTTTGTCAAAACTTTCGAGAAAAGGCAATGTATAGTTCACTGAAATTTCATCAACTCATCTCTAGTTCACTGAAACCTCACCGACATATCTCGTGGTGATCGGCCTAAGATGGGCCTCACCAAATAAACTAGAAAATAAACTTTGTCAGACAAAACTATCGAGATAAGTCAATGTCTAGTTCACTGAAACATCGGAAAAATTGCAAAAAAAAACCCCAAGGTTTTAACATTTCGACAGAAAAAATCTGACAAATTTTCGAGTTTAAAAAAAAACCTTGATTTTTTTATTTCACATATTAAAATCTAAGGTTTGTTCTTTTAGCAAAATGAACCCTACCCGAAAAATCGGCTAAATCTTAGCAGAGATAAACGACATATTTCACATAAAATTAAAACTGGTTTGTTTTATCATCGTATATCAAAGAATATATGAAGAAAAAACGAGAAAAACAAAAAAAAACACAAACAAAGATGATATTATTTGTCCTAAAATCCATAACTTCAGTCTTTGATAAAGTGTTCAAAATCAAAAAACTTTTTTCGTTTATCTCGTTTTTTTCTTATATCCCTTTTGTATACGATGGTGAAACAATCACATTTTCATTTAAGTGAAACAAATCATTTTATCTCCTCTAAAATTTAACCGATTTTCGGCTAGGGTTTGTTTTGCTAAAAAAACAAACCTTAGGTTTTAAAATGTGAAATAAAAAAGTTAAGGTTTTTTTTTAAACATGAATATTTATCAGGTTTTTTCTGTCGAAACGGTGAAACCTTGGGTTTTTTTTGCAAATTTTCCCTGAAACATCATCAACTTACCTCGGATGACCGGTCTAAGATGGGCCTCACCAGATAAATAGACTAGACAATAATTGTCAGTCAAAACTTCGACTACTAAGTGTTAAACATCGAACTTAAAGCTTTATAAAAGCTCGACATCAAATAGAGTTACCAGGAAGCTCATTGAAGAAATAAAGCTTGACGGGAAAAGCTTATCTTCAAAATTCAAACATTAAAGATGTTTGCTCCTTTGAAGGACCCACTTACGACTTTAAAGATTTTAACTCCACAAAATCTCATCTCGATCTAAGAGGTATCAATTTCATCTCGCTTACAACTTCTACGGTGATACACATCGCTAAAGAAAGCACGCCTTCAACGGCGGTACTTTGTTTGAAACCAAAGTCAAGTGAAAAGAATTCAATAGGTTAAAGCTAAAGATGACCTACATGTCAAAACCTACCAACATGACTCAGTTTGTTTCTCAAGAAGAATGACCCTCTCGCTTGCAAAGTGTCCATGTTGAAGAAACACATAAAGATGATCTTAAGACGTCAAAGACTGTATGGGATGCGATAAAGATGAGACACCTTGGAGCCGAGAGGGTAAGAGAGGCGAGATTACAAACCCTAATGGTCGAGTTTGACAAGATCAAGATGAGTGATGACGATACGATAGATAAGTTTGTGGGAAGGCTTGCGGAAATCTCATCCAAATCCGCAGCTCTTGGAAGACTATAGAAGAACATGCACTTGTGAAGAAATTTCTCAAAAGCCTCCCGAGAAAGAAATACATACATATGGTTGCTTCTCTTGAACAAGTGTTAGATGTTAAGAAAACAAGCTTTGAAGATATTATTGGAAGACTAAAGGCTTACGAAGAAAGGGTAAACGAAGAAGAAGAGGAAGAACATAGCGGTGATCAAAACCAGAGCAAACTTATGTACGCGAACATGGACTCAACACAAGGATATCATGGTGATGGCAGAGGAAGAGGAAGAGCTGGTCGTCCCTATTGGAGAGGAAGAGGTTGTGGACGTTACGGCTATGGTTACTCTCGAGGTGGATCATTCCGAGGTAGTTATGACAAGGAGAGAGAATCTCGGATAACATGCTATAGGTGCGATAAACAGGGACATTATGCATCGGATTGTGTCGATAGATTGCTTAAACTTCAAGAAACAATTGAGAAGAATAAAGAGGATGATACACATGAAGTTGATGATTTGATGATGCACGAGGTTGTATATCTCAATGAAAAAAGAGTGAAGCCGAGCACTTTTGACAGCGATCTTGATAGAAGAAATATGTGGTATCTTGACAATGGACCTAGTAATCATATGTATGGAAATCAGACGTTTTTCTTAGAGCTAGATGACGAAATTACTGGAAAGGTAAGATTCGGTGATGATACCTGCATAGATATAAAGGGAAAGGGATCAATTCGGTTTGTCTTAGAAGATGGTAAGAAGAAGATCTTACATAATGTGTAGTTTATCCCTAAATTAAAAAGCAATATAGTGAGTCTTGGACAAGCTACTGAAGCAGGATGTGAAGTATGCATGAAAGATGATGTCTTGAAACTTTATGATCGAAACGGTTTTCTTTTGATAAGAACGACTAGGTCTAAGAATCGGTTGTATAAAGTGATCATGGAGGTTGATACTATTAAGTGTTTACAGTTAACGTCTCTGGCCGAGACAACTAAGTGGCATGCGCGTCTAGGACACATTAGTTTCGAGACTATGAAGATGATGATTAACAAAGAACTCGTGACGGGTATACCAAACTTTGAGATAGAGAAAGAAACGTGTGTATCATGTTTACAAGGAAAGCAAACACGACAACCGTTTCCGAAAGTAGCTTCTTACCGAGCAACTGATAGACGAGATTTTACCCTCGTTGTTTCGAATGCCTTATCATAGTATATAAGGTGTCAATCCGAATCGGGAGCAATCAACTCACTAAAACTTATGAGAAATCTTCTTAGTCTAAGCAATAAACAAAAAGGGAGGTTTTGTAACAATTAACTAAGAAAGCAAAAACGAAATTAAAGGTTGATTTAAAAGTTCAAATTAAAAGCTTAAACAACCAGGTCGGGGCACTTTAACGGGATTATCAACTTTCAGGTTTTTGATGTATTTTAACAATTGTAACTTTAATGTTTTGAAAGAGATTTTAGATCAATTCACTTTCGTGACAATGATCCTTTTCCTAACAAGTAAATTAAAACAATATCTTGGATAATTTAAGTTTTATGAAGCATTAAGTTCAATTCAATTCAACCACTAAACTTATTAACACATATCTCTCGGTTAAGCTAGGTTTAGTTCTAGGGTAATTGTTCAGGAATCTTCACAGACCTCTCGGTTGTGAAGTTTCATGGGTTCTATCAATTGATTGATCAGGTCAATTAAAGCATTAAGATTGTTACATTAGATTAAAGTTTTATCAGGTTTTAAGTTTTAGACATCGATCAACCCTAGAGTTGATTCACCCTTTTCCGCCAACCTAATTGTCTATGAGAAACTACTCGCTAAGCATAATAAAAATCAAAACAATTATGATTGAAGACAACATAAATAAAATCAAAGAGAGATAGGGATAGAAGAAACTCTGTGTAATAACGAAGAAAACTCAAAAGCTCCAAGATCCAATCTCCAGAGAAAAGCAAGAACAATGTATGATAAGAGATGATCAAAGATAAGATATAAAACCTAAATAATAAGTCTAATATAAAGAAAAACGAGTCTTGGGTCTTCAGAAAACGTCCTAAGTGGGCTTGGGCTTTCTTTTCCTTTTTCCGATATGAAATCTGAATATTCGATTATTTTCTCCCTGATATCGACCTGATTTGGTCGATATCACTTGGTCGATATCGACAAATCGATATTCCGCAGCAGATTGACCCGTTGTCAGTAAAACTGACATAACTGTAGATCTAACCGTTGAAATCATCTCAAACCCCCCTTTAAATGAACGCTAACATCTGTGGCTATCTTGTGGTAAAATTTCATAAAGATCCAACGGTGTAAACGTCTTGATAGAGTGTATGTTTGAAGCTTTTTGTCTGAATTCTTTGTCTTTCAGTATCGACCACTTCAGGTCGATACGACTTTTTGCTCAATATCGACCAGTTGTGATCGATAATACTGGTCGATATGCACTTCCTCGCCTCTTCTTTGCCTTTTCTTCGCGTCTCGACCACAACTAATCGGTACAAGTCACCGATATGGTCGTTTTTGCCACTTTAAGCTCCTTTTCCTTGCCTTTTTGTCACTTTAGTATTTCTTGAACCTGAAAACGCATGAACAAACAGAAATGCAACCTATATGACACTAAATGCAATCTAATTGTGTTAGTTCTAATGAATAAAACAAAGTAAAATATGTAAAATATGCAAGATATCAACAACTCAAGTGTTAGAACTTGTACATGGAGATCTTTGTGGACCAATCTAACCATCAACACCAGCACACAAGAAGTATGTGTTTGTACTCATCGATGATTGCTCTCGTTACATGTGGACTATTCTTTTAAAAGAGAAAAGTGAAGCATTCGACAAGTTCAAAAATTTCAAGACCTTAGTTGAACAAGAAACAAGAGGATCGATTAAAACATTCCGTATCGATAGAGGTGGAGAATTTATGTCTCATGAGTTTCAGGCTTTCTGTGAGAAACATGGTATTGTGAGACACCTAATTGCGCCTTATTCTCCTCAACAAAACGGAGTAGTTGAGCGACGAAACAGAACCTTGTTAGAGATCTCAAGAAGTATCTTAAAACACAAAAGCATGCCAAACTACTTATGGGGAGAAGCCGTGAGACATTCTACCTACCTAATCAATAGGGTAGCAACAAGATCTTTAATTGGGAAAACTCAATATGAAATCTTTAAGCGAAGAAAACCAAACATGGATCATCTTCGCGTATTCGGCTGCCTCGTGTACGCGAGAACTGAAACGGCTGGTCGAAAGAAACTTGATGATAGGTCGAGAACATTGATTCACTTAGGAACAAAACCTGGATCGAAAGCCTATCGTTTACTAGATCCGACAAACCGAAAGATAATCACAAGCAGGGACGTAATTTTCGATGAGAGCAAAGGATGGAATTGGAATGTTCAAAGAGAAAAACTCAACAAAGACTCCGATTTACCTACATTGAGCTTTGGAGGTTTTGATGAAAGAGTTGTTGAAACGCAAAGAGATAGTCATATCACTCGAGCTATGAGTGGTAACGAAATTGTTGAGATAGAAGATGAACATGAAAGTGACACTAATGATGCATCATTAGATGGCGAGTCAGAGAATGACGAAGAACAATCAGGGGATCAACCTCTTAGACGATCAACAAGACTCTCGAGAAAGCCATAGTATTTAAAAGACTATGTTTATCTTATGAAAGACGAATGTGAACGTCTCTTGATCATGATAAACGAAGAACCATGGGATTTCAATGAGGCAAAGGAGTCAAAAGTTTGGATAAAGGCGTGTGAAGATGAGATTAACTCAATTATAAAAAATAAGTGTTGGGATTTGATTGATCTACCTATGGGGATTAAGGCGATTGGATTGAAGTGGGTTTTCAAGATAAACGTAATTCTGATGGAAGTATTAACAAGAACAAGGCAAGGCTTGTTGCAAAAGGTTACGTTCAAAAAAATGGTATTGATTTCGACGAGGTGTTTGCTCCCGTAGCCCGCATTGAGACAATTTGTTTTCTCATAGCTCAAGCAGCTTCAAACGATTGGGAGATCCATCATCTCGATGTCAAAACCGCTTTCCTCCATGGTGATTTAAAAGAAGAGGTATATGTTATTCAACCCGAAGGATTCGAGATCAAAGGAGAAGAAGATAAGGTGTATAAGTTAAAGAAGGCACTTTATGGATTAAAGCAAGCTCCGAGAGCTTGGAATGAGAAGCTGAACAAAACTCTTAAGGAGTTAAACTTTGTCAAATGCTCAAAGGAACCGTCACTTTATCGAAAAGAAGAAAAGCATCACCTTCTTGTTGTTTCCGTGTATGTGGATGATCTTTTGATCACAGGATCAGACATGAACATGATAATTGATTTTAAGAAAGAGATGGCTACGAAGTTTGAGATGAGTGATCTTGGAATGTTAACATACTATTTAGGCATCGAGGTGTCTCAACACAAGAATGGAAAAACATTAAATCAAGAAAGCTATGCTCTTAAAATCTTAGAAGAAGCAGGAATGATTGAATGTAATGCATCTCAAGTGCCGATGGACCGTAATCTGAAGTTGTCAAAAGGAGAGGACGAAGAACGTATTGATGAAAGGGATTATAGACGAAAAATTGGATGTCTTCGATACTTACTCCACACTCGACCCGATCTCTCATTCAGTGTTGGTATACTTAGTCGGTACATGCAAGAACCAAAAGTATCTCATGGATCGGCTCTAAAACAAGTCCTAAGGTACTTACGAGGAACAATTTCTCTTGGTCTTAACTTCAATCGCATGAGAAGAGGCGCTGGTTTATTAGGTTACACTGATAGTAGCCACAATGTGGATGAAGATGACGGAAAGAGCACAACCGGTCACATATTTTACTTTGATGAGTGTCCTATCACTTGGTGTTCGCAAAAACAAGAAACAGTGGCATTATCGTCTTGTGAAGCCGAGTTTATGGCAGCTACCGAAGCGGCAAAACAAACACTCTGGCTTCAAGAGCTCTTGGCTGAAGTAACAGGAAAAGAATGTGAAAAGGTGACGATCTGAATTGATAACAAATCTGCGGGTTGACGATCTATTTCCCCATCGTAAGTATCGTATAACACCAGATCCACACAAAGTTAATGGTTCGCTTTGTTTCCCCACAAAAATAAAGTTTTAAACTTATTTCCACCTAAATTGAAAGTTTCAAACTCCAGACCACATAGACGTCGGTTTTATTGGTTTACGACCTAAACCGAAACTAAACCACATAAATCCTATACCAAAACCGACATGAAATCTGACTCACAAACAAACCCACCCAGCCCTACACAATTATACTAGGAAAGAACCCGCACGTTGCGCGGAATATTCGCTAATTATTAGAGTAATTTTAAATAATTTTACATTGAATTCATGGGTGTTTTGGTTTGTTTTATGAAGTTTTTTGTTTTTGTAATAGATATATGGTTTAACTTTAGATATTTTCCATCTATTTTATATTTTACTAAACTTATAAAAATGATTTTGTTTACGAACAACTTCTATTTGGATGTTTTAGTTTATTCTCAAACGTATGTTGTTTACTTTGGTTTTACGTGAAAATCTTAACCCGTCAATTAATTTGGATCATATTTTGTTTTGTCTTCTCTATATATAACGTTATTGAATTATTTGTATATGTAATTGTTGATTTTGTTTGAGGTTTTGTTTTCTTCTTAAATATTTTAATTTTATTGCATATATTTGGTACTAACATTTAGTTTTAGAAAGTATGTATATATATGGAGATTTTAATCCCAAATTATAGTTATTTAAATTTTTATAAATTTATATTTATTTATTTTTAAACTATACTCTCTCTCACCCATTTTGTTAAATGTTTTAGATCTTTTGATTTGTTCCATTTTATTTGATTTTCACAAGTTTCTATGCGTATTTTTTATTTATTAACTATAGTATGACCACTAATATTATAATATTATGTAGTCTTAATTTTTCATTGTTTTAAATAAATGTTAAACATCATTTATAACTTTTAAATTTTGTGCTTTAGATAGAAAAATCGCATAGATTTTTAATTATTTTAATTATTTATGTTGATGACGTGGATGTCTTAGATTGAGAGAGTATTGTGCTGTTATATAATAGATTTTTACCATGAAATCAAAAAATAAAAGTGGAACGATTGTAAAAAGGTGGATAATATAAATCGCATTATCTTCTCTCTTTTCGTTTTGCTTCAAGAGAAAGAAAGAGATCGCCTTGTTCAATTAAGTAGAGAAACTAGAGAAAAGATAAGATTTTGGTATATGGATTTTGAATCGGAGAGGAAAAAAGGATTTTGATAATAGATTAGAGAAGAAAAGTGCATCTTCATAGAGGACGAGTCGGTTTGGTTATAGTAAATTTAATTTCGGTTTAATAATAAATTTAGATGATAGTAATAAAAATTAAACCGAATAAAACCAGATTTATGGGGTTTTAAGTTACGAAGTTCGATTTTGTGTTGTCCAGGATTTTAAACTTTCAATTTAGGTGGAAATAGATTTAATACTTTATTTTTGGGGGGAAACAAAGTAAACCATTAAGTTTGTGTGGATCTGGTGTTATATGATAGTTACGGTGGGGAATTAGATCGTCAGCCCCAAATCTGCTATATCACTCACAAAGAACCCGGTTTTCCACGGTCGAAGTAAACACATACATAAAAGGTATCATTTTATTCGTGAATGTGTTGAGAATGAACAAATAAAGGTTGAGCATGTTCCGGGAAGCGAGCAGAAAGCGGATATATTGACAAAGGCACTTGGCCGACTCAAGTTCAAGGAAATGAGAAACGTTATTGGAATTGAAGATGTGAGGAAGATTGAATTCAAGCTTAAAGGGGAGAATGTTGTTGTAAGCTTGAAACAACTTGAGAAACAAGTTTAACTTATTTAGGAGTTATCTAAAATAAGTTGTTATATGTTTAGGAGTTATCTAAATATTATTATGTGGGTTTTTCCTTTTCTTTCTTTGGTGTTATCCTATTTGGTTTTGGAGTTATATTTCTTCTATATAATGAGATGCCAAAGTGTGGCATAACTTGTGAGTTAGAGAGATTAAGATTTTGGGGTTTTGAGTTATTTTCCCTAAACTAATAAGAGAGTTATTCTTATTGTTCTTGATTTCTCAACAAACTGTGCGACTTTATTGTTTTTGATTAGTTTGTTGAGTTACTCGGTTTGCCATGTTTGATGGAGTTCTTTTGATTTGGTATTGGTGTGTAAAGAATGCTTATGTTATAAGAATTGAGATTCTTCTTTTTGTTTGCTTTTCAGTGAGCAAGATGACTACGGGGTAGCCAATGGTGGGGCATGGCAACGGTGCGGTTTTTTCGAGGACGTATACATGAACAACAAAGAGAAGTGCAAATCAAGATTTTCAAACCTGCCAAAATAAAAAAATGTAAGCGTCTTCACAAATTTATAGTATAGTTGCTTTTCATTGTTGTTCGTGCTATAAACCTTAAAATTGCAAAAGAAAAAGAGTTTAAACTTTTGTCTCGATAGATTAATGAGAACATAATCATGTTTCTTTTGCATTCTTAGTTTACACTTGAATACTTTTCTATTGAGTTTCTTACTGAAGTTATATCCTGCCTTAACAGATTAGAAGCGAACGGGATTAAAATTCTTCATAATCCTTGAGGAGGGGCAAGTATTGTCAAAATACATTATGTTGTGAGAGATCAACACTCTATATCCCCAAGCTTGATATTTGAGTACGTTAACAGCACAAACTTAAAAAAGTTTTTTGACTGACACTTACTAATTATGCAACCGCTACTACATCTACGTTGAAGGTAATTTTTTGTCCATCTATAATTTTTATTACTACTACTAATCCATGGAATTCTCGGAGGTTAGTGATAAGCTTGCAATTTTTAGATGAGGTTTTGCAAACATTTAACTTCTGCCACTCGCGAGGTATAATGGACATAGATGTTAAGCCACACAATGTTAAGTTCGACCATGAGTTGCGCAAACTTTTGCTGAGATTTATCATCATGTAAAAGACTAAAAAAGTATTTTGAAATATATTTTTTTCTACGAATGATAAGCAGCCCTCGGAGAGGGAGAAGGCCACCGCTGAATTCGTTATGTCGTGATTGTTTTCTTGAGAAATTTAGCTCTTCTTTGAGTTATGGAACTTTCAATAAAAGAATTTATATGTGATCTTTTGTTGTATATTGTTCGACAAGTATTAGCTTTGTTGATGAAGTTCACTTCCTTGCGAGAGAAAAGAGCTGACAGTCATGTTGGGAAGGTGAGTAAACATTTTGTGTTTCTAAGTCTACCATGAAGTGTCTTATTGAGTCAGGGGATGTACGCGATTTTCAGGACTAGGTCGAGTCAATTGAGTCTTCCCCAAGGTAGATCAATCTGCCTGACGACGCTACATGTTATGGCACTCAAGTTGAGAACATCACCATGAAGCCATGAGAGGTTAAGAACTGGTTAAAGAACAATATGTGGTTGTAATAAGATTGAACTACAAATTAATATAGTTTCTATAGTTTGTGAGTCTAATGATTGTATAAGAGATCAGTAATAAGAATTTCCTCTCAAACCTTAAGCTCTCTCTTTCTCAAATAACCAAAAACACACGCTTAGTTGCAACAAACCTGAAAATTTTTTTATACAAGATTTAGATAACTCCTAATCTTATTTTTTCTTATTTTTAGATAACTCCTAAAACTACTTTAGGTAACTCCTAAAGTTTCTTTTTGATAATTCCTAATCCTCATATCTCGGTAGATTAGGATAAGCTTGATCTACAATCTATTTCAAGCTTACTCCAACACTCTCCCCCTTAAGCTTGAACCCATTACTTGATAAGTCTTCAACACCAAGTATACTCCTCATCTCCTTGAACCTGATTCTCGCTAGTGGTTTTGTTAAAATGTCAGCTCGCTATTGACTTCCTGCTACATGATGAACCTCGATCAAGTTGTTGTCCACACACTCCCTTATGAAGTGATACCTCCGGTGAATGTGCTTACTCCGTCCATGAAACACCGGATTTCTGCTGAGAGCTATGGCTGATTTATTATCAATGTAGATCACTACTCTTTCACCTTGTTTACCAACTATCTCACTAAAGTGATCCTGAAGCCAAATAGCTTGTTTTGCTGCCTCTGCTCCTGCCATGAACTCTGCTTCACAAGATGATAGAGCCATTGTCCCTTGTTTCTGCGAACACCAGGTGATGGGTGAATCAAAGAAGTAGAAAACGTGTCCAGTCGTACTTCTCTCGTTGTCCTCATCTACATTGTGACTTGCATCACTGTAACCAGTCAACTTCGCATTTGTTCCTCTCTTAAAGATCAATCCGTAAGACGATGTACCCTGCAAGTAACGAAGAACTTGCTTCATAGCTGCAGCATGTGAAGTCCTTGGTTCAATCATATACCTACTCAACACACCGACTAAGTATGAGATACCTGGTCTGGTGTGAAGGAGGTATCTGAGACATCCTATGTTTCTTATGTACTCGTTTTCATCAACTCTTTGCTCATCACTAGCTTTTGACATCTTGAGACTCGGATCCATTGGCACATGAACCGCGTTGCAATTTTGCATCCTTGTTTCCTCATATATTTTCTTTGCATATCGCTCTTGTTTTAGAGTAATTTTAGAGTAATTCCTTCGCCATCTTGATGTACCTCAATCCCCAAATAGTATGTGAGTTTACCCAAATCGCTCATCTCGAAACGTGCAGACATCTCTTCCTTAAAATTCACAATTAGTCTCAAGCTTGTTCCTATTATGAGAAGATCGTCGACATATACAACTACCAACAGAAGTTGTTCTCCCTCCTGTCGACAATACAGTGCAGATTCCTTGGAGCATCTCACAAAGTTCAACTTGCCAAGTACTGAATTTAACTTCTCGTTCCAAGCTCTCGGAGTTTGACGTAGCCCGTAGAGTGCCTTGTTCAACTTATACACTTTATTCTCATGTCCTTCAATTATGAAACCATCTGGTTGTGACACATATACTTCTTCTTTTAGGTCGCCGTGGAGGAATGCCGTCTTCACATCTAGATGATGTACTTCCCAACCTTTAGATGCCGCTAGTGACAATATGAATCGAACCGTTTCAATGCGTGCAACTGGTGCAAACACCTCGTCGTAGTCAATTCCATGTCGCCGGATGTAGCCTTTTGCAACTAATCTCTCTTTATACTTGTTGATGCTTCCATCAAAATTGCGTTTGATCTTAAAGATCCATTTGAGGCAAATCGCTTTAGCTCCAGCTGGATGCTCCACCAAGTCCCATGTCTTGTTCTTGACTATTGAATTTATCTCATCATCACAAGCATCTCTCCATACTTTCTGCTCCTTTGCCTCTTCAAAGTTCCATGGCTCATCGTTAATGCTCTGTAGTAATAGCTCTCCTTCGAACTCTGCAAGAAGTATGTAATCATCCAAGTAGCTCGGTCTTCTAGTTACCCTCTGTGATCGTCTTAGGCCATCGTTTGCAGCATCATTTTCTGTCTCATCTAAAAAGTCCTTCGTGTCAGAATGCTCTGTAACTACTTCCTCGGTTGGATTTTCTGGCTCATGATTGTTCACGTCACTGTCTATCTCACTGATCCCATGATTTCCATGTTCTCAAAGCTCTACCTGAAATGTTTATGTAATTGCATGCTTCTCACAGTTTTGCCAATCCCAGCTCTTGCCTTCTTCAAATATTACATCTCTGCTTACTACCACTTTCTTGTTCACCGGGTCGAGTAATCTGTAGGCCTTAGATCCTGATTCCGTACCGAGATACACTAGTGTTCTAGATCGATCATCCAGCTTCTTCAAACAATGAGTATCGATCTTAGCATGAGAGACGCACCCAAATAGGCGAATGTGATCAAGATTTGGCTTCCTTCCCTTGTACGCTTCATATGGAGTCTGAAGCACTAGTACTCGTGTGGCTACTCTGTTTATGATATATGTTGCATGTCTCACCGCCTCACCCCACATGTCGTTTTGTTGAGGGGAATAGGGAGTTGTAAGCTG
Source organism: Cochlearia excelsa (assembly GCA_963556525.1). Taxonomy (NCBI): domain Eukaryota; kingdom Viridiplantae; phylum Streptophyta; class Magnoliopsida; order Brassicales; family Brassicaceae; genus Cochlearia; species Cochlearia excelsa. The sequence continues at coordinate 993,829 of CAUVZT010000022.1, forward strand.
TCTTGTGATGCCATTTGTTTCACAGTAAGACTGGAATTCGTTTGAAACAAACTCTCCTCCCCTGTCGGTCCTAAACATTCCAATAGAAACTCATTTCACTTCTCAAACGCCTCCCTCTTTTCACCAAGTAGTATTGACTACATGTAACGAGAGTGGTCGTCGTTGAGCACAAATATATATATCTTCTTTGATGGCTTGATAGGTGTTATTGGGCCACATAGGTCTCCATGAATGAGCTCCAATGTTCTCTTTGCTCTGAACGTAGTCGCTCGTGGGAACGAATGTCTTGCTTGTTTCCCACGCAAGCAGCTTGAGCAAGTATCCTTTTCAATGGTGATCTTTGGCATTCCTACCACGAGTTCATTGTTGACCATAGTCCTTATCGATTCTTTGCCTATGTGTCCCAGCCTAGCGTGCTATCTTGCCGACTCACTTGTCGTCTGAAGCTGTAAGCACCTCTCGGTGACCACATCAATAGTAACCTTATACAGTCGGTTCCTCGATCTGTTAGCCTTTGCTATCAGTTTTCCATCCTTTTCTCTCAGCGTGAGATACTCACCTTTCATTATTACATCACAGTCGACCTCTGTCGCTTTTCCAAGGCTAATAATATTGCTCTTCAAATCTGGTATGTAGTAAACCTCCGCCAAGATTTTCTTTCCTCCATCGTGATTGCAGAACAAGACTGATCCCTTTCCTTTGATATCAATCCTGGAATCATCACCAAACCTCACTTTCCCTGTGACTGATTCATCGATTTCCTTAAAGTACTTAAGGTTTCCGGTCATATGATTGCTTGTCCCGTTATCTAAGTACCACACATTGTCTGTGTAAGTGTCAAAGTCCTTAGGATTGACGTTTTTCTCGTTGAGGAAGACAACCTCCTGCATCATCAGCTCCTCCGCTTCCTGCGTGCTTTCATCCTTGTTCTTAGTGGCTTCTTGCAACTTCAATAACCCACGACCACGACCACGACCTCTGTAATAGTTGTTGTGATCACGGCTGTATGAGTTTGTGTCAGAGTGAGGCTCATTACTCGCATACATGAGCTTGCTTTGTGTCTCCTGTGTTTCTTCTTCTTCTTCCCTCACTCTTTCTTCAAAATCCTTTAACCGACCAATGATGTCCTCAAAACTTGTTGTCTTGAGGTCGAGGACTTTCTCCAATGATGCAACCATATGGACGAACTTCTTTCGTGGGAGACTGGTTAAGCACTTCTTAACGAGCTTAGTTTCCTCAATGGTTTCTCCAAGAATAGATGACTTGGATTTAATGTCTGTTAGCTTTCCTACAAACTCATCTATGGTTTCAATATCTTTCATCTTCAATCTCTCGAATTCACTCATCAAAGTTTGTAATCTCGCTTCACGCACTCATTTTGCCCCACGTACCGCGACTTTATTGCATCCCACACCTCTTTTGAAGAGTCCAACTTGCTTAGTTGTAGTACGACCGTTTCCGGTATGACGCCGAAGATTAGGGCTTTGGCCAAGTCCTTCTTGTCTCCATCATCTGATTCGTTCTCCACTGCATTCCAGACTTTGTGTACCTTCAACAAGAGCTCGATCCGAATTGCCCAGACGTTGTAGTTAACCTCCGTAAGCATGGGACAACTTACTTTGGTTCCTACGCCTTCTTTTGTTTTCGAAACAACAAGATCTCCCATGATGTTGATTTGATCATACCTAAAGCTCTGATACCAAATATAGTTTGTGATTCTAATGATTGTATAAAAGATCAGTAATAAGAATTTGCTTTCTTATTAATCTTAAGGAAATATCCTCTCAAACCTTAAGCTCTCTCTTTCTCAAATAACAAAAACACACGCTTAGTTGCAACAAACCTGCAACTCCTTTTATACAAGATTTAGATAACTCCTAATCTTATTTTTCCTTATTTTTAGATAACTCCTAAAACTACTTTAGATAACTCCTAAAGGTTCTTTTGATAAGCTTGATCTTTGTGTTTGTTTCTCAATTGCATTCTGTTTTCTGTTGGTTTAATAAAATGCATTTTGTTTGTTGGAATCAAAGCTGAAAAGGGTGATATTTTGATATATCTTATTCATATTATAGTATATATAAACAGTACACTAATGCTAGAAATAGAATATACGTGTCGTTCGAAGATCTGAATCTCCTAAAGATGGTGGAGAGAAGGTCTACCAAATTCATAATTTGGTAATTGTTCAAAATTATGTTTACCTATACAAAAATGTCGAACGCTAATAATAAAAAAAAATCAGCATGTTTTAAACTTAAATATGGGCAGACCCTATGCTAGACGAAATCATTTAAATTTAAACTTTCAAGTTGACATCTATAAATAAATAAAAACGCTCTAATTCTAGCCTATCAAATAAAAAGGACAATGCCAAATCATTTAGAGTCTCACCAACAAGATAATATTGTAATTTGTCATGACCTTGATTGTAACTATACACACCAGTTAAATCGCTCAAGCTACCAAAACAGTATTGAAACTATATAATCGATTGCTTATTATGTATGTGTACGAAGTATAAGAATAACTCTCTTCTATTAATCTCTCAAGGAAAAACTCACTCAAAACTTTGAATCTCTCAAAAACACACACAGACACACACCTTATGTCACAACTTGACATCTCTTTATATATAAAAATATAACTCCTAATCCTAATAGGATAACTCCTATAATGATATATTTAGATAACTCCTAAATATATCTCTTAATCCTAATCTCTTTAGGATTGTTTGTGCTTCAAGCTTATTCCAACATTCTCCTCCTTAAGCTTGAAGTTAACTTGTGCTGCATCTCGAATGCCGATAAGCTCTCTCATCTCGTTGAACTTATTCCTCCCAAGTCCTTTCGTCAGAATGTCTGCCTTATGTTTGTTTCCGGACACATGTTCGACCTCTACCTGTCCATTCTCAACACATTCCCTTATAAAATGATATCTCCTATGAATGTGCTTAGAGCGTCCATGGAATAACGGATTCTTAGTCAAGGAGATCGCAGACTTGTTATCCACACGAATGGTCACTCTTTCACACTCGTCTCCGGTGATCTAACTTAAGAGCTCTTAAAGCCATATCGCCTGCTTTGCAACCTCAGTAGCTGCCATAAACTCAGCTTCACAAGAAGATAATGCCATTGTCTCTTGCTTTTGAGAACACCAAGTGATAGGGCTCTCATTGAGATAGAATATGTGGCCTGTAATACCATTTCCATCATCGACATCTATGTTGAGACAGTTATCACAATATCCTAATAGTTTTATAGTGTTTGCACGTTTGTAAGTAAGACCATAGGAGAGAGACCCACACAAATACCTCAGAACTTGTTTCAACGCCGCATCATGTGATTCTTTGGGGTTAAGCATGTATCTGCTTAAGACACCAATGTTGTATGATAGATCAGGACGTGTGTGAATCAAATACCGTAAGCACCCAATAATCCCCGTGTATTTTTTTTCATAAACACCTCGTTCCTATACTGCTTTTGACAGTTTCAAGTTCATTTCCATAGGCACATAAGCAGAGTTGCAATCATCCATATATGTCTCAACATGTATTCTCGAAGCATACCTCTCTTGTTTTAACGTGATACCATCTGTGTGTTGCAAGACTTCGATACCCAAGTAGTATGTGAGTTTTCCTATGTCACTCATCTCGAATTTGGCTGTCATCTCCTCCTTGAACTTATTTATCATTGCCAAATTTGAACCTGTGACAAGTAAGTCATCTACATAAACAGCTACAACAAGGATATCGTTGTTGTGCTTCCTTTGGTACAATGAAGGTTCCTTGGAGCATCATGTGAACATCAATTCTCTCAGTATCTTGTTCAGCTTGTAGTTCCAAGCTCTAGGGGCTTGCTTTAGGCCGTAAAGTGCCTTAGAGAGTTTATAAAGTTCCAAGCTCTAGGGGCTCGCTTACCTTGACTTCAAAACGCTCTGGTTGCCTTACATAAACTTCTTCCTTAAGATCACCATGGAGGAATGCAGTTTTGACGTCAAGATGATGTATTTCCCAGCCATGAGAAGCAGCTAGAGCAATGATGAAACAAATTGTTTCTATCCTTGCAATAGGTGTAAAAACTTCATCGTAATCTATCCCATGTCTTTGCACATAACCCTTTGCTACTAGTCTCGCTTTATACTTCACCATACTTTCATATGGGTTACGTTTTACTTTGACATAATCTTCTTCACCCCATTCTCGAAGACAAAGCTAATGGATCCCTTTCCCTTTATGTCAATGCGAGAGTCATCACCAAACTTAACCTTACACGTGATTGTCTCGTCGAGTATGGTGAAGTAAGAGCGATATCCCGTCATGTGATTGCTAGCACCATTGTCTAGATACCACACATTGCTCTTGACTAAGGTTGTCTCAAAGGTGTTGGCCTTTACCTTATCTTCATTAAGAAACACAACTTCATGCATCATCAACTCGTCAGCCTCATGTGAATTGTCTTCTTTTGTCTCTTGAGCCTCTTGAAGTTTTAGTAATCGATCAGTACAGTCTGTAGCATAGTGTCCTAGCTTGTCACATCGATAACATGTAATACGAGATGCATCCCTCACATAGTTATAACGGCCACGACCTCTTCCTCTACCATAGAATCTTCCTCCACGACCACGACCTCTGTATTCGCCATTAAAACCATGGGTTTGTTGTTCTGAGTTAGCATACATTAGTTTGCTCTGTTCTTGAGACGTCTCTTCTTCCTCGTTGATACGTTCTTCATAAGCCTTTAATCGTCTGATAATATCCTCAAAACTGGTAGTCTTAAGGTCCAACACTTGCTTTAATGCAGCTACAATGTGTATATATTTCCTTCGCGGAAGACCTTTAAGAAACTTCTTGACAAGTTTAATTTCTTTTATTTCTTCTCCTAGTGCAGCGGATTTTGAAGAAATTTCAGAAATTCTGCCCGTAAACTCATCAATGGTTTCATTATCTTTCATCTTTAGACGATCAAAGTCCGCCATAAGCGTTTGTAAACGAGCTTCTTTCACTCTATCAGCTCCCATGTGTCTTGTTTTAATTGCGTCTTAAATCTTCTTTGTTGTGTCCAATTCCCCGACTTGTAGAACAAGGGTTTCGGGTATCGATTGGACCAACAATGCCATGGCCATGTTGTTCTTTTCTACGTCTCCTCCTTCAGCCTCAATAATATCCCACACCTTGTGTACCTTTAGTAGAATCTTCATCTTTATCGCCCATATAGTGTAATTCGTGGTACTCAACATGGGACACTTGATCGATGATGATCATGTCTTTGTCTCCTTCATCGTAACAACCGTAAAGTCTGCCATAGTTTCAATTTTATGCTCTGATACCAAATATTGAAACTATATAATCGATTGCTTATTGTGTATGTGTACGACGTATAAGAATAACTCTCTTATATTAATCTCTCAAGGAAAAACTCACTCAAAACCTTGAATCTCTCAAAAACACACACAGACCTTATGTCACAACTTGACTTCTCCTTATATAGAAAAATATAACTCCTAATCCTAATAGGATAACTCTCATAATGATATATATAGATAACTCCTAAATATATCTCTTAATCCTAATCTCTTTAGGATTGCTTGTGCTTCAAGCTTATTCCAACAAACGACACATACACGCTAGCAAGCAGGTTAGGCAGGCAAAAAAAAACACACTAGTGTAAACATAAATTTGATTTTAAGTATTCAATATTTTCACATTTATACATTTCTGAAATACTATATGCAAATAAAAGTAACTTTTGATTAATTAAGAACCAATTTAAATTTTCTGAAAATGAAAGAAAAAATGAAACATCAAATTTCAACCAAATATGCTAAATTTCCTAATACACACAAAAACAAAAAAAACATTATGGGACACTTTCCCGCTGGTGTTTTTTAAAACATTCAAAGTTGTTTTTTTAAATTTATATGATATTGTTGGGAAAAGTAAAACTAAAAGAGATGAAGTGCGAAATTATTCCTAAACTTATCTTAAAAAAAAATTCAAATATAGTTACTAGAATGAAGCTCCAACCGATCAAACTGAAACTACATTTGGTTTCCTCTCAGATTAAACTGAAATATTATGTTTCAATAAACAATCCCTAAGACATTATTTGTGAAGTGATTTTTGGTCAAAATCCTAGGTGTCAACACCACAATGAGTTTCAACTTATTAAACGTGACATGGAATGATGAACCAATAAGAAACAACCTAATTTACAACATGGAAAATAGATTTAATATAAACAAAAAAAGCAAAAAAGGCTTTAAAAGTCCAACAATTTAAAATCAGAAAACCCTCCCTAAAAACCTAACAATTTAAAGTTCGATAAACCATACTTGAATTTACATGTTAAATACAAGGGATCTTTGTAAGTTTACAATCACTCACAAAAAAACGTATTATACCTTCCAAAATGGAGGAATTACAAACTGATAAATTCACAAAACTACATCATTTCAACCCCTCATTCACAAAACTACACCTAATTTATTTTTTTTACATATTTACACCTTTTCAAAATTTTAAAAGCTTGATTTACCCTTTTAAAAATTACCAAAATTAAATTTTGAGTGTTTAGGTGTAGTTTTGTGAAGTATTTTTAAAATGATGTAGTTTTGTGAAATGTAATTCAAATGGTGTAGTACTTTTGTAATTCTCCCTTACAAACTACACCATTTGAATTGCGTTTCACAAAACTACATCATTTTAAAGCACTTCACAAAACTAAACCTAAATACTCAAAATTAAATTCAATTAAACCTTACCCACACAATCATATCCCTTTAATATTATACAATAAACACTAATTAGCGAACTCAAATAAAAATATTTTAATTTTGATAATTTTTAAAGGGTAAACCAACCATTTAAAATTATGAAACTGTGTAAATATAAAAAAATAGTGGATTAGGTAGAGTTTTTTTAAAGAAGGAATGAAATGGTGTATTTTGTGAATTCTTTTTCTAAAATTATATTCATAACAAAAACATAACGAAAAAAGCTTTTAAGACCTAATAATTATACATCAATTAAAAATTTGAAGAATCATTTATGGAGGAACAAATGAAATAGTAAATATATTATAATATAAATTCTTATTTTTTATAAAATAATATTGAGTATAACAAATATAGAAAAATATAATAAAATCATATATTATTAATACAGGAGACGGGGAGAGAAAATAAGTGTGAAAAGCTGACGTGTCATAACCATATCAATTCTGGTCCCACATAGTTTAATAACTCATTTCAATTATAAAAGCCAAAATAAATAGCCCAAATTTGTCACAAAATCCTCTTAAATTAACAAAACAATGGACACTATGTTTAATTTTTTTTAAAAGTCCATAAATATGATTTTAAAAAGTTCATTATAACACAAATTTTATAATTTGTAATAGATTTCACTAATGTTTGTATGTTGTATTCTCCAACATCCAGTTCAAAAGAATGATAAAACATAATGTTCATTTATACATAACAATATAATTTTGTAAAAATTATATTAGACCCCAAAACACATGTCAAAAGACAAAACTTGAACACAAAGTTGACCCGAGCCATCGGTTCCCAAATTTTCAGCGGTTTTATCTGAGTTTTTAATAGTCCGATTTATGATAAATTCGAACCGGACATACAAACTATTCATTGTTAAACGGGTCATATCCTGGTTTAAAAACACCAAGTGTTATTAATATTCAATGTTAAATAGTAAATTTTACGTAAAGGTAAATATCAAAATAGAAATGACAATGGTAATCTTTTTCGATAATTAATACCAAAATAGTAACGATACTAAATTTTTTTAAATAAGACATTATAAAAACTAATATATAGTAATAACATATTTTGTAAATTTGCATAAAAAAAATTGCAGTTCTTTCGTTAGAAATAAAAACTTTTTCAATAACAAGTAAAAATGACATTTTTGTAAGCTGCCCTAAAAAGTAATGAAAAATGGTTTAAAACAATTTCAGATCTTATTTTCAATGATATGCTAAAAATTAATAAAAAAAACTTTTATATTATTTTATATAATATATATACTTAAATTTTAAACTTCGCGTTTGGCGCAAGTTACATGAGATCCAACTTTATTTTTATCTCATTTTTTCACACATTGTTCTTAATTCTTATCAATACACTTTTCTTTTTCTATTTCGTAAATTTTTATCCCGCGCTTGGCGCAGGTCAACTTCCTAGTTTTATTGGTTACAAAAGTCAAAACAAGTTAAATTTTTCAATCAAAAATTAAAAACATTAAATGAATGGAATAAAAAATTCTTTAAAACCACACTTATTATGAAATTGATGGAATAATAAATCTCATTATTAAATAAGAATGAACGTTAAACATCACAACAATCCTATAAATATATACCGAATATTAGGGTGAACCCGATCAAGATATTTAGTTTCTTAGGATATCCGGATCTGCATTTGCCCTGATCCGTTAAAAATGACATGAATTCAGATCCATTACCCGAATATTTGGTCAGTGAATACCCGTTGACTTTTGAAAGATACCCGAATCCATTTTTTGAATAATTTTGTAAAAATATTTTTTACAACAACTGAATAAAGTTTAACTAAAAAATTGAAAAGTTTTGTAACCAAAACAAAAAAGTAAATCAAATTATAAATATTCTTATATTAAACCTTAAACATAATTATCCACTTTTACGTAAAATTCTATTATTTTAAAAATTTATTCATCGCGAGAAGTTACCTAGTGTCTTATAAAACTTTTCGTTTTTAAGCAAAAATAAAAAATAAAATAAAAACCAATATGTAAGCGACCAACTTGAGAAATAAAATTTGTTTCAACCTTCTAATCTTTTACGTCACACAAGTGGGAGGAGCAATGGTGTCCTTACTGAACACAGAAAGTAAGAGTGATTATCAAAGTTATCTATGTTAAAGCATACGTTTTTCATTATTGAAAACATAAAATAGGAGTTAAAAGTATTTTTGTGGAATTTATAGGGAAAAACTTCAAACATACACATGGATAATATAAAATTGTAAAGCAAATAAACGATTTATTAGCAAAAATTTATCAAAAAAACATATTTTAAGTCTAACTTATTTCTCTTAAATGTTCCCATTCTAACCTATATTTAAGTTGAAAGAATACCAAATTATTAGAAGTTAAATTATTCAATCAAATGAATAGGGGAATTACAAAAGTACACCTTTTGAATTACGATTCACAAAAACTACATTATTTAAAAATTTCTTCAAAAAAATACATCTAAACACTAAAAATTTAATCCAAATTAAGTCTATACACACAATCTCATCCCCTTAATATTATACCTTAAAGCACTAATTAGCGAACTCAAATGAATTTTTTTTACTTTTGGTGGAGTTTTAAAGGGTAAATCAACCTTATAAAATTTTGAAAAAGGGTAATTATGTGAAAAACTGAATTAGGTAGAGTTTTGTAAAAGAAAAGATGAAATGCTGTAGTTTTGTGAATTCCTCAAAATAAAAAAGGAAGTTATTTCCCCAATACAATTATAAATAAAAATGAAATTAGTTTCAACAATTATGATATTATTTTAGAAATATATTTAAACCCCAACCCGCGCGTAGCGCGGGCAATACACCTAGTCTATTACTCCCTCCGTCCCATTTTGATTGAAGTTTTGAAGGATTTTTTATGTTCCAATTTAGTTGATGTTTTTCAAATATCTATGCATAAATTAAATGCATTTGACTTTTCTAACCAATGAAGTTATATTATATTTTTTTCTATTGGTTGATTTTGTTATATTTAATGATAATTTTATGATAAAAATGGATGTCTTAAATAGCATGCAAAGCTTCAAAACTTCAATTAAAATGGGACAGAGGGAGTATATAATAGCATAATCTTCTTTCACCTCATGCATCCACCTCATCATTCTAAGTATTTAAGACATGAAAATTAAAATAAAATTTGTAATACTAATTAATTTAATTTCACAATTAATTGTTTTAAAATAATTATTTGATATAATAACAGTGGTGATCATTTAATTTAAATGTTAGAGAATTGGAAGAGTCAAAATTATGTCTAAATATATATTATATGAAAACAACAACAAAAATAATCATACGCACAATACTAAAGGATGTTGAAATCATATAATCTTAATACTCTACCATGATTTGGAACAACATCGTACAAGTAAAAATATTAACCGTGATAATCATTTAAATTTCAAAATAAAAATACATATATATGTTAAAGAAAATAATATACAATGATATACAAATGTGATACTCCCTTGTTTACTAATATAAGATGTTTTGAACCTTTTTTTTTGTTTTTCTATATAAGATGTTTTCAAAAATCTATGCAGTTTACAATTAATTCTAGTCCAACAACAATTAATATTTTAGTTTTGGTCAAAAGAATACAAATCTTTTTAATATTTCTGCCGATCCATTTAAATAATTTAATGAATTATATCACTCATTCAATTCTTTGACCCTCTTTTATTAACTAAAATTATGTTCAATAATTAGTATATGGAATGATTTTTTGAAACAATTATGATTTCTTAATATAAGAGCTTTTTGGCAAAACATCTTACATTAGTAAACAGACGGAGTACTATTTAAGTATTTATTTAGAAAATAGTAAAACTAACAATTTTTCAAGTAAACTATAACTTACGACAATTTTAAAATAGTTTTAACTCAAAAACAAATGTATAAGTTTTTCAATTATTATTTAAGAATTATATTTGTCTCACTCAAGATATGATATTCCATTGAATTCTTTCAAAATCATAATGCTAAATACATATAGACAAGTTTTAAATGATATATCGTTATAATTGGTTCTTATTTCTCCATATAAATTTAATCATACGAATAAATTCTCGAATTTATTCGGTTAAATTATCCTTGTTATAAGGAATTAAAACAATTGTTCCATGTTTTTTATTTTAGTTTTTGCCCGTCCGTAGGGTGGGTTAAACCCTAGTAAGTTTAACTTTCCAAAAGTTTTAAATAATAAAATTAATTCCACAAATGTGATTTATTAAATGTCATGTCATATTTTATTTTTGCTATTTCACATTTTATTTCCTAAAATTGATTGTAAATGTGAAAAGTAAACAAATTTAAAAATATGAATTTACAAATAATGTTTAGGTTAGTGAAAATAGTAGATAGTTTCTTGTTTTGGTTATGTGTCTTCTTCACTTAAATCACATTTTAATGCGTCCATATGAAATATTCCAACATTTATCAAGTTGACTTTTTGTGACACTAGGCAGTTTGACCCGCGCGGACATGAATAACTATCGAAAATAATACTAATAATTAAATTTGTTATGTTTGAATAAATTAAAGTGATAAAATAATAAGTAATCATGTTTATAAAATATTTTTAAATATTAATGATTCAAACTATATGTATTTATCAAGTTGACTTTTTGTTAGATAACTACTTATTTGTTAAACTTGACTTTATGATAACTTAATGGAAAATTATACAAAAAAAAGAAATAAAACTTGTTTTGCTGATTCCACTCCACACGGAATATCTAAATTATAACTCTGTCAATATGATCCTCAATATTGAAAGAGTCATCAAAATTTGTTTTACATATTGTCAAATTCCAAGTTCTACAAACTAAAGTCAAATATCTTAAAATGTTTTTTAACAATCTCTTGCAAATCCTCTGTTTTGTTGTAGCCGTTAGGTTCGGCTATCTCTATGCACAAAGTTGTGGAGACTCAATGGCTTTCATACCAAACGGTACATACGACGTAAACCGTCGCCTTGTCCTCTCTACTCTCTCTTCTAACGTCAGCTCTCAAAACGGCATCTACAACGTCTCCACCGGCAAAGGCGTTGATAGAATCTATGCCTTAGGTATGCGCATCCCAAGGGCTGAACCAAAGACATGTGCAAACTGTATTAAACTCGCGTCTAACGCTTTACTCAAAAGTTGTCCGAACCAAACTGATTCGTTTTACTGGAAAGCCGACAAGACTCTACGTTATGTTCGTTACTCAAACCACTCATTTTTCGACAAGAACGATCTAGAGCTGACACAAAGAGAGTCTTCGTCTTTAGATGTGACCGGAAACGTTACGTAATATAGAAAAACATGGGAAGATTTAATGACGCGGATGATATCGTCTACGCACGGGCATATATTTTACAAACCTCACAACAATATTTATTAGGTTCGTAGTATCTCTCTCTGGATTGAAGTAAGGTGTGGCACTTGTAAAACACCGAGTACATCCAATATAGTACCAAGGGATGTGTTTTTGAAAAGCCATAACAGAGGCAAATGCAACACAAGTAGTTTTCTACAGTAATAATCAACGAACACAAAAAAATATATAAGACTTTTGTTAGTTAAACTAAAAACGTACATGATCAATCAACATGTTTGGTTCACGAACTGTAGAACTCGTCAAAACCAATGGAGAAGTTATGCTAGACATCCTGCATATTATAATACATAAAAAATGAATTGTGGCATTGATGTTATAAAAGTAGTATAATGTGTACAAATCACATAAACTCACTTTGATTTAAACAACACTATCTCATCCAAATCTTCATTCAGCATAATTTTTGTTGAGAACCGTGAGTTTTGAACACCTACTACACCTATTAAAAAAATATAAAAGCAGGGATTATGTGAGATTTTTAGACATGTGAAACAAAAACATATAAAAGCAGGGATTACGCTATTTAAAGTTTAGAGCAATACCATTAAATTTTTTCGTCCTCATAAGACTACCCAATAGAACTATTGGTTATGTGGTGTTACTTTTCACATACGAATACACATATGTAGCATGGTTTTCCCATAAAGTGCATTCGATAACCGTGTTGCTGTGAGATCAGAAAAAAAGAATTAATATAATGAAAGATGAATAACAAATAAGTAGATTAAAATAAATAAGTGGACTTTTAAAAAATTTTGAAAGAAAATTTTCCATGAAATATATTTTTCGTCTTGAAGCTTTACTTCCACCAATTTTTAGGTCTTTCCGCCACAATTTCGATCTGTTAGTTCGCTCATATCCACAACTTTACCAATTATATATGTATGATTAAAACACACTTTTAATGAGATTTCTTACTATAATATTTAAGCACTATTAAAAAATGTAAAATGTTTACATGATGGTACATACCGATTAATCCATCATTTGTTGTTGTTTGTGATAAAATGTCTCCAAAAGGACAGAAATTGAAGCGAGAAATGGCTATAGTCTTTTCGCAAAGCTTCACACATGTACTAAACATAAAGTTTATCTTGAAAGGATGAAGAGTTGCTCTATACTCACCATAGTTTTGAACTACTTCAAAATTCATGATTTCACGCCATTCACCTTCAATCAAATTCTTCTTGAATTTCCTTAGAAGATTCTGCTTAATAGATGCTTGGAGTCTTTCTCCCTTAATCATTAAAAGAACAAAAGTATAAAACAATGCATGCTTTGCTAATAAAATTTATAAACAAACATTGTAAAAATTAACAATGAGTAAAATGGTGTGGAATACAAAATTTTTGGTGTACCTTATCATCAACAATGATGACTTCCATACCGAGAATAATCCCTGGTTTGTCTTTTGGATAATAATCTCATGTTCGAGAAATCAGAGCTTTTACTTTCCAACCCTTCTTAGATGAATTAATGAGAGCAAAAGGGGTAATTTCCAGTTGCATATTCAAGATTCTTGTGAACCGTATTGGTGGGTCGCGTATACTATAAATCTGAAATTCAAAAAAATTGGTCTTTTAGTTTAACATTACTATGCCATAAAATCTTAAAATTCTTATCTTTTGTTGTGTTCAATAACTTACCCAGAATATGTAGCGTCTTGTTCTATGATGTTTAGTCCACTATAAATATGAAATTCAACATAATAAGTATTTTAATTTTACAACAAAAAGCCATAAAAAAATACTTCAAATCTTTGGTTGTATTTAACAACTTACTGTTTCCCTTTGCTCGGTAAAAATTGCTTAGTCCCAAATAGTAAAAGGAATCCACCGTCGCAGCTTTGAGAAAGGAAGCAGATTGTGGGTTTGTGTTTTCGTATAATTGATAAAAACAATTCATTTTAAACAATAGAATATGAACTGCTTGCTAAAAAGAGGAGCAGTGGGTGCAATTTTATCGGAATTCTAGGTTTTGTATGAAGATGAACCGCTTGCTAAAAAGAGGGAGCAGTGGGTGGTTTTTTGAAAAAATAAGAAAACGTCATGTGAATAAAAACTTGGTGGGCTAAAATTTGGAAGTTATGAATTATAATGTTGGGCTCGATTGATTTTTGTTATGAAGCCCAAATTTTTGATTTTAATGTTTAAAAAAAGGTAAATGAGGCACAAGCCACCTGGCGCATTCTGATTGGTCAGGTGACTTGTGCTTTATAATATACGCGATGATGACTTGTATTCCGGGGTTATCGTCGGGTGAATGCTATGATTGTTTACAAGCCAATGTCCGTACTTACCAAGGTTGTTGCAGTGGAAAGCAGGGCGGTACCATTATGAGATCGGTTTGTTTTTTCCGGTTTGATACTTATCCATATCTCGATGCTTTCGATGACATATCTTCTCCTCCTAAAAGTTCTCAAGACCCGCCTCGAGGATCTCAACCCGTAGCACCTCCTCCTCCTCAACATGTAGCAACTCCTCCTCATCGTCCTCGATATGGGAGAAAGGTTTCTACAGGAGTTATAGTTGTGATTGTTGTCTCTTCAGTTGTATTCGTGGTGATTTTAGCTTTAGGTTTAGTTGCTTTGAAGAGAAGACAATCATACAGAACAATAATGTGTGAAAGTGAGTTCATTTTTTTATCATTCACGATTTTCATTTCTCATATTGTTTGTATAATTTGAGTAAATACGTTACCACATTTGTTTTTGTAGCTGATGACGATATCACAAGTCCACAATGGTTGCAATTTGATTTCAAGACGATTGAAGCAATAACTAATAATTTTTCACAGAACAACAAAGTCGGCCAAGGTGGATTTGGTGATGTTTACAAGGTATATATGAACTCTATATGTATCTTTTTTCGTCTTCTGTATTGACTAGATCCCGATATAACCAATACATCCCCTAACGTAAGAATTTAGAGTAACCTTCGATGGAAAAGACAGAGTTGTGGACATTTAACTACTAAAACACACATTAAACTCTACGTCTATCTATGAGTGTTTGCATTTGTTACTAAAACTAAGAATTAAGAAGTTATTCTTGTGAAACATATGTTAGGGAATATTACCGAATGGAACTGAAGTCGCGGTGAAGCGACTGTCAAAAAATTCAGGACAAGGAGTCCAAGAGTTTAAGAATGAGGTTGTGATTGTGGCTAAGCTTCAACACAAGAGTCTTGTTAGGCTTCTTGGGTTTTGCTTAGAAGGAGATGAACAAATACTTATCTACGAGTTTGTTCCCAACAAAAGTCTTGATTATTTCCTCTTTGGTTTGTTTCTTTAGTTTCGTAATTCTATTGAAATACTTGTATTCATTTTCTTGAAAAAAGTTTTGTTGTTAATTTCATATTGATGTGCAGATCCAACAAAACGACGAGAGCTAGATTGGAGAACTGGTACAATATAATTGGAGGAATTGCTCGAGGGATACTCTATCTTCATCAAGATTCACGGCTCACAATTATACATCGTGATCTCAAAGCGAGTAACATTCTTCTAGATAATGATATGAACCCAAAAATAGCAGATTTTGGCATGGCAATGATCTTTACGATGGACCAAACTCAAGCCAAAACTAGGAAGATAGTCGGTACCTTGTAAGCGTTTTGATTTGGAGTGAATTAAACTAATAAAATTTTACTAAAAATAATAGAGAATTTCAGTTTTGAGAAATACATTTATTTAGATTTTCTATTATTAAACTTTGTGAATAATGAATGAAAATTCTTAGATCTCTGCATAAGTGGACAACCTTGATTTTACTAGAAATATAACATATGTTTAAATCCATTAGTGTTATTGAGTCATATTGAAGTAGAAAATTAAATGATTGTTTCTAGGATTGTACCTATTAGTCATTTTGGCTCACTTGATTTCAGCGGTTACATGGCTCCTGAATATGTGATGCACGGTCGATTCTCAATGAAGTCGGATATCTACAGCTTCGGAATCTTGCTTCTTGAGATAATAAGTGGCAAAATGAATAGTAGCTTCAACCAGATAGATGAATCTGCTAGCAATTTAGCCATACATGTTAGTATTATTATCTCTTTAACAACCATGACTAATTAAATACTATTTATTTTTTAATTAAATAGAACCACATATTAATGTTAGGCTTGGAGACTTTGGAGAAAAGGTTCAGCTTTAGAACTCTTTTACCCGACTTTAAGGGAGAATTATCATAGCGATGAAGTTATAAGATGCATCCATATAGCACTTTTATGTGTACAAGAAGATCCTGAAGATCGTCCTATGATGTCTACAATCATCTTGATGCTAACTAGTAGCACAATCACATTACAAGTGCCTCGTGCACCCGCATTTTTATTTCAACGTAATAGAATCAAAGACTCTGGAGCTGTGGGTTCGAATTCATATGAGGAACCGATTCCTTGCTCTATCAATGATGAATCAATCACGGAGTTAGAACCTCGCTGAAGATAATATAATATTTTCTTTGTTTTGAATTTGATGTTTCATTTAGTATTTTGGTACCATTATGTGTTTTAATGATTTATTATTGATGAAACCCAAGAAAAAGGTGCTTTTATATTCCAAAAAACCGGTCATATAGAGAATCGGTGTATAAACCCCAAACCAAAAAACTTTAATAACGGAGTTGTCTGTACTACAAGGAAAAATGGTACGGACTAGTTCTAAATACATAGTTCTTTTCAACGAAGAGTAACTCTAATCATTGATTCATTGTCTATAGAATAAGAAAACAAACTTGCTGCTAGATTGCCCCGATTCGGATCCATACGTTAAATGATCTTGTTGTGAACAAACTCATAAACAAGTATTTGTTTATCTCTTTCTATGCAAAATCCAAGAAGCCTAACAAGATTCTTGTGTTGAAGCTTAGCCACAATCACAATTGGATTTAATCTTGTTTTGGGGGCAAACACAACAGTGAAAGTTTCTAAATTTCTAGATAAACATAGTTTGGATTTATAACAAGTATATCTCAACCCTTTTTTCTGAAATCAAACCAACATTAGATCATCATAACAAAAAAATTAGGTTAAGCTGCAAAGATTTTAATGGGAAGTCTTCACTTGCTCGATTCAACAAATCGCTGAAGACATCAGCAACGACACTTCGGATAAATTGTGTTGTCTCCTCCAATCATCAAAGATGTTGACAAAATTCTGAGAAAACTCGTTCAAGCACATAGTATTGACTATTATTTTGTAAAGCAAGTGTCGAAAATGTGTAGTTTCGTAAATTTCTCATTATTTTATTATGTTTCTCTGTCACGATGTTTATCGGTAATGGTTATTAAGACGATAAATACTTCAAAAAATTTAATTACAAATTAGATTTGGTTACAAAACAATATTTCTAAGTAGAAAACTATTTTGAATCCCTATGAATTGAAAAGAGTTTAGTGTTTTATAATGTGTCAATCAAGAAAAAAGGTTAATCTACCTAACTTAAATTTGGTCTCATAAAAAATGTAAGCAACTATTCTTTTTTCTAAAGAGGACAATAATATAATAACATCAAAAAGTACAAGGAAAGATATTTCAATTATAAAAATATTTATACAAAAATTTCTTTCTAGGTTTTGATTTCATAGTGAATCCTCTGAAGCAGCTCCATTGTTGACTTCTCGTGTAACCTTTGCCTTTTTGTCTCTCTATCAGCCACTACAAGCTCCTTTTGGGCAACTACAAATTCTTTTTGGCAACTGCAAGTCTCTCTCTCTAATTGCGGTTTCATGTCTCTTCGTTATGGGATCCATACAATCTTTGAACTCTCTCTTCAAGGCCTCCGACTCTTTAGCACTAAGCATTTTCTCGTCTTCAGCTTTGGCGTTGGCTTGGTACACCCGCAAGCCAGAGGTCACAACAATCAAACCGGCAGCCACGCCAAGGCCCACCACATTGTTAGATTTAGCTGAGGTTAATTGCTTCTTGGGTTGATAGTAGCCTATATTAGGGTGTCATACTCAACATATGCATGATGAGTTTTTCGTTAACATTTCCAGACATGTGATGTTAAATAGTCACTACAAGAAAAAACAGATATAACCACGACTTAGCCACAGAATAATCATGGCTAAACGGGATATAGCCACAAATTTGCCACGGATAGCCACGAAAAAAATAATATAAATTTCGTGGCTAAATCGTGGCTTTCCGTGGTAAGTTAGCCACGATTTTGCCACGGAAAAAGTCGTGGCAAAATTTTGCCACGAAATAGCCACAAATGGAACATTAAAAGATTGCCACGAAACCGTTCGTGGCAATCCGTGGCTAATTGTAACCACGAAATATATTTGTGGCTATTCCGTGGCAACCTTGATGTCGGCAAGCCAAGTTGGTCTCCGCGATACGTCCAATCACTTTAAAAATTGTCAGTATAATAATTTGAATTAGCCACGGATATAATCCGTGGCTAATCCGTGGCTCCGTGTAAAGATATCCCAAGGTTCTTCTTTCCTCTCCTTGGTAAAACACAAGGTAAAACGATTTTTCCTCTTCTCTTCGTTTTCTTCACTTAATTTGGCGATTTTGAAGAGTTCAAAATGTCAGATTTCTTTCATTCTAGAGAGTGGATGGATCGCCATATTGATCCTATGAAAAATTGTGTTTCTGAAGAATTTGGAGAGGGTATTAATATGTTCATTGCTTTTGCTTCCAACCAACAATCATATCAAGAGCGTGGTACTATGCCATGTCCGTGTTCTCGGTGCCGAAATTTGAAACAACGTGATGCGAATACAGTTTTAAAACACCTCTATAGAGTCGGTTTCAAGAAAAATTACTACGTTTGGACAAGCCACGGTGAAAATTGTTACGATGTAGGGGAGTCTTCGATGCCGAGTCACTATCTACCAGGACAAGAAGCTTGGAATGTTCATGACAATCCTTATGGTCATGTTAATATGGGAGAAGAACAAGGAGTTCCAACAGAAGACATTATCCATGATAATATTGAGGAAGAGCCAAACCACGATAATATTTACAGAGCCTTTGAAGCAGCTAGTGAACCACTCTATGATGGTTGTGTTGAAGGAATTTCTCAGTTGTCTTTGGCGTCTGAAGTAATGGGCATAAAGACGAAGCACAATTTGGCTGAGAGTTGTGTAGATGACATAACACAAGCATTTAAGCGGATTCTTCCACAACCTAATAAAGCTCCGGGGTCATACTATGAGACGAAGAAGCTAACGCGTTCGTTAGGAATGCCAGTTCATAAGATTGATGTTTGTGAGGACAACTGCATGATTTTCTGGAAGGGCGAAGATCGGAACCTTTTACAATGTCGTTTTTGTAACAAGAATCGATATCACACTAACAGAGGGAAGGGAAAAAACATAGCAAAGCAGAGAATGTTCTATCTCCCTATTGCGGATCGACTGAAGCGATTATACCAAGTGGAGGGCACAACTTCGCATATGCGCTGGCACGCAGAGCACGAGTCTCCCGAAGGAGAAATGCATCACCCATCGGACGGAGAGGCGTGGGAGCATTTTAATAAGGTATATCCTGATTTTAATTCAGAAAGTCGGAATATCTATTTAGGCTTAGCAACTGATGGATTTAATCCTATTGGAATGAATGGTGAGGCACACTCGGTTTGGTCTGTTATAGTCACCCCTTACAATTTACCTCCTGGTATGTGCATGAAGAGGGAGTTTTTCTTTTTGGCGGTTTTGGTGCCTGGACCAAAACATCCGAAGAAAAGTCTAGATATTTATCTTCAACCATTGATTGAAGAGTTGCAACTCTTATGGAGGGAAGGTGTGGGTGCTTATGATGTTTCTAGGAACCAAAATTTTACAATGCGAGTTGCATTGATGTGGACGATAAGTGATTTTCCGGCATATGGAATGGTTTCGGGTGGACGACGCATGGTCGACTATCATGTCCATATTGCCAAGAAGAAACAGAATCGTTTTGGTTACCACATGGAAGAAAACATAGTTGGTACGATTGTCACCGCAAATTTTTACCTCATGATCATTCATATCGGCGTAATAACAAAGCTTTCAGGAAAGGTAAGACATTTCGAGGTAACCCTCCACCATGGTTGACGGGTTATGAAGTTTTGACTGAAAGAATAAACACCATTGGTGGATTAGAGAAAACAGTCGATTGTGGAGGAAAAGGACATGATAACCCGAGTCGAACAATCGATGGATATGGTGAATACCATAATTGGCACAAGAAGAGTATATTTTGGGAGTTGCCTTATTGGGAAAATCTTCTTCTCAGACACAATCTAGACTTCATGCACATCGAAAAAATCTTTTTCGACAATCTCATCCACACTCTTCTGAATACGAAGGAGAAGACGAAGGACAATATAAAATCAAGGTTGGATCTTCCAGACATATGCACAAGACCTGATTTACAAATAGGACCTGATGGAACAGTTCCTATTCCACGGTTCAGATTGTCGAACGTAGCAAAACGGAAGTTTCTCTCATGGTTGAGAAATGACATCAGATTTCCGGATGAATATGCATCTAATTTCACTAGATGTGTTGATGAGAGTTGTGGGAAACTATCGGGGCTGAAAAGTCATGATTCTCATGTGATCATGCAACGCCTACTTCCATTTGCGATGTTAGAGCTTTTGGATAGCAACGTGCACAAGGCAATTTCTGGTATGTGCACTTTTTTTCTTAACACATGTTTCATGCATGTAACACTAGGATGTTTCTAATTATAAGGTTTTTGAACAATTGCAGAGATTGCCGTTTTTTCGAGATATCTCTGCCAAAATGTTGCGAGTTGAAGATGTGAGCGTAATGAAGAATAACATTGCAATAAAATTGTGCAATTTGGAGAAGATATTTCCACCTTCGTTCTTTGATGTCATGGAACATTTACCCGTGCATCTCCCTAATGAAGCTGCCTTAGGTGGTCCAGTACAGTACAGATGGATGTATCCATTTGAGCGCTACATGTATCACCTGAAAAAAAAGGTCAACAACAAGGCACGTATTGGAGGTTCCATTGTCGCACAATGTGTCCAAGAAGAGATTTCTTATGCAACAAGCAACTATTACGGGAATACGGAAGATAGAATCAATGATGGTCCTGGGGAAATTCGATTTGCATATGATGATTACCCAGGTGTCCCGAGCATATTTCATCATATCGGACGTGTGAGCGAAAGAAGGGTAGATGGGCGGCTAGAAGATCCAGATTACAACATCATCCAAACATCATGTTGCTTAATTGTGAAGAATTTGCGCCTTATGAAACGTAAGCGATTAAATGGTAAATTTTGAAAGACTTAAATTCTGATAAGATGAGTATTGCATTTTCGTTACATGATGTTTGAGGAAGCAATGAGAGTGAATATGCCAGGTATTACAGATGATGTAATGGGCAAAGCTAAAGACGCACATTACACGAAATGGTGTCGGGACTACGTGCGTATACTTTATATGCTAATGATGTCTCTCTATATATAAAGTTCTCAACAATAAATTAATTGTGTACTTTTGCAGATAAATGAAGCGAGTAAGAATTATGAATTTCCATTATGGATGTTGGAATTTATACAAGGTCCGAGAAACAATTACACGTCATGGCCTATGTATTTCACTCGTGGATACCATTTCCACAATCGAGACACGATCGGGATAAAAGAACTCAAAACTATGGAGTTGTTGTACGAGGTACAACGAAACTACTTATTACGGTCTTATAGAAGAGATAATGAAGATCGAGTATCGCGGTGGAGTTGGTCTTAAAGCGGTGATTTTCAGATGCTCTTGGTTCGACAATACAGACGGTATCGGATTGCGTAGACACCCATTTGGTTTAGTTGATGTGGCCCCGCGTAGACGATACGAGAAATATGACCCTTTCGTTGTAGTTGGTCAATGTGACCAAGTGTGTTTCGTTCCGTATCCACGCGTATCTGGCTCAGCGAGAGACGATTGGTGGGCATGTGCAAAAGTTATGCCGAGGGGTTATCGCGAGAATGACGAAATTTCTTTAACAACCCTTCAGGATGATACAGTCGACAACGTCGTTGTTCCTAGTTCAATGATTTGAGTAACAACACATGTCGTTGATGAAAATGCTTCTGATTATGATGATTTGGGAGATGTGGAGCCTATGGATTACGAAAATGTCGAAGACGATGGTTCTGTACAGTCTTCATGGGATTCGGATTCGTCAACATATTCTGAAATTTAGTTAATAAGAGTGTTTAATGATGTACTATATTTTTAAACTTATTGTAATATATTGTGAAACTTGTGTTGATTTATGGTTTTATGGTTATAAAATTTTTACTATGGAACTTATTGTGTAATTATAATTTATGATTTTGTAATATATGTATATGGACACCTTATAGTCCACATACATTCAACAACATAACAGTAGCCACGGATTGTCACGGAATAATTTGTGGCTAATACACAAACACACGTCTAAAGTGGATCTGGACATAGTAAAGTCCAGATTCAGATGTACCAAAGACGGCGGATCACGGTTGAATCCGTGGCTACACACAAATTTCCGTGACTGTATTAGCCATGGATTAGCCACGGTTATACCGTAGCTATACAGAAATTTTCAATTTTACACCAAATTGATATATAATATATTTAATTTCTTTTATATATCTTCACATCTACTCATATCTAATACAATGAAACCAAAAAAATATAAATTTACAATATTAAAGTAAAAAATAGCATTATATGAAAATCTAATCACTTATAACAATGTTTTTCACAATATCACATACACTACTACGTACTGTTTAATTTATAATTGTATTTTTTTTTAAAAAAATTAACACAAACATTAAAATCATTGTTTTCAAGTAAAACATTTATTATAATCTTGTATCCAATAGCTTATGTCACGTAATATCTAAACCCTAGCCAAACCCTAAAAAACCAAAAGACATAGCCACGACTTATCCGTGGCTATTTCGTAGCTATATTGTTTACCAGCCACGTATTGGCCACGGATTTTCCGTGGCTATGAAACCTCTAAAACAAATATAAACCCTAAACACTGATAAGTAGGTAGCCACAAAATTATTCGTGACTATTTCGTAGCTATATCCAACTGCAGCCACGACTTTTCCACGAATCTATCTGTGGCTACTGAATCTCTAAAACAAAATATATTCGTGGCTATTCGTACCAGCCACAAATATATTCGTGGCTATTCGTTGCTAAACTTATACGTAGCCACGGTTTAGCCACGACAAGATGCGTGGCTATTCATAATGTCTTTCAAAACGTGAATCGTTTATTTTTCAAGTGTCAGCCACAGAAGTATTCGTGGCAATGTCGTAGCTTTAATGTTATTAGCCACGATTAGCCACGGACTTTCCGTGACAATGGCATAGTTATTTGGAATGGGCCTAAGCAAATGGGCCTTATTTTAAATATAGCCACGGACAGCCACGGTTATATCCGTGGCTATACGTGTTTAACCTATTTCATCGCGAAATTGGATCTCATTTCCTTAGCCGCAACTCTTTTTTCCCCCTTTTCTTCTTCTCCGGCGATTCTTCGCAAAATCCGGCCAAAAGTTTAATTTTACGGTGAGTTCTTCCTCAAATCTTCTTCTCCGTTTATCCCTCTTCATTTTAACCGTTTAATATTTGAATTCGATCCGTCTTTTAGGGTTTCGTCGTTGTTTAGGGTTTCGTCGTTTAGGGTTTCGTCGTTTAGGGTTTCGTTTTGTCGAAATCATCGTGTTCCATCGTTTTCTTCGTGTTTTACCGTGTTCTTCTTCATCGTTTTGTCGTGTTCTTCGTGTTTTACTGAAATCATCGTGTTCCATCGTGTTCTTCTTCATCGTGTTCATCATGTTTTTCGTGTTTTACCGTTCTGTTTTGTTGAGTTTCATGAATGGTCTCTGTTTCATGATTTACATGTCTTTCTCTGCTACTGTTTGTGATATTGTGATATTTAAATCTGTG
Source organism: Cochlearia excelsa (assembly GCA_963556525.1). Classification (NCBI taxonomy): domain Eukaryota; kingdom Viridiplantae; phylum Streptophyta; class Magnoliopsida; order Brassicales; family Brassicaceae; genus Cochlearia; species Cochlearia excelsa. Next base: position 1,017,952 of record CAUVZT010000022.1, read on the forward strand.
ATGCTTTGTCTACTTGACTTTTGATGCCTTATTTACTTTATTTTTGATAGTTATGGCTCCTAGAGGAAATGGGAGAGGAAGAGGAAGAGGACAACATGCTCCATCCTACAGGATGGAGATAACTCCTCCAATGCCACCCATCACCAGAATTCAGACCACACTAACCCCACCTTCTCAGACTCCAACAGCCAATCCACCTGGTTCAAGAGGAATAGCAAGTCAAGCTGGCTCTTCTTCTTCGAATGCAGCCACGCCTCTCAGCCTAGAAGCTCTCCTTAATGCACTGCAAGAAGAAACCAACCTGTTCTCCATCCAAAAAAGGTTGATGGAGCTCTCTGGTAAGTAAATATGTTGTTGTGAATTGATGTGAATTGTTCTGTAATGATGTGAATTGTTGTGAATTGTTTTGTAATGTGAATTGTTATGTAATGTGAATTGTTCTGTGATGTTTTGAATTGTTGTGAATTGTTCTGTAATGTTTAGTCCATTATCAGCCATTGATGTGAATTGTTTTGTAATGATGCAGGTTTGGGATAGATCCGAGGTGAACAAAACGGTAAGGACGATGTGGAAATCTAACTACATGGGTGCTTGGTGGAACTGGTCAAGGTTCCAGATGCAAAAGCAGAGGAGTGGTGGCAAGACTTTGTGGTAAGTTAATAATCCATATGCCTTTCAATTTCTCTTATTTCTTTGTTTACTTTTTCTAATGTTTGTTTTCATTTTTCAGCAAGCCTACTATTGGTCTCCTTCTCACCATGACCAGGTGTACTTCATGTGGAAGAAGGAGTGCATGGAATCCATCCGTGACAAAGTCAGCAAGAAGAAGAGAGGCAACAAGAAGCCAAGTTTCATATCCGATGATGCTTGGCTGCAGATGCAGAAGCAATGGGATACTGATGTTTGCCAGAAGAAGTCAAAGACAAACTCCGAGAACCGTATGTCTGATCCTCATGGTCTAGGTGAGCATAAGCATTGTGTTGGGCCTGTAGGGTTTGCCAAGATCAGCTATGAAATGGTAAAAGTATTCTCTTTCATGAATGTCTGTTTTTGTGCTTAGATTTATATTCTATCCGTTGACTTTGATAAATAGTTTGTGATGTTGTTAATGCTTTGTGATGTTTTTTGTGCTTAGATTAATGTTTTGACATATGTTTTGTAGACGCAACAGAATGGTGGTGTTGAACCACCATTTACCGAGCTCGTACGCAAGACTCATACCCGTAAAGATGGCACGTTCGTCGACCGTCGGGCGGAGGCAATTGTGGCGGATGTGGAGACAGTTGCTTCACAGGTCACAGATGAGGAAGAGGCCACTCCTTCATCGCAGCGGATTAACAAAGCATATTTGGAGGTAAGTTTGATTTCTATTTTTAACTTAAATTTTTGTCTATGTATTTGTTATTTGGAATTTAACTTATTTTATTGGCAGCGAGTGAAACCAAACCGAGGGCGTATTTACAGTTTGGGAAGCAAGCAGTTCGAGGTTTTCGAACCTTCCGAACCGGTAGCAGCTTCCCTCTCTCGGGTTGTGGACATAGACATGAGGGTGGGATCTCTCGAGTCAAACGTGCAGGCCATTCTAGCCTCGCAGAGCCTAATGCTTGCGTCGCAGAAGGCAATACTCGATCATCTCGGGATCAATCCTCAACCAAACAATCCATATGCCACCCCTTCTCCTCATACAACTGCTTCAAACACCACACCTAACACCAGTCCAGAGTTTGCACCGAGTGTAAACCGTGAAGATCAGCTCGGTGAAAATGATCAAGACCAAGGGCGTGAAGATGATCAGCTCGGTGAGGAACAGAGCCATGAAGAGGAAGAGGAAGAAGGGCAAGGCCTTGGTTGATTTGTGTTTTAAAAAACTGAAAAATTGTTATTTATGCTATTTTCAACAATGTTTGTAATAATCATATACTATTTATGCTATTTTCGAATCAAGTTTAGATTTTATAAAAATAGTTTCAGTTTCAATTTTTTATATTTATTTTTTTTTGCGAAAATTATGTAAAACCACGGAAATTTCCGTGGCAACCGTGCAGAAAGCCACGAAAAAACCGTGGCTAGTCGTATCAAAAATGCTACGTTTTGCAACATAACATTCCGTGGCAAACAAGCCACGAAAGAGCAACGAATACATCCGTGGCTAATATCAGCCACGACCTTGTTACGAAAATAAATCGTGGCTGGAGCAACGGTTGCCACGGAACATTCTGTAGCAAGAATAGCCACGACTTTTACCGTGGCTAAAATTGCCACGGAGTGCCACCACTCTTTCCGTGGCTAAAATGACCACGAATTGCCACCAACACTTTCGTGGCTAAAAATGGCCACGAATTGCCACCACTGCTTCTGTGGCTACACTAGCCACAACTTTGCCACAAAAAATTCCGTGGCATACTAGCCGCGAATATATACGTGGCCCTTTTCGTGGCTATGGCATCCGTGGCTAGTCGTGGCTATCTGTGGCTATTCGTGGCTATCATAGCCACGGATAGCCACGACTAGCCAACAGCTACGACGGTATAGCCACGATTATTTTCGTGGCTAACCGTGGTTGTGTGGGGTTATAGCCACGGATATTCCCCTATAGCCACGGAAAATTCCGTGGCTATACCGACTAATTCTTGTAGTGAGTGGATCATGTCTTAATGATGCATCAATCGCATGTGTCAAGCTAGTTAGACCTCTCCTAACTATCTCTGAAGGATTAGATAATTTCACAATTTAACACCTCATTAATAGACAAAAGGATGATTTTCCCCTCCAATATAGTTAGGTTTCTCTCTTCACCTTCATCGATTCTTCATTTGCGACGATTCAAACCTTATTATATAGGGTTTTAGCTCCAAGTTTTGGAGCTAGATATCTCTAAAATACTTGTTTATGTAGACGTGATTATGTTTATTTATTTAAGTTAATAGTTTTTATAAGAAAAAGGAAAACTTCCAATTAGTAATTTGATCAAATATGACGAAAACAAAGGAAAAAATAACCATTTCCGATAAACGACATGATCAATCCTTTAATTCTTTTATTTGAAATATCTATTCAAGTGGCATAAGTTCGGGACTAAAAGAATTAAATTATGCGAAAGTTAGAAATTATTAGGATCATCTATACATAAAAAATAATGTGATTGTTGTTTCATGTTATTGTTATTATGTTCTCTAGTATTTTAAATATGTGTTGCAAAAATTGGAAGAAATTCTTAGACAAATTCATGAGTACTGCAAAAATAATGGCAGAAATTCTTATTGGATTTTCATCTGTTAGAGAGAAATAATGAAAAAAGTAAACTCGATATTTTGGATAATTATACTTAATAAAACCCATATAGATGATGTCTATATGTCTATCTAATGTGATAAACTTACTGTTGTACTCACCACATACAAAATAAATTCATATTTTAACCTCTATAGATACAAAACTTGAAAAATCGAGTTGCTTGTGCTGCAAGTAAAATTGTATGTAAAAGAATGCAACAAGCAAGTTTCAACGAGGAGTAACTCTGGTGATTGATTCACTGTCTATAGAACAAGGATCAGATTTGCTGCTAGATTGCCCCAGCTCGGTTCCATACGTTAAAGGATCTAAATAATTTGATTTGTTCCTCATGAAAAATCCAGGTGGTCGAGGCGTAGGCGGTACAATGGAGCTATTTGTAAGCATTTGAAAGATAATAGACATGGCTGGTCGATCCGCCGGAGTTTCTTGAACACATAATAGTCCAATATGGATGCATCTTATGACTTCATCCTTCTCACAATTTATTCGAATCGCGGGATCGATGAGATCTAATGGTGAATCATTGTTCCAAAGCCTCCAAACCTGCCATAAAAGTACTCACTCATAAGAAAAATCGTCGATGGTCACAACTTAAACCGACTAACATTTTGAGGTTTTAGGTTCTTTCTTGCTCACATGTGTCACTAAATTGCCACCAGAATCATCAATTTGGTAGAAGCTACTATTCTTCTTGCCGGAAACAATCTCTAGAATCAATACCCCAAAGCTATATACATCACATTTGGTAGAGAATTGGCCTTGTGACACATATTCTGGAGGCATGTAACCGCTACAAATACACACATGTGTTAATGTTAAGAAGAAACAAAAAAAGATTCATCAAAATTTGAATAAGGAGAATACTAACAAGGTTCCGACTACTCTTCTTGTCTTGTCTTCAGTTTGGTCCACTCTGAAGTTCCTTGCCATACCGAAATCCGCAATTTTTGGGTTCATTTCCGCATCTAAGAGAATGTTACTTGCTTTGATGTCACGGTGTATAATGGTAAGCCTCGAGTCTTGATGAAGATAAAAGATCCCTCGCGTTATCCCTCCAATGTTGTTGTACCTTCTATTCGAATCTAGTTGGCTCTTCTTCTTTGGGTCTACATTAGATTGAATATTAGAACAACATTTCCTAAAAAGAAAATAAATTAAATGTAGTGTGTATTGTTTATTACCAAAGAGGAAATAATCAAGGCTCTTGTTTGGAACAAACTCTTAGACAAGTATTTGTTCTTCTCCTTCTAAACAAAACCCAAGAAGCCTAACTAGATTCTTGTGTTGAAGCTTCGCTACAAACACAACCTCGTTCTTGAATTCTTGTGTGCCTTGTCCTGAGTTTCTTGATAGTCGTTTCACCGCAATTTCCGTATCATTATGTAACATTCCCTACAAAAGACGCATATATATGGATTATATCCTAGCTTCCATAAGAAATAAAGAATTCATAAATACATGTTGAACTCAAATACATACCTTGTAAACTTCACCTAATCCGCCTTGACCAAACTTATTGTTCATCGAAAATCTGTCGGTTGCAGCTTCAATTGTAGCAAAGTCAAATTGTAGGGACTGTGGACTTGTCAAGTCATCATCGGCTATAGAAACATATATATGATTACTATTAGAGAAACAACTTAAAATACTCCCAATACAAAAAAAAAACAAGTTGTCACACTTTATAGTTTAAGTTTCACCTTGTTTCAATATTTAGTATTTATATAGAGTTTAGTTTTAAAGGAAGTAAAGTTTAGTTTTGACGGTTTAAGATTACATTTTAAAGGTTTTAAGCTAATTTGAGTTCATGATATTTTGGCTAAGTTTTAGTCCTATTCTAGGCAAAAAGTGATAATATTTTTGGAATTAAACTTAAAAACGGTATATTAAAGTATTGTCCATACTATTATCCATTCCAAAGAGAAATGTAGTAAATAAAAGTAACTCACGGTGTTTTAGTGTTTTGTATGATTGTCTTCTCTTCACAATAGCTAGCTTTCCTAAAGCGGCAATTACTAAGAACGTAACCGTGGACACAACAATCCCAACAATAGCTCCTATAGAGATCTTTCCTTTCTCAGGAGGAGGAAGAGGAGAAAACGGCCTAGGTTGGGATTGTTGAGGAGGAGGAGGAGGAGGTAGCGACGGTGTGACATTAAAAGCACCAAGATAGGCATAACCATCCCACCGAAAATAGCAGACCGGCCTACGAACGCTTCCACCCATAAACCCATTGCAACAATTCTGGTACGCACGCACATTTTCGTTGATACAAGTTTCACATTCCCCGGGGGGATATCCCCGGAATTCACTGCATAAGCGTGTATATACGATCAGAGCCATCTATCACCTGCCAAGTAACGAGTTCGACCAACTCGGGTTATCATAAACATCATAAGCGTGTTCCATGTTCTTGTATAGCTTGTAAGGTTCCCTACGAACGTTTTAGTTAAGTACTCTGCTCGTGTCGGCTCTAAATCAATACGGTTAAAGAAAGAACTGTTGGAGTAACGAACGAAACAGAGTGTTTTGTCGGCTCTCCAGTCCCATGAGTCTGTCTGGTTCGGACAATTCTGTAATAAATCTGCAGAAGCAGGTCTGATACATTCGGAACATACCTTTGGATCGGTCCCTGGGATACATAGGCCTAAAGCGTAGATTCTTTCAGGGCCTTGGCCGATAGAGACATTGTAGAAGGCGTTTCGAGAACTGACGTTGGAAGCAAGAGTTGAGAGTACAAGACGACGGTTTGTATCGTACATACTGTTTGGTCTGAAAAACAGTGAGTTTCCACATTGTGGTGCTGCAGAGACGTGGCTAACTGCTAGAACAAAACATAAGACTGCCAATAGATTGTTTAAACACATTTTTTTATAGATCTTTACTCATATAATTGTGTAAATTCTTTGAGCTTGAAGTAATATGAAAACTATGTAATATGAGGGTTGATTTTGTCAAAACAAGTTGCGTGTTTAGAATTTTCGATAAGTCATTGGTTCATATACGAGTCAACTCGGTAAACGTTTGAATAACTTGGTCTAAATTAGAAAACTCCATATTTAAAGTTGATGTTAATGATGTTAGAGGAATTCACGAATCTACGCCCTTTCAATCCCTTCTTCACAAAATTACTCCTAATTTAATATTTTCACATATTACACCCTTTCAAAATTTTAAAAGCTTGATTTAACCTTTAAAAAATTACCAAAATTAAAAAAATTTCATTTGGGTTCGCTAATTAGTGTTTAGGGTATAGTATTAAGGGGGTAGGATTGTTTGGGTAGAATTTATTTGAATTTAATTTTGAGTGTTTAGGTATAGTTTTGTGAAGTATTTTGGAAATGGTGTAGTTTTGTGAAATGTAATTCAAATGGTGTAGTTTTGTGATTCTCCCTTAATGTTATTCATTTATAAAAATATTACTAACTAGTTTTGTGATCCATTTCGGGGATAATTTAATTTAAAATGCTTATTAGTTTTTTGTTTCAATACACCCCTTATAGATTAAAAACATTATTTTACCATGTAATAAAATTATATATTTCCAAAAAGTTATCTAAAAATTATTTTTTAGTTTTGGTTTCAAAAACGCTCCCGACTATATAAAATTACTTGATTGGTAACATTAACTTGGTTCCCACATTTTTGGTGTAAAAACAGCCCCCAACATGTCTCCAGTCACAAGCCTAATATTACATATAAACAAACATATGTTTATATTTCTATTAGATAAGGAGCCGCGTATACGCGGGATTCTAATACAATATATCTAAAACCATAAAAATCAAAATAGAAAAATTAGAAAAACATTCGAAATAATATTTTAAAAAATATTAAGAATATTGTTACCAAATTTTGATTGTATGCATTTTATCCCAATGATTAGAATAACCCTTTCAAGAATGGATATTTATAGTTTCGGAATATTGAGAATATTATTACCAAATTTTTCTTAATTATCTTTATTACTTATTCTAACAACATTTTTTATTTTAATAATGACATGTGTCGCGATCTCTCGAGTTAGAATTTGACCTACGCGTCGAGCTTTCGTTAAACGACAACATTGAGAGATTTAATTTATTAATTATCTTTATTATCAATTATTCTAACAACATTCCTTATTTTAATAATGACATGTGTCGCGATCTCTCGAGTTAAAATTTTGCATATGTGTCGAGCACACGTTAAATGCGCTCACTTTTATATAATAAGATTTATGAATAAATATCTATGAACAAAATAACCTTTTAAACAACCTTTAGCAACAAAAAAACAATAAATAACATTTGAAAATAATTTAATCGAATAATAACATTTGAAAATCATGGCTAAACATATTTTTTTGAGAAAATTTGGAAAAATGACTCTTTTGTGTTTTGAATTTTGAAAAGTAGACCTTCTTTTTTCTTTTGAAAACTAAGCCTTTTTTAATGTGGATTGACTTTTTGGAAAAATTTAACTAAAAGTTATATTATTATTATTAAAATTTAAATTTGAAATAATATAATTAGATTGTTATATATTTTATATTTAAAATTTGCTTAGATATATCTATTTAATATTTTAAGTTTGTCTACAATTATTTGATATCCTATATATAATGCTTTTTCTCAACAATGGAATCAAATCATTCAATCCAAAATTCAACTACTTGAATGTAACATCATCACTTTTGACTTTTTGATATAAGTTTTCAAATTTATATGATGTTATATTGATTTTTATGTTGTTTTCTTTATTTCTATATTTAGTATGATGTTTTATTGATTTTTATGTTTTCTTTATTTATTAGTTTGATGATGGTGTACACTTAACCATTATTAGTTTGAATGATTTAAATCCATATTTTGATTTGTTCGCATGTTGTTAGAATTTTTTTTATATAAATGAAATATAATATATATACTTTTTCAATAAATAGTTATAAAATCTATATAATCGACTTCTCTCGAGGTGCTGACAACTCAGCAATTTGGGCAGTTTTATTCTTTCTCTGATTGGTCAGATTTTTTGATGTGGGGCCTTCCTCCTTCAAAGAAAAAAAAAGATTAATTCTTATAACTTCTCTCTCCTCTCATTCCTCTTTTCTAAACTACATCGAAAAACCTCGAGAGTGAAACAATGGCAGCAATGGAGCTTCTACTCTCTCAAGCTCGCCGCCAATATCTGACCAAACCCTTCTCATCTCCGTTTCAACAAAACCTTAGACTCTTCTCTTCATAATTTGTTTCGATTCCGTCTCCGCCGCTAAACGAATCTGCCAAAAAACTCGAGCCAGTCTTGTCCCCAAAGATCTGAAACACGAAACCTCCGATGCAGCTTCTCCTCTAATTCATAGCGAATCTTCGCCTCCGGGGTCCACCGAATCGGCGGGCGAGGAAGGTCGTACAAGCTGGACGCGAGAAGAGATCCGATACGTGAAAGACGCACAATCTTCAATCACTCCTGTCTCTTACGCTCAGCGCGTGGCTCCGGTTCCCGAGGATCGCGTCGCCGGCGAGGAAGACAGAGAGAAAACACCGGAGAATATGGAGAGAGAGAGAGGAAGAGGATAGAAGATGATTCTTGAGAGCTAATGATGTTGAAGAAGACACTTCTTCGCTTCCTTTGCCTACATTGCTTAAGCATGAGCTTAAACATGGGAAGAAACCTATTTTCGATCTCATGGAATCCATTAGAGAGATTAAGGTCAGTATAAATTTACTCACATATATGATTCTGTAACCTGCCATTGTAGTAGAAATGAGAATACATTGTTTCAGGGTATTTCAGTTTAGTAATAGTTCATGTGTGTTTGTTTCAAAGTAACATTCTATTATGTGTGTGAATATAATAGAATGTTGATTTGTTATATTGTTGTTCTTATGATGCTTAGATCAATGGTTAGGCTACTGGTAAGGCGAAGTTTGATGAAACTCTTGAAGCTCATGTGAGATTAGGCATCAAAAAAGGCCAATCTGAACTGGTAAATCTTATCTCTGCGTGCTTGTACTGTCATTGTCCTTTGTGTTTGAGTCATTTCTATTGTTTTTATGCCTAGACTGACTGCCTATAATTTAATAATTTGCAGATAGTTCATGGTACTTTGGCTCTACCACACTCTGTTAAGAAGGTACAAGAAATGCTGATGTAATCTTTCGTAGGATTTTTTAAATATATTTCAGTCGTTTTATAGAAGGAAAAAAATGATCTTTGTTGTTTAGGATGTGAAAGTGGCTTTCTTTGTAGAGGGTGCTGATGCAGAGGATGCAAAAACAGCAGGAGCTGACGTCGTTGGTGGTCTTGAGCTTATTGAAGAGATCTTGAGTAATTAACCAATCCATTTTATACTTAACCCTCCTTCGATTATACACTTATGAGACCTTATTGAACATGCATACATTTGGCTCTGCCATAACTCATCTTATTATCTGACACCATAACTTGATAGATTAGTTTTTCTCACTTATCTATTATATGCAGAAAGCGGCAAGATCGACTTTGGCAGATGTCTTGCAACACCGAAAATGATGCCCCGTGTTTACAAGGTTCTTGGATTTGTGCACATATCTAATTCTGTATAGAGCATGATGAAGTTAATATCTTGTCGCTTAATATACATAAATGGTTTGTGTGTTTACTTGCAGATATCAAGGATTCTTAACAATCACGGTTTGATGCCAAATCCTAAGGTAAGTTGGATTGTACATTCAACATCTTATGCTTAATGCCCTTAAACTAATTCAAAGAACATTATAATTTTTAAGCAAGGAAGCTCACGAAAGCAGTCAAAGACGCAAAAGCTGGTCACACCAAATTCAGAATGGACAAAACTTCGATTCTTCATGTCCCACTTGGAAAGGTGACATATCTCTTCCCAAAGATTTAACATTTATCCGAATTTCATTGACTTTATTATTAACAGAAACACTTATCCTAACCAAATGAGCTTTTCTGAGGATGCTTTGCGAGAGAATGTTGGTGCATTTATGAAGGCGCTTTTGTTAGCAAAGCCTGCTGGATTGAAAAAGAGTAATATAACCATACCCAAGCTTATAACTTTGTTTAGAGATTCTTTGTTTGGTTGTGATTTTGAGTGCTTAGTCTTGTTGTTTTTATGCAGCTTCAAAGTATGCTGGTTATGTGAATGCATTTCACTTATGCAGTACGGTAAGCTTTTTAACACCAAAGTCCAAATGTCTACATGTAGAAACACTTTTTAGACAACAATTTAGTTAAACCGCGTTTTTGTAATGGATTGTGTCGCAGATGGGAAGGGTTATCCGGTATCGATACAGTCCCTATATAGAGCAGCAGACCTCTATACCAAATTGCAGCTCAAGTAAGCCATTAGACTCTAAAAGAATAAAGCTTTGTTGCAGTCTTTTTCATTTTCTTCAGAAAAGTTTACACTTTATATTGTTAAAACTCATTTGTATTTTTGACAAAAAATGCTAATGCATTATTATGATTAGTTTACAAACTATAGTGGGAGATTTACAAAACTAAACCATTTGAATTACGTTTCACAAAACTATTTCGAAATTACTTCACATAAACATTCAAAATTAAATCCAAATAAACCTTACCTACACAATATTACCTTCTTGATACTATACTCTAAATACTAATTAGCGAACCCAAATGAAAATAATTAAATTTTGATAATTTTTAAAAGGGTAAATCAAGCTTTTAAAATTTTGAGAATGTGTAAATATGTGAAAATTTTGAATTAGGTAGAGTTTTGTAAAATACCGGATGAAATGGTGTAGTTTTTGTGAATTTCTCTTTAATAATGTAATAAAACGTTACATTATATATGATAACAAATATATAAAAAATTCAAACTTAGTTATATATAAATAAATATAGTTAAAACATTATAAATTTAAGATTCATACACTCTATGACTACACATATAAATAATACATAAATTGTTCTCAATAATTTTCTTAAACCAAATGTTAATAATCAATAAAAATATTCACCGAAAACATAGTCATCATATAAAATAAACAAAAACACATATAAAAGTTCTAGAAACGGAAAATAACAAAATAGTTAAAATGCATAAGAGAAACTTAAAGACACAAAAAATAAATACGAAATAAAATGAAAATTTGTCAAAAACTCGATTAGTTTCTTTCTTTAAGAATAACATGATTTGAAGTAAAATTATAGAACAAAATAATTGTAAACAAAAAATGTGAAACAAAATGATTACAAAACACCAATAAAAAAACGATTACAGAAATATTGAATGATACAAAATGACAGATAATGATGAAATCTTTTACATAGAAATGAAAGAATATTCGATGAAAAATATCTAAGGAAATAAAAATAAAAATGACACTATATCGTGACTTAAAATAAGAATCACACAAATATATTAGAATTGTAAAATTGAAAATAAGAAATTGAAAAAACAAAAAAATATTCATAACTGATAAATTATATACTAACACTCTCATCTACATTTCATTAGACAAAAAAATCTTAAAGTTAATTTTGAAAATTAATAATTATCACAATTTATCACAACTAATAATTATATTGTACAATTCATACCAACACAAATGACGGAAAAAAATTAAACACTGTTCAACAGTTTTAAAAATAAATTTTAAACACAAAACTGTTTTAAAAATCAACACCAAGAAAACAATAAGAAATCAGCACCCGCGCATCGCGCGGGTTTTCCCCTAGTATTTATAGTTTCATAACCGAAAGTTTAATTGTTAAATATGCAGTTTTTAATTAAAAATTGGACAAAAAGGTAAAAATACATATAAAATAGTTAGTTTTCAAAAAACAAAAAAAGAAGGTGTATTTTTCAAATTTATTAAGGGTGAATCACAAAACTACACCATTTGAATTACATTTCACAAAACTACACCATTTCAAAATTATTTCACAAAACTACACCTAAACACTCAAAATTAAATCTAAATAAACCCTACCCACACTACCGTTCCTGAGTTTTGAAATTTTTAGAAGGGCCGCACTCTAAAGAGAAAATATGGGCCGATTTTACATTTTTTTAGAAAAAATAGGCCGCTTTTCATACTAATTTTTTTTTAAAAAAGGGCCGCAAGCACGGGCTTGTCCCGCTTGTGCTCAGGACCACCACTGAATTCCTACCCCCTTAATATTATACCCTAAACACTAATTAGCGAACCCAAATGAAAAGATTTTAATTTTTGTAATTTTTAAATGGGTAAATCAAACTTTTAAAATTTTGAAAGGATGTAAACTTGTGAAAATATTGAATTATGTGTAGTTTTGTGAAAGGAGGGTTGAAAGGGTGTAGTTTTGTGAATTCCTCAAATGAGTTATTTTTCAAAATTTCCCTTTTTGACCAGTAACAAATAAAAATTATCTGAAAATAATATTTTTAATTGAAAATATAGTTATATGTTCAGCCATTATTGTTGTGACAAAAAAATATTGTTAGCCATTTTTATATTTGTCCATGTTTTTTCGTGATTTAGCCAGTTCATTAATCATATATAATAAATAGCAAGAAATGTTGCTTATGTGTCGCGTGTAGAGAATTTGTAGGAAACTAAAGATTTTCTATTTTTATTAATATAATATTTTTTTAGGTGTATGATTATCTCTTTTAATTTTTAATAATTTATATCTTCACGTATTATTTATTAATTTAATATTTCGAAATTTCAATTATATTTCCTAAAATTTATTAATTTATTATTTGGAAAGTTCAATTATATATTCTAAAATTAAGGAATTTATATTTTTAATTAATTTATTATTTTGTCATTCGTTTATGATTAGAGAAATTCACAAAACTACACTCTTTCAACACTCCTTTCACAAAACTACACCTAATTCAATATTTTCACAAGTTTACATCCTTTCAAAATTTTAAAAGTTTGATTTACCCTTTTAAAAATTACCAAAATTAAAATATTTTCATTTGGGTTCGCTAATTAGTGTTTAGGATATAGTATTAAGGGGGTTAAATATAAAAATATAAATTATGAGAAATAAAAGAGATAATTACAAATAATTTTCAAAAATATTAAATTTATTAAATATTAAATAATTTTCTTATTTTTCTCTTTGGACGACACGTAGACAAAACTCCTTCCTAGTTATTATATATGATAAAATAATAAACCCAACCTCTGATTGTATTTATGAATTTTCAATGCAATGAGCTTTTGATTTCTTTTAAATTAATTCACATAATCCACAAAAAAATCAACAAGGCATTCAAAATTACAAATCATCGTCTTCTCTTCAATATAACTAATCCTAAAGTGACCTATGCAAAAAATATAACCGCGGACACAACAATCCCGACAACACCTCCTGTAGAAATCTTTTCTTCATCAGGAGGAGGAAGCGACTTGGGTTGAGATTGTTGAGACGGTACCGGAGATTTCGTGACACCAAAGGCACCAAGATATGCATAACCATCCCATCGAAAAAGCAGACCGGCCTACAAACGCTTCCACCCATTAACCCATTACAACAATTTTGATACTCACGCACACTTTCGCTAATACAAGTTTCACATTCCCCGGGAGATATCCCCGGAATACATTGCATAAGCGTGTATATAATCTCAGAACCATCTATCACAGGTGCTATTTCAGCCAGGTAACGAGTTCGACCAACTAAGGTTATCATAACATTCATAAGCGCGTCCCATGTTCTTGTATAGCTTGTAAGGTTCCCTTGGAACATATTAGTTAAGTACTCTGCTTGTGTCGGCTCTAAAACCATACGGTTAAAGAAAGAACTGTTGGAGTAGCGGACGAAACAAAGTGTTTCGTCCGCTCTCCAGTCCCATGAGTCGGTCTGGTTCGGACAGTTCTGTAATAAACCTGCAGAGGCAGGTTCGATACATTCGGAACATACCTTTGGATCGGTCCCTGGGATACATAGGCCTAACGCGTAGATTCTTTCGGGGCCTTGGCCGATAGAGACGTTGTAGAAGCCGTTCCGAGAACCGACGTTGGAAGCAAGAGTTGAGAGTACGATACGACGGTTTGTATCGTACGTACCGTTTGGTTCAAAAAATAGTGAGTTTCCACAATTTGGTGTTGCATAGACATTGCTGAGGCTAACGGTTAGGACAAAACAGAGGATTGGCAAGAGATTATCTATACACATTTTTTTGGTTAGATTTTAATTTTTTACTCATATAATTGTTGCCAATTTTGAACTTGAAATAAAAAAGAATAATATGAAATGTGAGTTGATTTCGTCAAAACAAGTTGCGTGTTTAGAGTTTTCATTAATTTTTTGGTTAATTTGCCAGTCAGCTTGGTAAACGTTTGAATACTAATGTACTAATATTTTATAAACGCCGTTTGTGGTTTGGTGAACGTTTAAATACTTATGTACTAATATTTTATAAACGCCGTTTGGTAAACGTTTGAATATTGATGTACTAATATTTATAAACGCCGTGTGGTGATGTTTTTTTTTATAGCAATTGGTAAACGTTTATTAGGGCTCGACTGTTTTAAACGCAATTGTTGCTGCTGCGGTTGCGGGAGATTGTTGAAGCTGGCGATGACGGTTAATTGTGTTATTAAGCGGTTTGTATGACTGATATAGTGGTTAAAAAATTATGCGTTTGCGGGACGTTTTTGACTGGTTGACAAACGTTTGCGGTAACTATTAAAACTTATCAAAATTATTTTCAAAATTACAAACATCACAACTATATTATATATCATCAAAATAACTAAATAATATAATATTTTAACTTGGTCTAAATGAGACCATACTTTTATCACTGGTTTTTAAAATAAAATAACACATTTTTTGTTTTATTACATTGCTTTGTTATTTACATGAAAAACATTTATTTTAAATTAATAATTAGATAATGGATCCATGAAGATAACAAATAAGTTATCATAAAGATTTTCTTTAATTTTTCAAGTAATTTTACGTTTTATTTTGTCTTATTTTTAATTATTTTTTATTGATTATTTTTAAAATATTGTTAAATTTTTACTTTTCTATGTTGTTTTTTTTATTTCTCATTATTTTATTTTTCTAATAATATATTATATTTTTCTATGTTAATTTTTGGGAGAATCACAAAACTACACCATTTGAATTACATTTCACAAAACTACACCATTTCAAAATTACTTAACAAAACTACACCTAAACACTCAAAATTAAATTTAAATAAACCCTACCCACACAATTCTACCCCCTTAATACTATACACTAAACACTAATTAGCGAACTCAAATGAAAATATTTTAATTTTGGTAATTTTTAAAAGGGTAAATCAAGATTTTAAAATTTTGAAACGGTGTAAATATGTAAAAATATTGAAATAGATGTAGTTTTGTGAAGGAAGGGTTAAAATGGTGTAGTTTTGTGAATTTCTCTAATTTTTTTATTTTTGATTATTTTTCTTATTCTGATTTTTCAAATTTCCATTTTATAAGATGTCTACGTATCAAATTTAATACACATGTCACGATCTGAACTAATCATTACAAATGTCACGATCGGATGAATTATAATTTTGCCTACGTGTCGAGCTCACGTAAAAGGCGCTCAGTTTTATATAATAAGATACATTGTCATACTTTTATCATCATTCCACTGGCTTTTATCATTTAATATACATTTTCTTCAATCTAGTTTTTTAATAGAGAAAATTACATCATGACACACTTTTTAAAACACAAATTACATTTTAGAGCACTTTTTGACATAGAGGCACTTTATTGTTATAAAATACTAAATTACCCATCAATTCATTTATTCTACATAAATTTCACAATCATTTTCTTTTTCATTTTTCTATTTTGCATTCTAATTTTAATTTTCTAGGTAACATAAAATAATTTATTTTCGTATATTGATTTATAAAATTTTAATATATATATTTTGATATCCACTTTTATATATTTTATTTATGAATGGATCAACATTTGTGGACAACTAGTCAATATCTAATTTTTTTATATATGTCCACATAGAATTGTACAAATATTCAAAGTATAATGGATGATTACTTATGTAAATCGATATATGATAAACAAAAAAATTATTGAAATAATATATTTTAGAATAAATTAAAATACATTTACGAAATTTTACAAAAGTATGTCTACATAACATAAAACGTATCCACAAGTTTTTGTACACAACGTTGAGTATCCACAACTTTCTGTAGACAACGTTGAGTATCCACAACTTTATGTACACAACGTTGTGTATCCACAACTTTCTGTACACAACGTTGAGTATCCACAACTTTATGTACACAACGTTGTGTATCCACAACTTTCTGTACACAACGTTGTGTATCCACAACTTTCTGTACACAACGTTGTGTATCCACAACTTTCTGTACACAACGTTGTGTATCCACAACTTTCTGTACATAACGTTGTGTATCCACAACTTTCTGTACACAACTTTTATGTACACGAAGGGTAAAACTATATTTAAAAAAATAAAAAGTGTAAAAAGTGTCTCATATCACAAAAGTGTCTTATTTTGATATGCAAGTGTTAAAAAGTGCTCCATTGTGTAAATCACTCTTTTTAATATATGTTGTAAGTTAACGGCCACACACGTTTCTTCGTCATCATAAATCAATTTCGTCATATATACATATATGCAAACGAGATGTGATAGTATAATAATAATAATAATAATAATAATCATATGTTGTTAATCTTTTTTTTGTTAATAATCATATGTTGTTAATCGTCAATTACTTTATACATTTTTCAAAGTTAGACGCCAAAAAAAGGTTATACTGCATTCGAAATCAAATGTGATTGAAACTAAAATTAGAGAGCTAAAATGCTGAAATTGAATGTTCTTGCAACAGTCTTTCGTATGATAAAAATATAATATGAAAACGCATGTAGAAAGGACTAATAGAGAATCAAGACAAAGGGCAATCAATGTGAACTTAATTTAGTTGATAGGGGGCATGATTAGAGGTGTCAATAGGGCCTTAAGCCCGCGGGCATGGCCCAATATGGAGCTTTGCGGGGCGGGTATGGGCATGTCCCGTGATGTCCAAAAAAATGCGGGTCTCGCGGACTCGGTCTGTTCGGCTTGCGGGTCAAAACAAGTAATGTCCGTTGCGGACGGCGGGTTTACGGTTGGTCCGCAAAAATAATTTAATTAGTATTGTTTTTCTTTTCCACAAGATTAATATAATTTTTATACATGATTTTGGAATATAAAATAAAACCTTTTATACAATATAAAAGGATTGAATACTTTTATTAAATTGTAAACCCTAATTCCTTAGAGGTGAACGTGCAGTTTGATATAATTTTTTCAAAGTGAAAAATTCAAAGTCTCAATTCTCAAAGAGACAAAGACTCAAACCATTCTCAACGATCAAGCAAGTGTAATGGTAAGTATTCGATTGTTCCATTTTATTTATTTATAACTTTGCTTTCCACCATTCTCTTAAGATATTTAATTATTCATAATGATAAATTATCAAGTCTGATTCATTCTTATTTTGACATAGACGTACATGTTATTTTTGTAAGTTTGATTAATTCTGTTTTGGACTTTTTATGTTTTGGATTTATTATGTTTACATAATCACATTTATATTGATTAATCTTCTAACTTTAAATTGTTTTGTACTTGTTGTTATAGGTTTCACCTGATTCGAGATCGATAGACTTGGAGTCTCAAAGATTCGTTGACGCTGCAAATGCTGAAAACGAGCGTAATACATTTGATGGAGCAGAAGCATTTGAGTTTTAAATTTATGTTTCGAAGATTCAGTTTTAGTTTTTATGTTTCTGTTCTTGATTCTCTTATATACATCAGGTTATTGGTTTTATTTTAAAGAGTTTCATGGTTTTATTCAAGTTTGAAAAGATGCAGAGTACGTATTCAACTATTAAAAGAAACAATTTTCAATCCAAAATTCAATAATGCTATTGATGGCAATTTTGAAACAATATTCTACAAAAGAATGTTATTTTTGAAATGCATGCGGGCTGGTCCATTAAACCACTAAATTTTGTGGGGCGGGTACGGACTAAGTTTTATAACCCGCGAGTTTAGCGGGTCGGACCGTTGCGGACAAAAATAAAAGAAGGTCCATCGCGGACGGCCCGTTTGGTCGCGGACAAGCCCGTTTGCCATTGCATGAACTTTACTATAAACTTTAAGGGGGTGTTATTCGTTATAGGATTTTAAAGGATTTGGAAATTCTGTGTTATTCAATTACTGATTTTGAAATCTATGTTTAAATTTTGTGTTATTAGTGGATTTAAAGGGTATTTGGAAGACAAAATTACAATGACTGAAATACCAACCTCAACCATGTTATTTGAGAATCTTTTTATGTATTTCTTTTCTATTTTGGATTTTATCTCCTACTCTCTACAAGTTATATAAGGATTTATATTTTCATACTTCCTGTTACCAATTTCACACATCATATTTATCAATCTCCTCATAAAAAAAACCATTTATAATTTAAAAGCAATAACAAATACAACAATTACTCGAAAAAATCAATAAAACCCAACATAAAAATATGATAAAGCATAAAAATCCAACTAGTAAAACATAAACGTCGTAACATATGATCCAATTGTAGCGTTCATCGAGAGACATGTTAATGAATACATCTTTCATTCCTTTTTGAAGAATTAATTTCATCGCATCGTAACAAACATGATCCTCCAAATTAGAGACTCTGTGATAGCTTCCCACAAGTTATTCTTCTTTTTCTTCTTCTCTTTGTTTAGCCTCTTGTTGTTGTCTTGCTTCTCTTTCTTTTATAGTTGTATTAAACAAACTGAAGAGTTTTTTCGGTGATTGTTGTCAAAGAATTAAATTATGTTTGAGTCTCTTCTACACCTCTTTTTGAATGATCCTCTACGTTGTTAACAAGATTAATTCTTTGTCTCTTTCTTAAAGGGAGTTTCTCTAAAGTGTCCTTTGAGTTTCTGTATATAGAAGTCCACAGTGTATCATATTAGGGACAAAATGTCCCACATCGGAAACTCAAAGGGAGGGGGCGTATTAGGGACAAATGTCCCACATCGGAAACTCAAAGGGACTTAAGCTAATATATAATGGATATGGGCCCCTCCACTTATCGCCAATTAGTTTTAAGTTAGAAGCCCATAATCCTAACATGGTATCAGAGCCCGATCCGATCACAGGCTTGACCCGACTGGTCTGCCTCTCTTGCCCAAACTATCCGAGATTAATGGTTAACGAGACCCATTATCTCGAGGGGGCGTATTAGGGACAAAATGTCCCACATCGGAAACTCAAAAGGACAAACACTAATATATAAAGGGTATGGGACAATCCACTTATCGCCAATTGGTTTTAAGTTGGAAGCCCATAATCCTGACATGGTATCAGAGCTCGATCCGATCTTAGGCCTGACCCGACTGGTCCGCCTCTCTTGCCCAAACTACCCGAGATTAATGGTTAACGAGACCCATTATCTCGAGGGGGCGTATTAGGGACAAATGTCCCACATCGGAAACTCATAGTCTTATAGACTAATATATAAGGGATATGAGCCCCTCCACTTATCGCCAATTAGTTTTAAGTTGGAAACCCATAATCCTAACATATCATACTCTTTTCTGACATTAATAGAATAATCTTCATCATTCTTTCCCCCAAGTCAACAAATTCGAGCATCGGTAGTTCGTCTAGTCCAATCACACTTTTTTCGCTCTACGTTCTTTTCAGATATAATTTTAAAACAAGAGTTTTTAGATTTTTTGTTTTGATATGATTTAGAAATCTATTACAGAATCCAGTTTGAAATCCATTTGTTTGATTTTGAAATCTATTAAAATTCAGTTTGTGATAAACGAGATTTTCACTCGTTCTTTCGAATGTCTTAATTGTAATATTTAAGATGTCAATCCAAATCAGGAGCAATCATTGTACTATATCTTGCGAGAAATAAACTTAGTCAAAGCAAATTAAAAGATGTTTTGTTTTGTGATTTTATGAAAGACTAACGAGTAAACGAAAACGAAATTTAAGAGTTGTAAAGATTCAATTTAAACGCTAAACAACCAGGTCGGGTACTTTAACGGGATTATCAACTTTCAGGTTTTTGATGTCTTTTAACAAAGGTAACTTTAAGGTTTTGAAATTTTTTTAGATCAATCCACTCTCGTGACAATGATCATTTTCCAACAAGTAAACTAAAACATATCTTGGATAATTTAAGTTTTAGGAAACATTAAGTTCAATTCAATTCAACCACTAAACTTATTAACACATATATCTCGGTTAAGCTAGGTTTAGTTATAGGATAATTGATCGGGAATCTTCACAAACCTCTCGGTTGTCAAGTTTCCCGGGTTCTATCAATTGAATGACCAACTCAATTAAAACATTAAGATCGTTACTCTAGATTAAAGTTTTATCAGGTTTAAATTCTAGACATCAATCAACCCTAGAGTTGATTCACCCTTTTCCCCCCAACCTAATTGTCTAAGGGGGGTGTATTGAAACGTAACTTTTGAGAGATTTTAATATTTTTTCAAATCCCTTGTTATTTAAATCTCTTCCCAAATCTTATGTTATTGGACATAACATTTGTTCAAAATCACTCAAAACACATTACAATCTCATGTTATTCAATCAAGGCTTTATAAAAATTATATCAAATCCCCTGTTATTCAAAAATTTGAAATCCCAACAAAAGAGTAGATTTTGAGAGACTTTAGATATCTTTTTAGTTAAAAACAAATATCATAAGGCTATAATCTTACATATGAAATTTGAAGTGATTTCAATCAAACTATTTTTTTCATCAATATCATCTCTTTTATTTTTCTCGTTGGCGTCTCTTCTTTGGACATCGTCCTCAATCAGTCACCACTCTCTCTTTCTAAACTCATTGCTTCCTAATCTCCGTTGGTTGTAGATTGCTCGGTCGCTTACGTCGACATCGATCCTTAAGCTTTTTCCTCACTAAACTTCTCAAATCGACGTCAATGTCTCTCAAAACAACCATCTCGGCCATCTCTTCGGTTTTAGTTTGTCTCCACTGAGAAAGCTCTTAGAAGCAAGTTCTTCGACCTTGGTAGAACAAAGCCTCTCCGGTGAGATATTCCCCGGCATAACGCTTTCTCTCAGCTTAGGATTGTTCTTTTCTTTGAGATTAAACAAGAGAGATCTTCCTTTTTCTTTGTACTTCTTGTTCACACCATATTCTAAAATTCCTTGAGAGACCGTTACCTTGTAAAAGCTCATCGCTTTAGAAAACGTCGTCGAACGGAGTTTTCTCTACATAAGATTCGTTAACATAACTCATCTTATTGTCCTCTTTTGAAGACAATGACGGCGTGAGATTTAATTCCTTTTAAACCAAACCTAAGGCATATACTAAAGATTTCCTTCCTCTTTGATCTCAAAGAGCATTTTTAGTTTGACGTTTGTTTTATTTTACAAGTTCTTAAGAAAAGATTCTTATCTAATCACATATAGAATTTTTTGTTTTATAAATTTCATCACAATCACCTTGCTTATCCTTTAGAATCTCCCTAAAGTCCTTGATCCAATACGCCCCCTAAGGGAAACTACTCACTAAACATAATTAAACGCAATCATGATTAAGAGATTAAGGGAAAGAAGAACTATGTTATTGGAACCGAAGTTTACAAGAATCCTGGTTCCCAAAATCTCAGAGAAAGCAAGAACAAAGTATGATAAAAGATAAAAAATAAAACTTAATAATAAGTCTAATATATAGAAAAACAAGTCTTGGGTCTTCCGAAAACGTCCTAAGTGGGCTTGGACTTATCTTTTCCTTTTTTCGATTGAAACCGAATTTTCCATTTATTTTCGTAGCCAGTATCGACCTGATTTGGTTGATACTCTTAGGTCGATATCAACCTGATTTAGTCGATATGACATACCGATAGAAGTAATCTGATTCTCCATATTCAGTATCAACCACCTTCCATAACACTACAAGAAAATGTTCATATCGTGACGAATTGTTGTGACTGTATTATACGAAAATGTGACGTAATTGTGAATGTCAAAATTTTGTAACTGTTGCGTCATTATATTGTGACATAATAATTTATGACACAAAAATGTTACAATTCGGTTCTAAATTGCAACAATATGCTTTTGTAATTAAATTGTGACGGATGTGTAGTCACATTTTCGTGAAAACTTTGTAACTGGTTAGTGACAATTTTTTTAATTGGAATTTGTGACATGATTGCAACCATTTTTTTTTATCATAAATAGATATGAATCGTGATATAATAAAATGTGGTAAATACTTACTTAAAATTGTAACAGTTTAGTTACATTGGGTTACTAATTTAATAATGTATAAAATTGCCTTAATTTGTAATGAATTATTTACAGTAATATATTATAATTGAATTCTTTTTTTTAGTTCTCTAATAATTAAAATAGAAATCTATAAAACAAATTAAAACAGAATTTATAAAAATAAAATAATACTAGGAAAGAAATAAAACTTTTCTTGTTTTATTTAATTAAAGAAAGACTATAGCAATACTTTTTAGATAATAATTATGTTTAATTAATGTTTATCTTTTTATAGAGATTATTTTCTTAATAAACCATCTAAAAATTAATCGTATAAACATATATATGCATCTATGAAGGAGAAATAGAAAATTAACAAAAAAAGATTTAAAAAATTAAATTAAATTATAAAAGAAGGGAAAAGAAAAGGAAACAAAACATTCTTAAACAAAAGGAAAAGATTGAGAAAATAATTATTTAAGAAAAAAGTTTGGGTTTAAAAACAAGTTTTTGGTTAAGGTTAATCACATCATCTTCTTCGACTTATCTTCCTAAGTCTCCAATTCTTCTAGGACTTATAAGATTTAATCTTTACTAGTAATTGTTCATACTTTGATATAGTTATATAAATATCACAACCCGGGTACGAGTTTTTGTCCAATATCGACATGTTCCAGTCGATATGACAGGTCGATATGGTGCTTTGTCGCCTTTTCTTCGCGTCTCGACCACATCTAATCGGTACAAGTCACCGATATGGTCGTTTTTGCCACTTTAAGCTCCTATTCCTCGCCTTTTGTCACTTTGGCACTCTTGAACCTGAAAACACATGAACAAAAACAAATGCAACCTATATGATACTATATGCAACCTAAATGTGTTAGTTCTTGATATGATCGTAAGATCAGAGGAGGACGAGCCAGCACCAGCATAAGCCATAACCCGAGCAAGAGCTAAGGACACTACAAGAATTATTCGCTATAGCAACGGACAAGTCTGTTACTACGACGTTTAATTCGTTGCTATTTCCTCTATAGCAACGGACAGTTAGGAAATAAATTCGTTGCTATAGCTTCGTTACATTTCCAAATTCGTTGCTGATCGTTACCAACTTTGTAACGACCAGCAACGAAAAGCAGCGAACGGTATAGTAACGAAATGTTTCGATGCTAATCTAGTCACGGATTTATCGTTACCATTTCGTTGCTAACATAGCCACAGATTAATCGTTACAACTTCGTTGCTAACATAGCCACGGATTAATCGTTACAATTTCGTTGCTAACCTAGCCACGGATTTGTCGTTACCATTCGTTGCTAGTTTAGCCACGAATAAGCCGTGACTATTTCGTTGCTAAATTAGCCACAAATTTACCGTTATTATTCGTTGCTAATTTAGCCACGAATAAGTCGTGACTATTTTGTTGCTAGTTTAACCACGAATAATCCGTGGCTATTTCGTTACAACTATAACAACAAATTATTCCGATACAAGTTTGGTTTTTATTTAAAAAAAATAAATCGAAAATTCTATTTTTTTTGTTTAGAATTTAAAACATTACTACTTCCAAAAGTACACTAACAAAATATAAAATTGTATCCAAATACTGAAATATGCAAAAGTACACTAAACAAAAATATCCAAATACATTATACAAAAAAGAGTTCAAACATACACAAAAGAGGCTTAGTCCAAGTCATCGATCAATTTAGGATCGAGTGACCTGCACCAACCCTCGAGTTCTGGATTCTGTGATGTTCCCGGTTCAGCAGTCGGAACATAACCTGGGAGTGTGGTCGAGGAGCCATTTACCTGAGGAGAGTGCGGCTGAGACGGTTGTGGTCGACGATTCTTTGGACCAACCCCAAGGGCCTCAAGAATCAGTTTTTGCGTCTCCAGAATTGTCTCCACGTTTGAGCAGACCGTCTCAACCTTTGTCTCCAACCCATCAACCCGCAACTCCATGGAGATGTTACGAACAAGAGAAGCTGGAGCTGGTTCGTTGGGGTCGACGTTTATGTCCTGAGAGCTCCCAAGGCCATAATATCTTCCCTTATTAGGCTTAACATGCTGCAACACAAATGAGCAAAGAACACAAATAAGCAAACAACAAAAATGAACAATTTTGTTAAGAATGTGTGTAAGGTAACAAACACATAAGCAAGATAAAGAACAAGCAATACTTAGAATTAAATCAATTCTCATTACCTGAAGATATGTCTTGTTAATAACCCGAGAAGGAATCGATTCCCCACCTGGACTGGCCGTAGAACCTGCAGCTTCAGCTGCATCGGCCGCAGCTGCCTCAACCTCTTTCACAATTGTCTCGGCTCGTTTGTCGATGAACGTACCATGTTTGCGTGTATGCGTCTTACGCACAAGCTGTGTGAATGATGGTGGTTCTCCTGTTTCGACCATCTACAAGAAGCACAACGCAACACATCAAAAACAGACCCAAACATCAACAAAGAATTCATATAACACTCATATAAAGTTGTAAAGAAACTAAACTAACTCATACAGAACTCATAATTAAACTTGTAACTTATATAACGTTCATAAACTAATCACTCATATAACATTCATAAACTAATAACTCATATAACATTCATACCTAATAATTGATTTATAAATAACAAACAATATACTAAATGGAAAAGGAACATACCATGTCATACCCTATTTTTGCAAAAGAGACTGGACCAACACAATGCTTGCTTACCCCTAAACCATCCGGATCAGATAGTCTGTTTGCAGAATTGGCGGTGGACCTACCCTAACATTCTGGTGTGTCCCATTGCTCTAACATCGTGATCCAGTGCTCCTCAGAGACGTACTTCGGCTTATTCCCTTGCGACTTCTTCTTGCTGATTCTTTGACTGATTGATAACATTGTCTCCTTCCTCCATAGATAGAAAACCAGACTATGGTGTGCTGGTTCCCAATAGTAATGTTGCTGAAAATAAAAGTGAAGGATTAGTTAGATATCATTACACTAACCATCACAACATAGTCTATCTATAAAATAAAAAAGTGAAAGGAACAAAACAAAGAAAAGATAGATACACTGACCACAAAATCCTGCCACCATTCTTGCACTCTCTCCTCGGGAATTTGGGACCAATTCCACCAAGGAGCCATGAAATTGTTCTGCCAAGTAGTCCGGACGTATTTCTTGACCTCCGGATCAATACCAAACCTGAAATATCCAAACAATATGAATAAACACAAACAAGAATACTAAGTTAAATATAGACTTGTGTGATAAAAAATTAACAAAAAAGATTAAATAATGACTTACCATAGAGCTCCATTTAGCTTCATTGGGTGGACGACTTGCTGGTTTCTCCTAGATGGAGCATTGAGGAGAGCTTTTATGCTCATTCCAGCAGCTCCTTGTGCAGCTCCTTGTGCACCAGCACCGTCTGCAGTAGCTGCGTGTGCAGGAGAGCTTTGTGCAGCATAGGCATTTGGAGAAGAGTGGGTTCTTTGCCTCTGTCCAAGAGCTCCCGGTGGAAAAGATGTTGGAGACTGAGAGGAAGAAGTTGATGCATTTCCTGGCGAATGCAGACGATGCTGAGAGTGAGGTTGAGAGTAATGAAGCTGTCCAGGTGGAGAACCAGTCCGTATCCTCTTAACACGGTGAGGCATATCTGCACAAGAAAGAGAAGTTAACAACAATAAGAAAACAATAATGAAAGACAAAACAAAATTTAAAGACATAAGCAACATAACAATAGCTAACACCAATCGAACAGAGGCTAATACCAATCAAACGAGGCTAACACCAACCTAAAACAGAGGCTAACACCCATCAAACCCGAATCTTAAAACAGAGGCTAACACCAACGTTAAACGAACATTAAACGAATCTAAGACAAACCCTAACACCAATCGAACCCGAATCGATGATAACTTGCATATTTTACATATTTTACCTTAGTTTATGCATTAGAATTAACTCATTTAGGCTGCATTTAGTATCATATAAGTTGCATTTGCATGTTCTTTCATTGTTTTCAGGTTTAAGAGTGCAATTATGGAAAAAACACAGAATTGAGACAAAAAGCGTCAAAAAGACACTCGTTGAAGATGTTTCCACCGTTGGATCTTTATGAAATTTTAACACAAGATAGCCACAGATGTTAGCTTTCATTTGGCGGTGGTTTGAGCTGATTTCAACGGTTAAATCTAAAGTTATTCCAATTTTCCTTCGTATCGGTTTGTTGTACCGGTTTGAGTGGCCGATATCAAGAAGAAAATTCATACCGGTTTGTTGTACCGGTCACACTTGGCCGATACAAACGAGAAAAATAAGGAAAAACCGGTTTTTCGAGCCGAAAAGGAAAAAAACGATTTCCTAAACCGATGGGGAACGTTTTGGTTTATGTTTTGACATTATATTAGGGTTTTTATTATGTTTTTTTGGAGGATCTCTTGTTTTTATCACTTTTGTTTTTGCTTTGGACAACTTGTGAGGTTTCTTGGTGATCCTTCTTTGGCCGCCTTTGTAATCTCCATCATCATCAATAAGAGTTTTCTTGAACCCTTATTCTCTTGTCTTTGTTTATGTTTATGTTTTCTTTGAATTTAATTGTTTTGAATTTCAATATGCTTAGTGGGTAGTTCTAAATAGACAATTGGGTTAGGGTAAAAGGGGATTGATTGAACCTAGGATAGATGATTGTCTAAAACTTAATTGATTATAAAACTTTAGTCTTTGGTAACAATCTTAAAGCCTTAATCGAGTTGGCCATTCGATTATTGAACCCAGGAAACTTTATGAATCGAGAGATTATAAAGGTTCCTGAACAATTACCTTAGAACCAAGCCTAGCTTAACCGAGAGATCTGTGTTAATAAGCTTGGTGGTTGAAATTGATTTGTTCTTAAAGTTTCTCGACGATTAAACTATCCAAGATATTGTTTTAGTTTAATTGTTGAGAAAAGGATCATTGCCACGAGAGTGGATTGATCTAAAATCGTTTTCAAAACCTTAAAGTTATTTTTGTAAAAGACAAATTGAAATCTGAAAGTTTAATCACCCTTAAAACACTTTAACCTGATTGTTTAGCTTTTAATTAATTTTTTAAAAACTCTTAATTCAAGTTTTCGTTTTGTTTGATTCTCGGTTACAAATTCATTCACCAACAACCTTTTGATCACGCTTAAACTAAGTTCGTTTCTCATAAATTCAAGTAAATTGTTTGCTCCTGATTTGGTTCGACATCTTAAGTACTACGATTAAGATATTAGATTGAACGAGGGTAAAATCTCGTCTATCAATCGAACCTTAATCGAACCCCAAACGAAATCTAAAGCTAGATCGCCGCGTGAGAGAAAGACAGAGAGAGAGAGATAGAGTGATTGAGAGAGATAGGGAGAGATCCTAACCTTCTTGTGTATGAACGGAGGTGAAGAATCGCCGGTGGAAATCGCTAGGAAAGTGAAGAACCGTCGGGAAAGTGATGAATCGCCGGGAAAGCGAAGAATCGCCGCCCAAGAAAAAGAGAGAGTGAATAATGGAGAGAAAGAGAAGGTCGCGTGACATTAGGTTTAATATTTTAGCAACGAAATAAACCGTGGCTATTCGTGGCTAATTTACTTTATTATAATTATAGCAACGAATAGTCACGATTTGTTTCGTGGCTGTGCCTTAGAAGTTTTTTCCATTTCTGTTTTGATTTAGAGTTTAATTGTATCGAACAAAGTTAGTGACAATTCGTTGCTGAATTATGAAGATAGCCACGAAAAGTGACGAACTATTTCGTTGCTGCGGTTTAGGGGTTGGTTGCAACGAAATTATTTAATGCTATTCACGGTAAGTGTTTGCTAATTATTTAAATTAGCAACGAATTGCAACTGATGTAAGTCGTTGCAATATTTTCAAAGTTTAGGGTATGTGTTTTTTTACATAAAAACCATTTCTAAAAACTTATGATTATTTTTAAACACTAAAAATCTATAGAAAAGGTTTTGACTTTTGAAGTTTTGACAAAATAATGAATATATATAAATTTAGGGTTTGATATATACATAGTCAAGTATTTTATGTAAAAAATGTTTGTATAAGATAATATACTTTTGAACAATGTATAAGTTTTAAAAACTTCAAAACATTTTAAAACTACATAAAAATTCATGATAATTAAAAAATTAATATATATACATTTATATGAGTTTTAAAGCCAGAAAATAATCATATATATGAGTTTCAAAACCACATAATAATCATATATATAAGTTTTTAAAACATTCTTATAACAACAAACAACATCATACAACATCAAAAATAAATAAACTTCATTATTACACATCTTCGACATCATCAGAAGAATCAGAATCTTCAGAAAACTCATTAGGATCAAGTTTCTCTTCGTCTAAAGGATAAGGATAAACATTGTCAAAATCAGCAGGATCTTCCACGGCATGCGTTGTAACCCGAACCATTGCACTAGGCGCAACAATGTGGTCGATTGTATCATCTTGCAACGCTAACAGAGCATTTTCAGAAGTTTCACGATATCCTCTTGGCACCACTTTAGTACACGCCAACCAATCATTTGACGCGCGCCCAACACGTGGATACGAGATGAAACAAACTTGGTCACAATGACCACGCATAATAAAAGGATCGTATTTTTGGTACCTTTTACGCGAATCTACATCAGCCACACCAGACGGGTGTTTACGCAATCCCGAACCTTCAGTATTATCAAACCATGTGCATTTAAAGACCATCGCTTTGAGTCCAGCGGCACCATGATACTCAATCTTCATGATTTCTTCTATAAGTCCATAATAATTCATATCCGTTGTACCACGAACACAAACCCCATAATTTTGTGTTTTCTTATTTTGACCGTGTCTTTGACTGTGGAAATGGTATCCCCTAGTAAAGTACATAGGCCACGAAGTGAAATTGCGCCTCAGACCTTTAATAAATTCCAACATCCACAAAGGAAATTCATAATTCTGAGATGCTTCATTAATCTACAAAATGTTAAATAAATTAGTAGCCATAATATTACAATAATTATATGATATATATGACAAAATTAAATCCAAATATTATAACTTACATAGTCTTTACACCATTGTGCATAATGGTTGTCTTTAGCATTAATCATTGCATCACTAGTGATATCAGGAATACTAAGCGTCATCTGCTCTTCAAACATCCTGAAACAAGAGAAAAATTTAATTTAGATGTTACAGTACTTAAATAACTTAATTATCTAAATATCTAAATTTATACTTCTCATATGGAACAAATTCTTCACAGTTAAGTAACAAAAACGTTTGAAGCACGTTATAATCTTCATCATTAAACCAACCACTTGTATTTTTCCTTGTAACCCGTCCACTGTGATATAAGATATTTGGCACCTCTGCATCATAGGTAAATCGAATTTCTCCAGGACCACTATAATCTGAATCACGAAGAAGTTCTGTGTTTTCGTAATAATTGGTTGCCACATACGAAATCTCTTCTTGTACACATTGTGCAACAATGGAACCTCCAATACGAGCTTTATTTTTAACCTTTTTTCAAATGATACATGTACCTCTCGAAAGGATACATCCACCTGTATTGGACCGGACCACCCAATACAGCTTCATCCGGTAGATGCACGTGTAGATGTTCCATGACGTCAAAGAACGATGGAGGAAATATTTTCTCCAAATTGCACAACTTCAAAGCGATATTTGCCTTCAAAATTTCCACATCCTCTACCCTTAACATTCTAGCAGAAATATCCCGGAAAAAGTGCGATTTCTACATATGTACATAAAACATATATAAGTATACGATACAAAAAATATTACTCATCTATGTAAGAAAATAGTATATACCTGAAATGGCTGTGTGGACATTTTTCGGCAAAAGTTCTACAAACGCATTTGGGAACAAGCGTTGCATAATGACATGGCAATCATGACTTTTTAGCCCATACAGTTTTCCATTGTTTTCGTCAACACATCGACTGAATTTTGATGCATAGCCATCAGGGAATCTAATATCCTTTTTCAACCATGCCAAAAAACTATTCTTCCCTTGATTGGATAATCTAAAAATTGGAATCGGAATACTCCCATCGTCATTAATCTCCAAATCTGGTCTTTTGCATATCGCAGGAAGATCCATTCTAGATTTGATATTGTCTTTTGTCTTCCCTGGTGCATTCAAAATCGTGTTGATAAGATTATCGAAAAAGTTTTTCTCGATGTGCATGAAGTCTAAATTATGCCTCATTAACGTCTCCCAAATTTACCGGAATATCTTCTAAGATTCCAACGGGTACCTTCACGGATCTATCGGCCAACACCAAAGAGATCTTAGTAGGTTGGAAAGAAGAAAGGCCAAGTTGTTTAACAACAGATAAAGGCATAACGTTGACCCTAACCCCTAAATCGCATAAGCACTTTTCAAAGATCAAAGGACCAAGAGTGCAAGGAAAAATAAAACTCCCTGGATCGCCAACTTTCTTAGGAGAATGGTCCTTCTGAATGATCGCGCTGCACTCTTGTGAAAGCTTCACCGTGTCTTCCAAGTTTTTGGACTTGTTTTTTATGGTGTCTTTCAAAGATTTGGTGGAGTGAGGGACTAGCTTGAAAGCGTCAATAAGAGGCATGGGAGTTTTCACCTCGTTTATTTGCTTCTTTAGCTTAGCTCTAAAGTACTCCTTCAAGAGTTTCATCTTGGCTCGACCCGGAAAAGGAAGCTTCACCGTGTCTTCCAAGTTTTTGGACTTGTTTTTTATGGTGTCTTTCAAAGATTTGGTGGAGTGAGGGACTAGCTTGAAAGCGTCAATAAGAGGCATGGGAGTTTTCACCTCGTTTATTTGCTTCTTTAGCTTAGCTCTAAAGTACTCCTTCAAGAGTTTCATCTTGGCTCGACCCGGAAAAGGAAGCTTAGACACGAAAGTAGACGTCACGTAGACGGGCTTCTTCTTTTTCTCGGATTTCTCCTCACTATCGGCCATGTGTTTGGCCGATATTGGTGGTCGGTATCGGCCACCTGTGGTCGATATCCCTGGTCGATACGAACTCTCTGTTTCCTTCTCCTCAGTATCGGCCATGTTTTTGGCCGATATTGGTGGTCGCTATCGGCCACCTGTGGTCGATATCCCTGGTCGATATTGACCTTATGTTTCTTTCTCATCACCGATTTTCTCCTTTGCCACTATCTCAGGGTTCTCGTCGTTAACAACTGTGTCTTCTGGCTCTATCGAGTGGTCCACCCCCTCACCTTGTTTCGCATTGTCCTCAATGAGATCGCTTGAAAGCATTTGTGTACCACTACTAAGTTCTATGCAGTTGACATACTCTCTAGGATTGGCTTCAGGTTTACCCGGAAGTTGGCCCATTGATCGTTTAGAGGCCGAGGTAATTTGAGCCACTTGATTATCCAAGGCTTTCAAGTGAGTACTCAAGGTTTCGAACTTTGTATTGAGATCATTGTACGAGTTTTACACCTTTGCATGAATCTCCTTCTTAAAAGTGTTGAACTTCATGATACTACGGTTTTGACCCTCGAGGATTTGTTTCAAGAGTTGAGTAGTTTGATCACCTTGGGGAGCTGGTGATGAAACTACTCCTTGAGCAGCGGGAGGATGGTTGTAACACGGTGGTGGATTAAGTGGTGGTCTCGGTGCATATTCTCCTTGGTTGTATTGAGGTTTACCTTGGTAACCTCCTTGTTGTGCTTGAGGAAAGACCTGATCCTGAGGGTTAGCTACGTTGTTGTTGCGGTAGGAGAGGTTTGGGTGTTGAGATGCCAACCGTTTTGATTACCCACGTAGTTTATCTCCTCCTAATTTCTATCGAGTGGGGGAACTTGTTCTTCTCCACTTCCTACGAAGTTGATCCCCACTTGTTGAGACATGAGTAGCTTATCAAGCTTCTCATTCACCGCTTTGATCTCTCTCTTGAATTGCTCATCAGGGACAAGAAAATTGTATCGGTGATTGAGGTTTTAGATATGCTTAGATAAGATTCAAACAAGTCGGAAGGAGAGCAGCGAATTACCGAGTG
Source organism: Cochlearia excelsa (assembly GCA_963556525.1). Classification (NCBI taxonomy): domain Eukaryota; kingdom Viridiplantae; phylum Streptophyta; class Magnoliopsida; order Brassicales; family Brassicaceae; genus Cochlearia; species Cochlearia excelsa. The sequence continues at coordinate 1,050,552 of CAUVZT010000022.1, forward strand.
GAAGAGGCTTTGTCTTGCACTTATTATCCTAGTAGACGGCGTTGTCGTATGCAGTTCAAATGACAACCTGGTGACAAATAAGTATGTTGAGATGCTTCATGATATTGATTATTTCATGACATTCCCTTGGGGTCGAGTATCGTTTAAGGAGACAATAGAACGATTTGGTCCACGATCCGGAGTGGATGATCCAGTCCATGAGTTGAAAGCTCGTCTTCAGCAGAAGACAAGCGTATGTTTCGGGTTCCCCTTGGCAATCCAATTACAGGTACTTGAATCTGTTGACGCCATCTGCCAGAAGATGAAAAAACCAAATGACATGCGTAACTTTATTGAAATGAAGACTGAACATATTGGTGGAACTATTCTACTCCGGGTCGCCGATGTTATTGACGCTGAATCAGAAAGAGATGTAAGTTTGATTGTGTAGGGCTGTATTTTTTATATATTTTAGTTAGGACTGTATTTTGATAGTTAGGATTGCATTTTAATTAGGACATTGTTTTCCTCTTTGTGATGACGATGGTTTTATTTCATGATCCAGATGCGTGTACAACACACTTTGCAACCCCGTACTCCACTAGTTGAGGATGATTTTGTATGGGCCGATGAGAAGGAGGACCCCAAAGTTGATTTTATGATGTCGTTGATCAATGGTGGTCATGTCTTCAAACCAGAAGATAGGGGAGGGGGTGATTCTTCTCTGCCTGAGGTACGTCCTAACACATCCTTGCACCCGCGTCTACTTCAGAACCTCATACATCAAAGAAGAGATCCTAACCAAAACAACAAGTGAAGGCGAAAGCATCGTCGAAAAAACCGTCGGCAGCGTCTTCCTCTTCTATCCCAGACAATGAGAAATCTGATTTACTTTCATCACAACAGTGGGTTGCAATGAAGGAGTGGATGTTAGAGCAAAACCAGTTACTTCGTACTGACATCATTAAGGATGTTAAAAAATTACTAACAACTATTCCATCCTCCTCTGTCCAAGGTGTTAGAAGGTCTAGTAGGAAACGCAAAAGAAATAAAACTACAATAGAGTTGTCTTCATCCTCTGATTCTGAAGTACAAGCCAACGAAGGTGATGCTCCAACATTTGATTCCCCTCGTCAAGATACGCAGGGATGGGAAGATTACGACAATGCTTACACCATAACCAAGGATATTAACAGAACAGAGAATGCAGGGGTCAGCAGCCAGGTATATTTTCCTGAACAAATGACACGTGAATTTTGTATATTGAAATATGGTTCTATACTAAATTACACACTAACTTCGAAACATGGTTATATCCACCATATGACAGCACAACGATCCATCCGGGCAAGTCCCGGACGTACTGGACCAGATGGGTGAGCGTACGGATGATCCTTCTCAACGCAAAGAAGATACAATAGACAACACAACAGAGAAGACAGAGAATGATCCAGCTTCTGGTCCCCAGGTATATTATCGTAAATTCAACGGTAGTCATAATTTATGGAGCTCGTAGTTCCAATTTGTCATCAAACTTATTCCAGGTCCGCACACAGTCTCATATGTCCCCGGATGCTCATCATCCGCCTGCAAAAGGTGCGACAGTACAACCTATTCCGGATGAACAGCGTACCCGGGATGAACAGCCTATCCCGGATGGATTGCCTACACCGGATGAGCAGCCTAGCCCAGTTGAACAGCAAGTGTACATGACTATCCAGGTTGAAAAGCCTGTCCAGAGTGCCCCGGATGTTGTTCAGAGGGTGGAAGTGCAAATTCCGGATGTAGAAGACCCGGATGTTATGATGCCGGATGTAGATGATACTGGTGTATTTAATACGGGTGTCCAGCAGGCTGATGTAGATGAACATGAGGGGGTCACGACGGATGTACCACCTACACACAGGCAAGCCAACATGGCGGAGGTTGAGACGGAGGCCATGGAAGAGGACAATGTACGTGACACGGTGGACGATACCACGATGGACAATACTGCAGATGGTATCTAGGTAAGTTTCCAACTAGATGACGTACAATTATATTGGTGTACAAGTTGTATTGATTAAATAACTTTCCTATTTTTTGGCTTTCCAGACTGGTGATAATGAAGTGTTGAGCCCTTGTACACCATCACCCTCTGTTCCTTTGACTGATGATCCTAAGGACGCTTTACACGTATTCGGAAGCGATCAAGGTTTCTTGAAGATATTGATTATACAGCTGATCCTAGGTTGAAGAACCTGATTGCTTCCCGCACCAAGCCACCAGTGTACAAACCCATTCCTGATGAACCAGATGAGACAGAGTTTTCCACATTTATGGCTCTTCTTGCTGAACAGAAAGATCAGTAAGTTTTTATCCAACCCTATGATTTTTGTATTAAGATTTTAATGATTATTTCCTTAAAAAGTATTTTCCTTTATATAGATCATATGGCATTTGCACTAGACATAACGTGTCCAACGGATTATTCATGGATATAGCAACAAAGGATGTGTTGCTTTCTACAGAGGTTTGAATTATTAAAAATAAATGTTGAAACATATGTTGATTATTTTAACTTTAATTTATAAATGTTTGCAGCATATGCAACTTATAATATCAATGCTGGTGAGACAAAGATGCAAATCCCTAGATTTGAGGCGTTCTGTGATACTTGATCCATGGTTCGTTTGTCTGCTGCAAACAATGTATGAAGATTTCGAGAGATGTGATGCACCTGATGCGTTTGATTGGGGGGTCAACATCAAAGCTTATGTTACGGGGAAGACAACAGGGAAGTTAATGAGGTCAGACTTTGTGAAACATGTCGACACTATATATGTGCCAATGCAATGGGGTGAACAGAAGTGGGTAGGCCTCGTGATTGATCTTAAAGAAAGGACAATTATGATCATCAATCCATTGGTTGATGAATTTTCAGATAATTTCATTGCTTCCCAACTTGGTGTCATCACAAAACCCTTCCAGCCCTTCTCAAAAAGTTTTGTGGAATTACCTCAACGAAACCATTTGCCATCAGGTGCCAATCAGTGAGATACGCGGTTGAAGGTAATAATGATTCTGGAATACTTGCAGCAAAGTTGCTCGAGATGCATGCGTATGGCGATAAACTTACCAATGTTCCACAGTTCACTCACGGATTGGTGACTTGCATCCGCAAAGTTTATGCCATGGATGTGTACGGGGAATTTGTGGGTGGTCCGAAAGCTGATTAATTTTTTATTATGAACTATTGTTATGATTTCTGAATTTGTTCTCTTCCCCAGTTTCTAGTTTTATCTTAATTTCCAAATTTAAGACTTTTGCGGATTTGTTGAAACTTTGTTTCCCGTTAATGATTTGGTTTTGAAATTATCCGGATTTGTTGAAACTTTGTTTACCATTATTGATCTGGTTTTAAAATTATCCGGATTTGTTCTAATATTATAATTTTGTTTTCGATCACTACACGGACATATTTAATAATACATACCATAAAAAATTAACAGACATTTGAACATCCACAAACGATTCGGGTGGATGTTTGAAAATACGTCCGCATGATTTGGTGGATGATTTAGAGCATCCAGCATACATGACGAGCAAGCCAGTATAGTGAACAGTCTTTGCAGGGGATATCATTCGGACCATATGCTAGATAACAAAGTGCAAAACATTCTGGATAAGGGATTCGCGGATTTGCAGGGTAGGTGAATGTATCTTCGCACAAATTTTCTCTTTCTGGACCATACAAATCCATTGCATACTTGAGCTCGTATCCGTACTCCCTTGCTTCCTCTGAACCTAAATCGAAGTGTTGATCATTAAATTGTATAAGGTAATGAACAACCTCATTAACCTCACCAGCACATATGGAAAAAATTTCACACGCCAAAGTAGCTTCAACATGACGTGGGACGATATAAGACATCGTTTGTACGACCCTACAAATATCTTTTTCGTGACAGAGCAAGCGTAATCCCTCGTAGTAGATTGCATCTGGGTTCCCAGCTGAAAGACACCTTTCAAAAAAAAACCGGTGAGAACCACCAATAGATATATCATCCGGATATCTTCACAAGTCGTACGTACTGGCGTTGTACAATACAACTGGTTGATACACCAAATCTCTTCCGGATTTGCCCGCTCTTAGGATTGGCCCGAGAAGCATCCAATCTTCTTTTCCAACTAGCTTAACAATATGAATGAGTAAATCTTCTGGAAGAGTTGGTAGAACCATTTTTAGACAACCCAAGTATTTGAAGGAACTATATTTAGACAACCCAAGTATTTTTAGACGACCATTTTCCAACACTACTATTTATTATTTAGTGGCAATGAGCGAACACACATTTATATATTAACATGGGGGTTTCTGAAAAAAGTAAATGTGACGTGACAGACGTGTTATTTAATATTTAATTTCTCACTTTATTCACATACATATTGACAATATTAGGTTCAATATTTACTTCGGAAGATGGTCATATATATCAACATATATTTAGTCGTTGATATTGTTTCCCACCATAACAACAAATATGTTTCACTCTGACTTATTGCCTCCACCGCCTACTCCCCACATGCCTCATGAAATCATAGAAATAGTAGCCAAAAAACTAGGTGATGAAAACTTTGGCTTCCTTGGGCCGATGATTCTATCATCTAAACGTTTCAACAAAATAGTATTTTCTGATGATATTCTTCGTACTTCAAACATAATGTTCCTTTGTAGAGCACCCTCTAAAATCATCGAAGGTATGCAAAAAAAATATTTAATGTTAATTGTAATTTATATTGTTTTTGTTAAGGCAAAATTTTGGTTTTCGAAATTAGGGTCACAATGGAGAAGTTTCTTTACGAAATGTGTACGTGCTGGAAAAATCGATGCCATCTACTATGAAGCAATCAGGCTGATGACTTTATCACATGATGTTCTAGGGTCTTTGCATTTACTTGAACCAGTTGCACGTTCGGATGACAGGTGTGCTATTGCCTATGCGATGTTCCTTATCTGTGTTGGACGTGGTGACCTATCCGGGAAGTTCTTTGAATATGTTTTCAGGTACATTGCTCATCCTTGGTCGGCTTACATGTACGAGTTGGGTGAAGAACTTGTTAATAATCTTTTTCTCTTCAACCCTCCGGATGAAAACACTTTCGCTCCAATTTGGGATTTTCCTAATTGTCCATCGATTAGACGGCCTACTTGTATGATTTTCCACGGCGCAATGAGTTATTGCGAAAGTTGCCAGATATACACTTGCGCTTTAAGAATTTGCGAATTTACGTAAACGTCGTAATGTTTTATCCTCTGTCCATCGTTAATAAGAAAACAATGAATCGTTAATGTATGTCTGGGGTACACCCTTCAAATGTTGAATTTAAAATTTTAATCGACCTTTTCGATAAAACGTATCAGTTTTCGTTATCATACCGTGTCCATTTACCTGACCGTACTTTATGGAACATATCGACATTCAGGAAAAGTATATTTGAGCTAACTAGTAAACGAAATAAATTTAAGTTATTATATTGAAAATTAATTTAAGTTATTAGTAACCGGATTTAGTATTAGTTACTAGTTAAACGTATATTTCTCTCTAATCCCCTTAAATAGTAATCGGACTTAATTATAGTCAATAAAGTAAAGTTAATGAGCTTATTTTGTTTAATAAAAAGTTACAACACTGACACGTAAACCTCTACCCCATGCCACTAACTATGGACTTGTTTTAGTCTATTGACATATTTTAGTCTACACTTACATAGACCTTTTTCGGTTAATTAATTGTTTTAAATGAATCTTACACAAAACCACTAACAAAAAATTAGTCACACCACGTCTTAGTTACTAAGTTTAATTTACTAACTCTTACTCTCAATCAAATCATACTATCGATTATTGTACAAAATATTTGACCGACCCACATATGGTTGTTTACTTCCTACTTTCGATTATTGTAAAAGATATATGGAAGATATACTACGTTGATTTTTGTTGCGGTTGTTAAATATATATCAGAGATTAACACCTTCAATAAAAATCTAAATACTAATTACACACCAACAAATGTAGTTGAGCCATATTATGATGAACATACATGGGTAAGTACGTGTAATGTTTGTTTCATGACAAGGCAACTTACAAATTACAACACACACAAAAAAACATCCATTCATTATGTCTTCGATACGACCTTATGGATACGATATGACCTTAGTAAAAACATCCAAAATTATTACAAAAACGATACGACCTTAGTAGGATGAACAAAAGGTAATTTGGTATCGTCTCCCGACTTCATCCTAATGGATTGTTGCAAGTGGCCCTGTTGTGGCCAGTTCCTCCACATCGTGAACATTTATTGGGTTGCTGAGACCTTTTATCCCCTGTTGTAATATGAAAAATAATTATAATACAGTCGAACAATCACGTCTCAAAAATGGTTATATTAAGTAGTATAACTTACACAATACTCTGCTGGATGGTGGATCCTTAACTTAGGCGGTCGTCCAGGAGGTCTTTTGTCCTTGGTGGAAGTAGATACAACGCACGAACGTGTTCAGGGACAGATACTTCCGCAGGGTCTGGCAACAGATATACTACGCCTCGTACGGATTGACTCCAATACTTCTTCTTCTGTTTAGCATGTACAAACAGTCGGAATTCTAAACCCCGTACATCCGCAGCAGCCATTGCGTTCTTGCATGGCATTTCTAAGTATTGGAACTCACCAAAACTGCATTCTTTTTTATCCAAAGATACATGTTTGGTGTCTCTATTCCCACCTTGTACCTCGAAATCCATAGCCCCTACAGGGTGTGCTTCTAAACGGACCGATTTCTTGTAACGTTTGATTAACTGATTCTCCACTGCTATCGGTATATCTCCCACCGTTCTTGCGATTTTTTTCCTTCGTGCTTCAAACAACCTCCCAACCAACTTTCTTACAAATTCCAACAACGCAATGACAGGGCTCCCCCTCGCTGGTAACAACGCTTTGTTCAATGACTCAGCAATGTTTGAGGACATTTGATTGTACCTTTTTTCCTCTAAAATGTACACGGGACCAATTTTGTACACCGATGTTTTCCAAATATTCCCAGCATTTAGAGTTTCTTTGCTTTATCCTTTCGTACTCTTCGTTGAAATCCTTGATCCTAAACCTTGTCCCAGCACTCCACACAATAGGTGCAACGTTCCCCTTCCTATAGTTGTTCTTGACGTTTCTTTTGATGTGGACGAGGCAAAATCCATGGTGAGCCGTAGGATAAACTTCTTTCAAACTTTTAGCAATAGATGTGTTCCGATCAGAAACAAATGTCACATCTTCTGTGTCTTTTATCGTCTCCTTGAGTTTATCAAAAAACCAATTCCAAGATGCATCGTTTTCGCTGTCCACAACTGCAACTGCAATTGGAAAAATTTGGTAGTTTGCATCCTGACAGCTTGCAGTGAGTAGACATCCGCGAAATTTACCAAACATGTGTGTTCCGTCCACCACTATTACCTTTCGAAGGTACGGTAACCCCTGGATACTTGCGCTTAGGGACATATACACGTATTTAAATCGGTCGTTGCCAGCATCATCTTTTTGGGTTTCTAGATGGTACATCGTCCCGGGATTAGCAAGCTGCAACAAATACAAGTAGAGTGGCAACAATCTGTATGAATCCTCCTCCGTGCCCTGGGTTGACGCAACAACTAATTCCTTTGCCTTCCATGCTTTATAGTACGAAACTTTCACTCCGTGGTCAAGCCTTATTGTCTCCGGGAGGTCCCTAGCCTTTGGTGTACAATAATCTTTTGCATATTTGGCTCTTAATAACGCCGCCAATACTTTGGTTGTTGCGTGTTTGGAAAATTTGCGTCTACTTTCTGAGCTACAAACGTGATCAAGCTTTACCTTACTCACTTCATACTCATCCGTATCACCAACTTGATGAGCATATACGCGCCAATCACAGCTTTCCCGTTCGGTACAGACGGCTATCAAATATTTTCCGTCAAACTTTGAATACTTGAAACTAAAAATCCGATTGATTGCATATATCGCTAGTGCAGTTTTGAAATCTTCTCTCGTAGCAAACGTCTTACCCCTGAACATTTCATCGTCTTCTCTAGTTCCTTTGACATCTCAATCTCCACATCATCTTCAAACATCGGTTCCGGATCTTCATAACCATAAACCTCGTCCAGCTAATTCCTTGCTTTATTCTAGTTGACAAATCGTCTTCAATTGTCCCCACATTGTTTGGTACACTCGTCTTTGTTTTTTTCCAAGATGGTGGAGGTTCTTCAAAATCATCGTCGTCGTTATCTTCTTCTGAATATATTCTTGGCCTATCATTTCTAACAAACTCATGCATTTCGTCCCAAATGTAGTCATCCTCCTCTTCATCGCCCTCAGAATCATATATATCGTCATGATATATATCATCTTCGTCTTCATCTACTGCAACGTTGCCAACACCACCCGCCGTAAACCCATCTTCTAACGTTTCAACAAACGCTACGATTTGTGAATCGGATATATCATCAAAGGCGCCCAATTGTTCTACGATATTGTCCATCTTTGTTGGACTACGGATGACATTGTCTTGGTCTTGGCTACTGGATAGTGGATATTGTTTATCATCAATATACGGTTGGCATGTGTCCACCGTCTTCGAACAGTCGGGGTCATCCGGTATCTCTTGTACATCTGGATAGTTTAAATCCGTCCGCTCTACATGGGCCAATAGTGCAGAGAAAGAATGAGGTTGTTTCTGAACAACATTTGTTGGCATGCTCAAAACGTTTATGTTCCGTTTCTTGACCCCACTTTCTGACCGGATGAACACAAGCTCGCCGTCCACTAATTGTTTAAACGTAGTAAACAAATTTACACATTCGTTGTCCATAACGAGTGATTTGAAAGTTGCGAAATCCTTATCGTTTGCTATGAGTGTTGGGCTGACATGAACATCGTTTCGTCGCGCCAAAATATCATTTATCCAGTACGTTAGCTCCACTTTTTTGGTTTCTCCAAACATAGCAAATGTTTCCCTGACTCTTATTTCCAACTCACTAAACATGTTGATCTTGCCCATCCTGAGGTATCTGCCCAGACACTCTCTGTTTGTTTTGAAGTCCCATTCACCAGTACAATAAAGTATCCATCTCCCTTCTTGTACAATGACGATATCGTCCACTACAAAAAAAAAACACATGAGCGGCTAAAACTCATAGAAAATAGAGCACGTACAACCAAAAAGAATACCTTCAAGTTCCATCGGCGAAGTCGGTACCTCTGTTATGGCTGGTTTTTTCTGAACTTATATCGTCTCCTTACTTGGTGACAATATAATTACTACCAACATATAAATAAGAATACAAGTCTTTTTATATATATCATCATCACGGACGCTTTTGTATTCGCGCTTTTGTGCGGATGTGACTTAGTGTATATTTTAATAATAATAATTTACCTACTGTATTGTGATTTGCATGTTTAAATCTTCGAAATTGTCCATCAAATATGTTGTATCCAACGTAAACAAAAGGCCCAAATTTGTTGAGCCCACTAGTCTATTCGCATTAAATTCTCTGTTGACACTCTCTCTCCTCATTTAATTCTCTGCGATATGATTTGCATCAACATATTTTTTGGATTTTAAAAGTAACTTTTATATGTATCCACGCATATACATATATCGATTGTATATGCAAATCGATATACCCCCTATGGTCTTTTCCCAAATCCACCCAAAATTCTATTACACAAATTTTACTCCACACTGCATCTCACAAAACTGTATTAGAGGAGGTAGACCCTACATGTCCATTTAACAATTATATATAGTAGATGGTCCAAAATTTAGGTATATTTTAAAAAATGGTCCAAACATACAATTATTCCTTAAATTAACCATTTAAAAAGTGTGTGGATTTAGAAATATTTTGAATTACGTATAGTTTTGTGAAAAAGAGTTGAAATGATGTAGTTTTGTGAGTTCCTCTATTATAACACTTGTTTTGTCATAGTTAATACTAATTAGATAAAACAATCGTAGTTCACTTGATTTTACAAAAGCTGAGATTTTGGGTTTACGTAATATCTTGGTTTGTGAAATATGGTTAGTTATATAGGTCATAAAATTTATTTATTTTCTAGTCACTTGTCTACATATGTAACATGGTGGTGCCATGAAGTTAACATAAAAGAATTGATTGAATTACTTGTTTAACCAAGAAAATTAACACAAAAAAGAATTACTTATTCAACCAAAATTCCCTTATCTTTCATTTTTATAAATTACGAGGGGGTGAGCCGCGCTTCGCGCGGGTTTGTAATTTTTTGGTTTTTTTACCAATTGTTTAACTTATTCAGAAATTGTCATGTGTTGGATTCGTATTTTATTTTTGTTTATGTTTGACCATATAATTTCATCCACAAAGGGTTTATTGCTTTGCATCAGGAAATATTGTTAAAATTACCATTTCCAAATATCTAGTATATAGTAAGTTCTTTACTTATTAAACTGTTTCTTTTTTTAAAACCACATTTATATTTTTTTGTTGTTGTCGGTGTATATGAGTTCTCTAATGTGTATTTGCATATTTCATCTACTTTTTCCATTTGTTTATCATTTTCCGAAAATGCGAGAGATTGTGAAAGTTTGATGTTTCGATGTGAAGTTGTAGTCTGTTAGGTTAAGGTTGAAAGTGAAAGTTTCCCGACAATATTACTGATGCACTGGGGGACATTTTGTTCCTGTTTCACATGGAATACAATAAATGTTTAGGACAACAAAGGGAGCACGGTAAAGAATTTTGCAAGACAGTTTATTTTTAAAGTAAATACTCCCTCTGATTTTAATTAAGTGACGTTTTAATATATTTCATTTGATTTAAAAGACTTGTAAATTGACTATTTTGTCCTCAATAAACTCATTTTGACATTTCCAACTGATAACGACATTTTCATCGACGGAGATTTAGAGACTCTGAAATCCACAGAAGGAAGAAGATAACTCTAATGGGCCTTGTGAGCTCTCAAAATAGTGGAATGGGCCTGTTACAGCCCATTTAAGTCTTCTTTGGGGTTGATAAGAGAACGTGAGCAAGCCTTTATACACGAAAGTATATAGCGGTATATTAGGAACTGTATAAGAAAATTAATTTTAAACGTCACTTAATTACAAACGTATAAAAAATCGGAGGGAGTAAGTAATGTTCGTTACTGTGATTGCATCAACTTCGGATGTGCATATGTTTAACAGTTTAGTCATGTCCGTAACAAAGGCAACAAAAAATGCACTGATGTTTCCATCTGAGACAACGAACTCCACTCGGAACCTATATTTTGAGAAAGGTGTATTGTTATTCAAACATGTTTTTAATATATTAAATACGAGCTAGGATATGAAGTTTGAAAACTCATTACCGTACGACTCCTACAACATTGGAGTCGTGGCAGACGATGCATGTGAATGATGAGTTGCCTTCGATTAGTTTTTTTGAACACTTGGAGCAGGAAAGTATCGCAAGCCATTCTGAGTTTTGATGTTTGTTACTTTGGCCCTACACAGAAAATCGTATTGAAATAGGTGAATCACATAGTTTGAAGTGATGGTTATTCCGGACGACGTCAAACCCGCTTATGGCGTAGAGTGCACCCTTTTTCATCATGTGTTTGAATGTGTTAAGACTGTGCACGTTGATAGATCATTGCATCCGTGTTGATGTGTCACTACAAGAAAACAAGGCATTACCATCGAAAATTTGCGTCGAAAATAATTCGATGGTAATGAACATCGAAGTTACATCGAATTTACAACGAAATATTTTTTCGTTGTTAATTCGATGGTAATCGGTGGTAGAGTATTTCGTCGATAATTCGACGGTAATTACCGTCGAATTACCAACCAATTTTCGTCGTCACCGAAAATCGATGTAAATTCGTCGTAAATTGCCATTAAATTAACATCGAAATTAACGTCGAAAAGTTACGATGTAAATTAGTTGAGAATTTTCTTGTAGATGTAAATTCGATGGTAAAATCTTCTGGGATCACGTGGTTGTCGGTTATCAAAGTTTCTCCCAGAGGTGTTGTTGTAGACGTTCCAATGCAACAAGAGCTTTGTACTGAGATAAACGAACCAAGTGAAAGTAGAAAATGTTTTACTTTTCGATCCAAATAACAGAGAAGTGGAAGATATTCCGGATGACACAACGGAAGAAAGAGAAGCTGATGAATTTGATGAAACAGACGAGGGAGACGAATTTGATTCTTCATTAGGAAATGAATTAGATTGATTGTGTGGTTTTTAGTGTGTTTTAAATTGTGAAATTTTTATGAATTAATTTTTTTATTTTTTTTAAATCATCAAATTACCATCGAATTTACGACGAATCGTTGGAAATTCGATGTTAAAATTACCATCGAATTTACGACGAATCGTCGTAAATTCGATGGGAATTTGATAATTTTTTTAAAAAATATATATAATTCATAAAATTTTCACAATTTAAAACACACTAAAATCTTACAATAACTATAATAGTTTTCATTGTTACAATTTAAAACACACTAAAATCTTACATATAATCTCATTTATAACATGTGTTTATATTTTAGAACTTAAGTTTAAATTATAACTAGAATAATATCTATGAACTTTGTATACTTTAATAATATCTAAAATTCACATATTTGTAACCTTAAACACTAAAAACATAAAACAATTTTACATCGAATTAGCGACGATTCGATGTAAATTCGATGTAAACCGAACTCATTAACGACGAAATAACATCGGTTTGGAGACTTGGAAACGAAACTCTAAAACTCCAAATCCCTATACTATGTAACATCAAATAAATCATCAATTTACCATCGAATTTACGACGAATCGTCGTAAATTCGATGGTAATTTTAAAATCGTCGTAAATTCGATGGTAATTTTAACATCGAATTTCCAACGAAACGATGTTAAAACGTCGCTAAATGGAGGGTTTAAACCCTAAAATATATATAGAGGTACAACATCATTTGATTGATTACCTGAATAATAAGGTGAACTACAATATAACTATAATAGTTTTCATTGTTACAAATATGTTTAGTTTTGTAAGTTTTATCAATTTACTAAAATCTTAGATATAATCTCATTTATAACATGTGTCTATATTTTACAACTTAAGTTTGAAAAAACTTTAAATTGTAATTAGAATAATATCTATGAACTTTGTATACTTGAATAATATCAAAAATACACATATTTGGAACCTTAAACACTAAAAACATAAAACAGATTTACATCGAATTAGCGACGATTCGATGTAAATTCGATGTAAATCCAACTCATTAACGACGAAATAACATCGAAACTCGATGGTAATTACAGACTTGGAAACGAAACTCTAAACTCCAAAACATTTAATCGCCGATAAGTGTGGAACATCAAAGTCAAGGTAATTTACTTCGAATTCGCGTCAATTCGTTGCGAAATCGATGGTAATTACCATCGATTTTCCATCGATTCGTCACAATATCGATGGTAATTACCATCGATTTTCCATCGATTCGTCGCTAAATCGATGTAAATTACCATCGATTTAACATCGACTTGTAGATCTATATATAGGTCTCTCCCCTCATTTGTTAATTTTTTTTAAAACTCTCAAAAACTCTAACATCACAAATTCTCTCATTTATCCTCTAAAATTCTGAAATTGTAAGTGTTTCCATTGTTTTTCTTTTGTATTATTGTATAGTTTAGTGAATTTAGATCATTTAGATAGTTTAGTATATACTAGATTGTTAAGTTGTGAATTTTAGATTGTTAAGTGGTGAATATTAGATAATTTGTATAGTTTAGTGATCATCTTTGTTTTCTTTGTCTAATGAATGTTGAAATATTTTCGTAGATTATGTCTAGTAGTCGTCCTCCTCATTACATCCATTTTATGGAGGAGTTAGAGCGGACCGGCATTGCGTCTTCTTCCGTGGCCGCACGGTGATAAGCGAGGAGAGTCCGTCTATACCTCTTCGACGTTCTCCTATAGTACAACGACCGGATGGAAATGACATAGAGGATTTAGCTTTTGATTACGATATGAATGTCGATCTCAATTAGTTTTTATAACATTTTCTTTTATCATAATACAATTTGTTTTTTGTTATACATTTTAAATTTAAATTTTATTTATAATTTCTATATTTACTTTTATATTATATATTTATAATATTAATAATATATTATATATAATATATTTATAATACTATATAATATATATTTACCATCGATTTAACATCGAATTTTTACCATCGAATTAACATCAAATTTTTACCATCGATTTAACATCGATTTAACATCGAATTTTACCATCTATTTAACATCGAATTATTTACCTTCGATTTAACTTCGATATACTTACCATCGATTTAACATCGAATATTTACCATCGAATTCCCATCGCTACTATAAATTCGATGTAAATTCGATGTAAACCTTTCGTCGTAAATTCGATGTAAATTAACGACAAATTTACGACGAATTATATTCGTTGGTAATTAACGACGAATTTACGACGAATATGCTTTAGCGACGATCGGTTAACGACGAATTGGATTTCGACTTAAATTCGATGTAAACGCATGTTACCATCGATTTACCATCGAATGTATTCGTTGTAAACTCTATGTTTTCTTGTAGTGTGTACATGATTCAATTGAAGGGGCGTGTAAGTTATTTTTATGTAATTAAATGTTTAAGAGAGCATGAGATGCTGAGCAAAATACATTCTCATCCAGGAGAATCATGTTGACTCCCATGAGTTCCCCACCCTTTCTCACGTTACGGCCTACGGGCTTCCCAATATCCAAATAGCCTCGCAAAGAAAGGTTTAGCACAACGGCTGCTTTCAAGTGCGCGAATGTGAGATGGGATTCCATGTTAGCGTTATTTCTCGTCTGCGTTTTTTTGTTAGGGTCGGAGGGAATGATACGATCAGGTGATGAGGAGTGACATATTTATAGTACTCCGTCAGAGGTGGGTAAGTGTAGTCTTTGTAATCGATTAGCTTTTTAGATTTCTAACTGTAATTGCAATTTATGTGCGGCGTTATGTTTATAATTTAATAGGGTAGTGATGACTATGTGAATTAATTGACGAATTGATGAGAAAGTGTTCACATATTGGGATGAGGAAGATGAGACCGTGTAGACTCTAGAGGAGCATGGTTTTGAAAGGTCTCTTTTAAGTATCTTGATTTTAGTGGGCCTATATAGCATTAGTTTTTTGTTCATATATGAGCCTATGTAGAGATTGTATTTTTAAGATTTTGTGGTATGTCGAGTTGATGTTCGTTGATCTGTCAACAATAGAGAGATTATACATATGACGTGACAGCGTAAGAAGAGAGTAAATTTAACTTTATATATATAGATTTAGAGAGAATGACATACTTAAGTATGCTTCTTTACGAACAATCTAAGGATTGAATGAGTGACTTACGAGTTACTAAAAAGTTATTTATGTATTGTAGGACTAATGAAAAAGTTTAGTTTTGAGGTTTAACTTTTAAATTTTTCATGTTTAAGCTAATTTAATTTTTATTGTGTTGTTTTTTACTCATATAAAACATAATTTTGTGATTGGGTACATTTTAAAATATAATGTGCCAATTACGTGATTTTGATGTAGTAACTAAATTTTAGATATTTTTTTGAATTTTTTGTATTTAAAATGACAAATTCATCATTGTTCACAAAAATCATTCACATAAAATCATTCACAATGTCATAAAAAATATCATTCACGGAGATAATTGATAATTAACCATTCATATTATTCAAAATTCACCATTCACATGGATCATTTACGAAGACCATTAACAATTCACCATTCAAATATATCATTCACAATTCAAATGTATTATTTATCATTCATAGGGACCATTCATCATTCACAACTATCATTTAGTTGAAATCTTTCACAGAGGACCATTCACAAACAACAATTCACGAGATTTGACAATATTAAAGTTAAGGGTAAAATTATAATTTAACACGCGATAATTACCTTTCAGCAAATTAAAAAAATCACTCAATTAACAAATTTAAGTCTTGAAATGTACCTACAACAAATATTGGAAGAATATTCCAAACCACAAAAATACAATAAATAAAAAAGCGGAGAAACTCTTTATGATTTAGGGGGAATTACAAAACTATACCATTTGAAAGTTGCTTCACAAAATTACATCTATTTACTAAAAATCAAATCAAAATAAATCCTATCCACAAAATTCTACCCCCTTTGAACACTAATTAGCGAACCTAAATGTAAATTATTTAGTTTTGGTAAAATTTTAGAGGGTAATTGAACCATTTAAAATTTGAAAAAGTGTAGATATAGAAAAAAATGAATTAGATGTAATTTGTAAAGAAAGAGTTGAAATGGTGTAGTTTTGTGAATTACTCTATGACTTAACCTATCTAAATCAAATGTGATTCAGACGACTCCTGAGCACAACTCCTTGCACCGATGGTGGGGCTCTCCGGCGGCGAGAGGGCTCCTGGTCCAGGCGCTTCAACCGTGGTCCAAAGCTCTGTTTCCAATTAACTCTTGGCTTTTGAATCACGACGGTGGAGGCGAAGGGAAGATGCTGAGCGCCGGATCTAGAGTGATCTTTTCTAGTTCCATGGCGACTCATGCAGGTGGTCAACGGTAGCAAGGAAAAGACGTTGAGAACTCGACAGATTGAGCGTTAAAGTCCGATTTGCAACATGCTTCGCGGTTGTGGCGCTTGTTTGGGGTTGGCAACGATTGTTAAACGAGATTTTCACTCGTTTTTTCGAATGTCTCTATCGTAGTATTTAAGATGTCAATCTGAATCAGAAGCAATTAAAGTACTAGAGTTTGCGAGAAATAAACTTAGTCTAAGCAAATAAAGTTTATTTTGTGATTTTAGTAAAAGACTAACAAGAAACGAAAAACGATATTAAAGAGTTTTAAAGATTCAATTAAAAAATTAAACAACCATGTCTGGGTACTTTAACGGGATTATAAACTTTCAGGTTTTTGATGTCTTTTAACAATTGTAACTTTAAGGTTATGAAAACGTAATTTAGATCAATCCACTCCCGTGACAATGATTTTTTTCCTAACAAGTAAACTAAAACAATGCCTTGGATAATTTAAGTTTTAGAAAACATTAAGTTCAAATCAACGGTTTCAGGAGTTACCTGAATAGTAGCGCCGCGACGCGTAGATAACTCCTCGTCATCTGAAAAGAACGGAGGAGACTCGTTGTCTGATTCTGGGCACGGAGGTGAAGCAATGTAGCGTCGGGGTCTCCTCGCGGATCTGCGTGGCTCGGCCTTGCTAGATTGTCCTTCTTCGGGTGCCATCACATCCAACTTAGTGTTCCGGCTCGTGCTACAGCTCGCACAACTAGCCACCTTTGCTAGCTTCTTCTTCAAGGACTTCACTTCTTTGACAAGCTTCCTGATGGCACGATCTTGGAACTTGTTCCAGCGCATCATGTTCTTCATCTCCACATACAAGTCTTGAAGTGCTCATGGTTTGCTCAGCATAGCCATCTGGCCAGGACGGTATCGCACGCTCCCATAGGTCGTGACGTTGAGGTCGTCGAATCGATATCGAGGCGGTCTGATTGGTCTCGTGGACCCGCGGGGTGCTCTGATAGGTACAAGTGGAGCTTCAACCGCGTTGTAAAAGCGGTTTGGCTGGAAATACACTGTATCGCGATACCTGAAGGACGTCCACCGCTCATTCGGTAAGAGAATCATGCGCTGATGAGACTCAAGATCAAACGTGTACCCATAGCTCCCGTCGAGCTCACCATCAAACCAATTAAGTTTGGCCATAAAAGGCATATCCATAAACCGTGGCTCCTCACACCTATCTTGCAACGATACATGTGGCACAAGTCGCAGGATCGGAGTGATCCACCCTCCAATGCTCAACGTCGGCTTCTTAACTCTGTGTGACCACGCCCAATGTTGCGAGCTTTGGAGACCTTTGAAAAAAATCTTTAAGATACTTGGTCTTTGTTCTTCGCATCTCGGGAAAAGATCATTCATATCGCGACCTCTCCGTATAATAGGAGCGAGTCCTTGTTGCAAGAAAGCCATCTCATCGAGATGGACACTGCCCGTCTCGTGCCTGGGAAATAATGCATGTGAGAGGAGTTGGCGCACATACCGTATCGTCGGATGTGGAATCTTTCTTCCCTTTGCCTTTCCCGGTATGAACATTACATCGGCAATCATATCCCAAAGGTATACACTCTCACCACCAGGTCTCGAATGTAATAGGACCCTCGCTCGAGAAACCATACAATTGTTCCAATCTCGCGAATGGGACACGGTAAGTGTTTCTGTTGTTACCTGAGAACTCGATGCAACCTCCGTGATCTTCTTCATAGAGTTTCGTACCCTCTAGGTGGTGCCTAATCCTAAGTGTGGCGAGGAATTAGCAAGTCTCTTCTTGAAAAGCCGCGAAACTCATGCCGAGAGTGCTCGCGATTCCCATATGGTCCATGATCTCCTTGACCTCGTCATAGATACCCAACTTCCTCAATGTTACCGGGTCCGGAAAGATGGAGCATAGTTGGGATCCGAATGAGACAATGAGTCTCCTTCGGCGACATCATTGTTTGCAAAGTACGGCTTGAGTCTTTGACCGTTCACCACAAACTCCCCCCTCCATGCTTGTTCCAAAGGACCACAACTCCGAGTGGTCTTACTTCTTTCACTTTGAATGGACCGGAACAACGGGATTAGAGCTTTCCCGGGAAAATCTTCAACCTCGAGTTGAATAGCAACACCAAGTCATCCACCTTGAAGTCTTTCTTGATGATCTTTTTGTCGTGGAAGGCTTTGGTTCGCTCCTTGTAGATCTTTGAACTCTCATAGGCTTATTGTCGTATCTAGTCCAATTCCTCGAGTTGAAACTCCCTCTTCTCTTTCGCGGTCTTAAGATCGAAGTTGAGAAGCTTGATTGCCCACCTGGCTTTGTACTCGATCTCCACCGGTAGATGACACGCTTTCCCGTACATAAAGTTGAAAGGCGTTGTCCCCAAAGGTGTCTTAAACGCGGTCCTATATGCCCAAAGAGCGTCATCGAGCTTGACGGACCAATCTTTCCGCGTAACACCAACCGTCTTCTCGAGAATGGCATTGATTTGACGATTAGAAACTTCTACTTGGCCACTCGTCTGAGGATGGTAAGGTGTTGCAATCTTGTGCTTGAAACCGTACTTCTTGAGAAGACTCTCGAAGACCTTGTTGATGAAGTGAGATTCACCGTCGCTTATCACAACCTTAGGAACACCGAACCTCGGGAAGATGATCGTCTTGAAAAGACTAACGACCACCTTTGACTCATTTGTCACACATGATATAGCTTCAACCCACTTGGAGACATAGTCAACCGCCGGAAGGATGTACTTCTTTCCGTATGAAGATGGGAAAGGACCCATGAAGTCAATTCCCCACACGTCGAAGATCTCTACTTCCATGATCGGATTTTGTGGCATCTCGTTCCGCTTGCTTATGTTACCTTTCCTTTGACAAGGATCACACCTTTGAACGAACTCGTGAGCATCCTTAAATATCGCAGACCACCAAAACCCAGCTTGTAACGCCTTAGAAACCATCTTGAAACTCGCAAAGTAACCCCTGTAAGCCGAACCATGGTAATGCATGAGTATGCCATTTATCTCTTCATCCGCTACATATCTTCGGTATAAACCGTCTTTGCTCAAGGTGTAGAGATAAGACTCTTCCCAATAAAACCGTTTCAAGTCGTGAAAGAACTTCTTCTTTTGATAACCACCAAGTCCGGTTCTTTTTCCATTACCAAGTAGTTCACAATGTCTGCGTACCAAAGTTCTTTCTCGGCGACAAAGAGCTCTTCGATCTCGTGCTCTTGTTCTTCTCGAGACTTCCCTATCATGATCGTCATTAGTCTCTCCTCAAGGAATGAATCATCAATGGGGAGCATGTCGTCTATGCGCAGACGTGAAAAGTGATCTGCGACTCCGTTCTCGATGCCTTTCTTGTCTTTGATCTCCAAATCAAACTCTTGGAGTAACAAGATCCACCGTAACAATCTAGGCTTCCCATCTTTCTCTGCTAACAAGTATCTCAAAGCCGGGTGATCGGTATAGACTATCAACTTTGAACCCACCAAGTATGATCTAAACTTCTCGAAAGCGAACACTATGGCGAGAAGCTCTTTCTCCGTGGTAGTGTACTTGGTTTGAGCTTCGTCTATTGTCTTACTAGCGTAGTAAATGACATGGAGCTTCTTATCCTTCCTTTGACCTAAAATCGCGCCAACGACATAGTCTCTAGCGTCACACATGATCTCAAAAGGAAGATCCCAATCTGGTGGTTGCACAATAGGAGCACTAATCAATTCTTGCTTGATCTTGTGGAAAGCTTCGATACACTCATCATCGAACCGAAACTCGATGTGTTTGCATAGAAATCTCGTGAGCGGTCTAGCAATCTTTGAGAAGTCCTTGATGAACATCCTATAGAAACCCGCGTGACCGAGAAAGCTTCTTATACTCTTTACTGAATTCGGAGCCCCAAGATTGGCCATCACTTCGATCTTTGCTCTATCAACCTCAATACCCTTATCGGAGATCTTATGACCCAAAACAATACCGTCTCTAACCATGAAGTGACACTTCTACAAATTAAGAACCAAGTGGCATTCCTCGCACCTCTTAAGTATCCTGCATAGATTAGACAAACACGACGCAAATGAAGAACCATACACAGAGAAATCATCCATAAACACTTCCACAATATTTTCGATCAAATCAGAGAATATGGACATCATGCATCGTTGGAATGTCTCGGGTGCATTACATAACCCAAAAGACATTCTACGATAAGAAAATGTACCATACGAACATGTAAAGGTTGTTTTCTCTTGGTCTTGGGGGTGGATGGGTATTTGTTAGAATCTGGAATACTCATCGAGGAAGCATTAGTACGGGTGGTTTGCCAATCTTTCAAGCATTTGGTCAATGAAGGGCAAAGGGAAGTGGTATTTTCGAGTCGCAGCGTTTAGCTTACGGTAATCGATGCAAACTCGATGACCCGTGATTGTTCTCGTAGGAATCAATTCTTTTTGGTCATTCATAACACAGTAATCCAACTTTTCTTAGGGACTAAATGCACGGGCCGGAGAGATCCAATTGCTATCGGATATTGTAAAGATGATTATGGCATCCAATAGCTTGATTATCTCTTTCTTAACCACTTCCTTTAGGTTCGGGTTTAGCCTACATTGGTGTTCTATTGAGGACATAGATTCATTCTCTAGGTGTATACGATGCATACACAATGAGGGTGATATCCCTTTGATATCATCTAGAGAATAACCTATGGTTTTCCTAAATTTTCGTATCTCATGAGTTACGGATTCAACTTCTTCATCACTAAGCGAGGCATTGATAAGTGGAGTTAGGCCGCAAGGAAACATACCTTAGCCTATTAGGAAAAGGTTTGAGTTCTACCTTTGGTGCTTTGAGCTCGCTCCAATCGTCATCATCGTCGCTAGACTTACCATTGCTAGCGTTTCTCTCCGTCTTTATCGCCTTTGCTTCCCAGCGAATCCCGTCGGGAAACTCATCGAACTCGACACCGTCTTTGACCTCGGGATGTGAATCGAGTCTCCGTTGCATAGCCATAACATCGTCTCTCGCGGTTTTGCCTCCTTCTTCTTGTGTTGTCAAGGCAAGTTGAAGTTCATCTTCCGCGGCTAACTCTTCTAAGAACTTATCGGCTAACTCATCCATCAAGTTGATGTAAAAGATTTGTCCTTCAATGGTTGGCTTCTTAATCGCATCGTTGATGTCGTACCTTTGAACAAGATCCTCTCCAAGATGCAAATCGATCTTTCCGTTCTTCACATCAATGATGGCTCCGGCGGTGGCTAAGAAAGGTCTACCTAGGATAAGTGGATCCTTAGGTTCTTCATCAATTGACAAGACAATGAAATCCGTAGGAATGAACGCGTTTCCTAGTTTCACCGGGATGTCCTCTAACACTGCCGTGGGTATCCATACGGACCTATCGGCAATCACTAGAGAGATTCTAGTAGGCTTGAAGGATGAGAAACCAAGTCTTTGAGCAATAGACAATGGCATAAGACTCGCGCTAGCTCCCAAATCACACAAACACCCTTCAAAAACCAAAGGACCGATGGCACATGGTATTGTAAAGCTTCCCAGATCACTTAACTTCTTAGGAGTGTTTTTCTAGATGATCGCGTTACACTCATGCGAAAGAACCACCGGGTCGTCAAAGTCTTGAAACTTGTTCTTGATGGCGTCTTTTAGGAACTTGTTATAGTGAGTAACAAGTTTGAAAGCGTCGATGAGAGGCATAGAAATTTGAACTTCCTTCATTTTCTTCTCGAATTGTGCTTTGCACTTCTCTAAGAGTTGCTTAATAGCTCGACCCGGAAAAGGAAGCTTAGGCACGTAAGGAGACGTCACGTAGACGGGCTTCTTCTTTTTGTCGGATTTAGACTCGATATCGACCTAATTTTTGGTTGATTTGGGTGGTCGATATCCACCAGATGTGGTTGATACCACAGGTCGATATTGACCATCTATTTCTTCTTCTTCACCGATTTTCTCCTTTGTCTCTATCCCGGGGTTTTCGTCGTCAATAACCGTGTCTTTTGGCTCTGTCGAGTGGTCCACCCCCTCATCTTGTTTCACATTTTCCTCAATGTGATCACCGGAGGGAAATTTTCGAACACTACGGAGTTGAAGAGCATTGACATACTCTTTGGGCTTTGCCTCTGGTTTTCCCGGAAGTTGACCCATTGGTCGCTTGGAATATGAAGTGATTTGACCCACTTGGTTGTCCAAAGTTTTCAAGTGGGAGTTCATGCATTCAATCTTGGAGTTGAGATAGTTGTACGTCGTGTCTACCTTTACATGAATCTCTTTCTTAAGAGCATCAAACTCCATAAAAGTATGGCTTTGGCCCTCGATAAGTTGCTTCAAGAGTTGATTAGTTTGATCACGTTGGGGAGCTGGTGAAGAAACTACTCCTTGAGCAGTGGGAGGATAGTTGAAACCCGGTGGACGATTGAGTGGTGGTCTCGGTCCATATCCTCCTTGGTTGTTTTGATGTTTACCTTGATAACCTCCTTGTTGAGCTTGAGGATAAACTTGATCTTGAGGATTATCTACGTGGGCGTTCCGGTAGGAAAGGTTCGGGTTTTGAGAATAGTTGTTGAAGTGCCAACCATTTTGATTCCCCACGTAGTTAATCTCTTCTTGATCTCTGTCATGTGGAATCGCTTCTTCTTCTCCACTTTCTATGAAGTTGATTCCCACTTGTTGAGACATGATTAGCTTATCAAGCTTCTCATTCACCGCCTTAATCTCCCTACGAACTTGATCATTATTCCCAGAGCTTCAGTGTGTGCGGTCATACTCCTCACCGTAGTTTCTATCACTCAATGTGTAGTTCTCTACCAAAAGTTGTCCGTCCGCTTCCGTCTTCCCAAGGAAGTTACCTTGGCTAGCTGAATCAAGAAGCATTCTGAACTTTGGCTTGAGACCTCGGTAGAATGTGCTAAGAAGGTTTTCTCCCGAGAACCCGTGGTGTGGACATCTCACCGTGTAACTCTCTAACCTTTCCCAAGCTTCGCTAAACGTTTCTTGGTCATGTTGAGCGAAACCTGAGATCTCGTTTCTTAACTTCGAGGTTCTAGCCACCGAGAAGAACTTGGTTAGAAACGCCTTCTTGCAAGCGTCCCAAGTCGTAATGGAGTCTTTGACAAGGTTCTTTTGCCACTGGTGCGCCTTTTCCCCAATTGAGAAAGGGAACAATCGCATCTTGAACATGTCCTCATTGATCCCATTAATCTTCACCATTTCACACAACATGTCGAACTGATGGAGATGGTCAATTGGATCCTCACTAGGCAACCCATGAAACTTGTTGTTCGACACCATGTTGATGAGGCTAGACTTGATCTCGAAGTTGTTGTTTGCAACGGCTGGTGGTACGATGCCGCTGCGATTGGGGATGTTAGAGGGCACATCGTCGTCCCCAATCGTGCGTGTTGTGTTGTTTACGTCACCCATCTCTGAATCTGAGGCTTCGGAGTGAGATGCTTCGGAGTGAGATGAGTTGGAGTGATGTTCCAATCTCTTTTATTTTGAGATGGCTCGTTCATGTGCTTTGATGTCGTCGTAGAAGAGCAAGTTGTCACTTTTTCCGTGACATCTTCTTTGCATACACCTGAGAACACGAAAAATCACAAAAGAAAAGAAGGATTAGTAACAAGAAACTAAAACTTAGTCCCAAGTGATTTCAAATGTCCTAATCGTAGTATTTAAGATGTCAATCCGAATAAGGAGCAATCAAAGTACTAGAGTTTGCGAGAAATAAACTTAGTCTAAGCAAATAAAGATTGGTTTTTGTGATTTCAATAAAAGACTAACAAGAAACGAAAACGATATTAAAGAGTTTTAAAGATTCAATTAAAAAGCTAAACAACCAGGTCGGGGTACTTTAACGAGATTATCAACTTTCAGGTTTTTGATGTCTTTTAACAATTGTAATTTTAAGGTTTTGAAAACGTAATTTAGATTAATCCACTCCCGTGACAATGATCCTTTTCCTAACAAGTAAACTAAAACAATGCCTTGGATAGTATAAGTTTTAGAAAACATTAAGTTCAAATCAATTCAACCACTAAACTTATTAACACAAATTCCTCGGTTAAGCTAGGTTTAGATCTAGGGTAATTGTTTAGGATTCCTTACTCTTCTCCCGAAGGTGAAGTTTCCTGGGTTCTATCAATTGATTGATCAGGTCAATTAAATCTTTAAGGTCGTTACACTAGATTAAAGTTTTATCAGTTTTTAAGTTCTAGATATCGATCAACCCTAGAGTTGATTCACCCTTTTTCCCCCAACCTAATTGTCTATGGGAAACTATTCGCTAAGCATAATTAAACTCAAAGCAAGCATGATTAAGAAAAACATAAAATAATTAAAAGAGATTAAGGGAAAGAAGAACTCTGTTATTGGAACCGAAGTTTACAAGAATTATGGTGCCAAGTCTCAGAGAAAGCAAGAACAATGTATGATAAATATAAAGATAAAACCTAAATAATAAGTCTAATATATAGAAAAACGAGTCTTGAGTCTTCAGAAAACGTCCTAAGTGGGCTTGACTTTCTTTTCCTTTTTTCGATATGAAAACGAACTTTCCATTTATTTTCGCAGCTGATATCGGCCTGATTTGGTCGATATCCTTTGGTAGATATCGACCTGATCTGGTCGATATGACAAACTGATATCGGTCATCTGATTCTTCGTCTTTAATATCGACCACTTCCATCGATACAACATCTCGGTAATAGTTTTTGTTTAATATCGACCTGATCAGGTCGATACCATAAGTCGATATTGACTTCTTCGCCTCTTCTTCGCCTTTTCTTCGCCTTTTCTTCGCGTTTCGACCTCAGCTAATCGGTACAAGTCAACGATATGGTCATTTTTGCCACTTTAAGCTTCTTTTCCTCGCCTTTTTGTCACTTTGGCACTCATGAACCTGAAAACGCATGAACAAACACAAATGCAACCTATATGACACTAAATTCAATCTAAATGTGTTAGTTCTAATGCATAAAACAATGTAAAAACATGCAAAATCTACAAGATATCAACGACATCAAAGCTCGGCTATACCAACAAGGAGGTCTCTTTTGCTCAGTTCCCCTCCGGCTATTTCGAAGTGTTTTCTTCTTCTCCGTTTAAAGACTTCAGATCTTGTACTTGCTCCTCCTCAAACCCATCTTTAAGGTGGTCGTTGACGAACTTGTGGTCGACGATTGATCGGTTTGCGTTATCCCACTCGTCGGAGGACGTGTTTCCGGCGAGATTCACGACATTGGAGGTGGCGGCTGACAAGGAGTTCTTCCTTTCATATTATGTTTATACATGTATCCGGTTTAATTATTGGGTTTGTTTTAAATCGGACCGGTTTGGGTCAATGTATTTAGTTTGGTTTAGTGTTTTAGATCAGGCCCAATATGGGATTGTAGTGGACCTAAATCCGGATTATGTTTATATATTTCAATAGAAAACCCTTTAACAAAAACAAAAAAAAAATCAAATATGATTCGTGTTGAACGAGTGATTGCAATCAATTTGGGGCTTTCTAAAAGAAATAGTATTTACGTATTTTGGGTGTTTTGGTCCAAAAAAAACTTTTCTGATAATCCCCTAAACATTATTTGCGAAGTCAGTTTTAAAAAAAAGCATACTCACAGATTCATTTTCACCATTTTAAATATAACATGACACAAAAAATGTGACATGTCTTTGAAAAAATATGACATGGAATTTAGGTAGATGGTATTTATGAAATTATTTATATTTTTTGAATATTTTAGAAAACTTATAACATGGAAATATTTTTAAACATTATTTTTATGGATTTAAAAATCTATTTAAGGAAAATATATTCTGCATATTGTATAATATTTTCAAAATTCTCATAAATATTGAACATTATTTATTCTATGGATTTAAAAATCTCTTTAAGGAAAATAAAATCTGCATATTACATAATATTTTCTAAAATCCCACAATTTTTTTGACAAAATAATACAAAATAAAAAAATGTTTTAATTTTAAAATTTAATTCTAGGTTTAAATAGTATTTATAATTTATATTATTGAAAATTCGGTTTCTTATTGTCACATAAAACGTTAATTTAAATAAACCTTGTCCACACAATCCTACCCCTTAATACTATACCCTAAACCCTAATCAAGTTTTTTCAATTTTGAAAATGTCTAAATAAACTGAGCCAAAAATAAGTGAAAATACACTATAATGACCCTAATAAGTTGGTTATTACTAAAGTAACCCGAAAACGGAGGGTCATTCTAGTTATTCCAAAAAAACACGAGATGGACATTGAAGGATAGATTTCAAAAAAATATTTACGGTTGTGCCATTTACGAAAATGCCATTTATGCATATAAATCTACAAAGCAGACACAAAGAAATCTACAAAGCAAACACAAAAGGATGAAATATGTTGAAACACATCAACAAACAGAAATAACAAGTCTACAACCCAGTTAATAAATGCCATTATATATTTAAAAAACCAGAAATTTAGCATTTAATATTATTCGTTAAAAACTTCCTCTCATCCTCTCTCCCGTGCGATTTTGGAAACCGTCGTCTTCTTCTTCGTCGCCGTCTTCTTCTTCCTCATTGTCGCCGTCAACCGTCGTCTTCTTCGCCTTCGTCTGTGTTCTCGTCTTCGTCTTCGTTCTTTCTTCGTTCTCTCTTCGTCGCCGCCGTCGTCGTCGTCTCTGCTTCTTCTTCGTCGCCGTCGTCGTCTTCGCTTCTTTTTCGTCTTTCTTGTCGTTTCTCCTTATTCTTTGTCTTCCTTGTCTTCGCATTCTCTCCTTTTCCCATCTTATTTCACTTCGATGGTTATATCTCTGTTTTAGGGTTTCGTTGTTTGTAAGTTATTGACTGTTTTGTTTAGTGTTTCGTTGTTCAGTGTTTAGTGTTTCGTTGTTTGATGTTGCATGTCAACGTTGATTTGGTTTTCTTCACTTTATTCATGTGTAGAGTTTTTGCATCTGCTTTGTAGAGTTTGGATCTGCTTTGTAGAGTTTTATATCTGCTTGTAGTGTTCTTTCAAATGATTTGTAGATTTGTTTCGTTTCATCTGTTTTGTAGATTTGTTTCGTTTTATCTGCTTTGCAGACTTGTTTTTTGTTGTATACTTGTTCCATCTGCTTTGGATACTTGTTATGTGTTATATCTAATTTGTAGATTTGTTTCTTTTTGGCAAATAGGAATGACGTCTTATCCACCTAGGCGTTATGAGGAAGGGTTATCTCCGCTTGAAGTAAGAAGCATGGGCCATTGTTGTTACCTTAAGAGAATAGAAAACGCTAAAAAGTTCATAGGAGTTGATGTGTGGGAATCCATGAAGGAATCCTGTCTCGGAGTGTTTCTAAAGCTTAATGACACGTCGTTCACGTGGTGTGCAAAGACGCTCCATTATTTCCTGACAAATCAACTACAAGTGAAAAACAAGCATGAGTTTTGGTCTGTTATTGATGGCCTACCACTAAGGTTTTCTCTCTATGAGTTTGCAGAAGTTACAGGGTTAAACTGTGATCCAGTCAATCCAATGGCTAACCCTCCTGCCTCAGCTCTTTAAACAGAGCTATGGAATGATATTGGTATTGCTGAAAACCAAACTCCTTCATATGATGAGTTGTTGAAAACTTTGGAAAGTGGTAGAGTTGGAGAGAGCGCAGAGAAGAAGAAGATCATACTTAATTTGATTCTCCTACATGTAGGAATATATGGGCTACATGCAGGATCAAGAATGTCCTATTCTGCTGTTGTGCGAGTTTTTGATGTTGAGCAGTTTGAGAGTTATCCATGGGGTAGAGAAGGGTTTTCTGCTCTGGTAGATTCCATTAGATTAGGTTCTTTTGTGAATAACACTTACTCCGTACACGGATGTGTTCACGCACTCCTTATTTGGGTTTATGAATCTGTTCCCGGTATTGGAGAATTACAAGGGAACAAGAGAGAAGGAGTAGATGGCCCTGGACTGTTGCAGTGGAAAGGAGGTCGGAACATAATCAACATGAAAAAGTTTCTAGAAGAAGAGAAAGCTAAGCATAAAGAGGTTTGTAGATTTGTTTATATGTTCTGCATATTTGTTTATATGCGTTGCAGATTTGTTTTCTATTTCTGCTGATTTGTTTTTCTTATTTGCATATTTGTTTATGTTTATGTATAGGTTCGAGTGAGGCATATGTGCCCTATTTCTTTGGAGGATAAGTATCCTGATTGGCCTGACAACAAGAAGGAGTTAGATGATAGTCTAGACAAGTTGTTGGAAGACATCATTACAGAACAATTTGATCCTAAGCTTTGGCCTATAGTGGAGAAAAAGAAGAAGAGAAAGGGTGACAAAGTACATGAAGCTGGAGGTCACGCTTCTAAGAAGAGAAAAGAAGAAAAACAACAAGATGAAGGTGAAAGTGAAGGTAAAGATAAGAAGAGGAAGAGTGAGAGAGTAGTTGAAGCTGAAGGTAAAGCTTCTAAAGAGAAAAAGAGTGAAAGAGAAGATGAATCAGAGCCGGTGTTTTCTATGTCTGCAGTGCAGGAGATGATCTCTAAAGCAGTCTCTGTTGCAGTAAGAGAGGCTTTTGTTGATGTGGTAAAGAAAGTTGATGGTAGAATTGATAAAGTGGAGGTAAAATTGACAAGTAAACGTCAATTTTTCAAGAAGGACAGTGCAAACGTTGGTAATGTTACCCCCAAGTCTAGTAGAAAACGTGAGGAGGACAATACCAGTGATGATCTGGTTAGTAACGTACATTTCATGCTAATGTAGAATTTGATTATGGTCTTGTAGATTTGTGTGATAGAATTGTAGATTTACGTAGATCTTTGTAGATTTAGGCACTTTGTAGATTTGTTTCAATTGACTTGTAGATTTAGGCACTTTGTAGATTTGTTTCAATTGACTTGTAGATTTATTTCATCTGCTTCGTAGATTATTTAGTCTATATGTTGTAGATTTATTTTTGCATTGTTGATTTGTTTTATAGTTGTATTTTTATGTATTTCTTGCAGTCCTGGATGGAAACTGAGAAGAAAGAAGGAATGGTTGAAGAGAAGGTTGAAAAGAAGGTTGAAAAGAGGGTTTCAAAACCCG
Organism: Cochlearia excelsa; assembly: GCA_963556525.1. Lineage (NCBI taxonomy): Eukaryota > Viridiplantae > Streptophyta > Magnoliopsida > Brassicales > Brassicaceae > Cochlearia > Cochlearia excelsa. The sequence goes on from CAUVZT010000022.1 coordinate 1,080,306, forward strand.
AAACTGAAAAGAAGGGGCCAAAACCCCAATTTGAAAAGAAGGTATCAAAACCCTCAGCTGAAAAGAGGGTTTCAAAACATGAAACTGAAAAGAAGGGGCCAAAACCCCAAACTGAAAAGAAGGTGTCAAAACCCTCAGCTGGAAAGAGGGTTTCAAAACCCGAAGCTGAGAAAAAACTAAATGAGAAGAAAGAAACAAAAGAAGGTGTCAAAACCAGATTGGTAAGGCAGAGAGAAGGAGTGTGTTTAAGAACCGTGAAAAAAGAAAAACCAGATATAATAGCTCCTGCTCTTAGAGTGTACAAGACAAGAAAAGGTCATGTTCGTACAAGATATCCTCTGCCTAAAATTGCTGAAGAAAAAGAACAGAAAGAAGAAAAAAAAAAAAAAGAAGAACAGGCAGAAGAAAGAAAGGAAGAAGAAAGAAAAGAAGAAAAAGAAGGTGATGTTGAAGACGTAACCGAGGAAACAAGAAAGAAAGAACTTCAAATTGCTCCTCCTTCTGATGATGAAGACGAAGTTGAAGGTACTGCTGGGTTGGATTCTCTTGTAGAACTCATAATTAAGGAAGCTGAATCTCCTGTACGTCCTAAAAGAAGCTCACATCTATCAGCATCCCAGAAATTCCCTTACGAGGGAAACTCTACCGTGAAACGGATCATGGCATCCCTCCATGGTTATGAACCTTTTGAACCAAAGGACAAGAGGAAATGGCAGATACTTTCTGATTGGATCATAGAGTAAGTATGAAAATCTTAAATGCAAGGTAATTAACATATGCAAGGTAATTAACATATGCTTTGTTTTTAGGAATGGGTCTGGCCCAACCATCAACCGTGATGTGAGGTTTTTTACGGAGCTAAGTTTTACCAGGGAGGAATGGCCTGAACGTTATTACGGATGGCTTGCTGATACGGTAAGCATTTCGTAGACTTAGATCATGTGATTTGCAGATTTATTATATAAGTGTTGTAGATTTGTTTGATTGTGTGGTAGAGTTGTTTTTAGTCTTGTAGATTGTCTCAGTAGGTGTGGTAGATTTGTTTTAATGGTTTGAAGATTTGTTTGATGGTGTTGCAGAGTTGTTTAATTGTGAAGTAGAGTTGTTTTTTAGTCTTGTAGATTGTCTCATTAGGTGTGGTAGATTTGTTTTAATGGTTTGAAGATTTGTTTAATGGTGTGGTAGAGTTGTTTTGTAGGTTTGTAGATTTTTTGTGTAGGTGTTGTAGAGTTGTTTAATAATTTGCAGAATTGTTTAATGGTGAAGTAGAGTTGTTTTTTAGTCTTGTAGATTGTCTCAGTAGGTGTGGTAGATTTGTTTTAATGGTTTGTAGATTTTTTGTAAGTGTTGTAGAGTTGTTTAATGATTTGCAGAGTTATTTAAAGATTTGTTTGACGTTTATGTTTTCAAAGTTGCAGCATATGGATATAATTATGACATTGTTCCGTAGGAGATCTATGCTGCCTAATTCACCTTATAGACCACGTGTTGCATTCTTGTGTCCTATCATACTGTCAACGTGGAAAAATGATTATATGGCGCTTGCAAACGTACGCAACAAAATCACCTGGACACTTGATAAGGTCTACGAGGATGTTTTCAATGGTCTCCTTCCTGAAGATTCCAAAACACACAGAAGATGGTGGTATGACATTGACAATGTCTACATGGTCCTGAATGTTACGAAGGATCACTGGGTTGTCCTTGATGTTAATTTGAAGAAGTCTAAGATTTATATCTAAGACTCCATTCCAAATCCCTGATACAAGTTTTTGCTGAAATAATAGGGATGACAACAAGATATCCGAGAGAGATTTAAACTCTCTGCTGCAGCTATGGCATGAGAACAGGGCAATTTCTCCAAATCAAACCTACGACAAGAACAAGTTCTCTCTCTCAAGTTCACTACATATGATGAGGTCAGACTTGAGACGTACATTTGTTGCTCATCAATTTCTTGTACAGTATACGTCTTCGCCTGCTCTACTCGACCCTAAAAGAACAGAAAACAAGTTAACCTACAAGCACACTCTGCAGATTTATTTCACAGTATAAAAAATCTACAAAAAGGGAAAAAAACCTCCAACAGCTTCTCCACTCCACGAGTTAGTGATGTAGACATTTTCTTTGCATCGTTTCTCCTTTTCGCAAACCATCTCGTTATCATAGATCGCACTACTTCAAGTAAATGCACAATTGGAAAGCTCCGTGCCTGTGATATAACCTTATTCAGGGACTCCGCAATGTTACTCGTAGTGAGATTGTATCTATCTCCAGGAAAGTGGACGCGTGTCCACAAGCAAACATCAGCTCTTTGAAGATAAAAATGAAGTGCAGGGTTCAATAACTCAATATGTGCGAAAGTGGTTTCAAAATCAACGAGCCTAAACGCATTTGCAGCTTTTTTAACAAGTCCAAAAGCTTCTTTACCCTTAAAACGAACCAATATGTTCTTGTAAAGGTGATAAGTGCATATTCCGCTTGCGGACTTAGGATAAATTGTCGCAATAGCTTTCCCAATCGAAAGGTGTCTATCCGATATAATAGCAAGTTCATCATCATCCGGTATCACATAACTCAGTTGCTTGAAAAACCATTCCCATGATTCGTCATTTTCAGTGTCAACAATTGCGAAAGCTAGAGGGAATATCTGGAAATTACCGTCTTGCGCTGTCGCGGTCAAAAGTGTTCCTCTGTATTTTCCCTGTAGAAATGTCCCATCTACAACCACAACTTTCCTCATATAGTGAAACCCACTGATGCTTGCCCCAAATGCTATGAACATATACTTGAATCTTTGTTCAGGATCAACGACTAGTCTCGCATAAGTGCCCGGATTTGCTTTCTTTATCATGTATAGATAAGCAGGCAATTTCTCATATCCACTTTCTGGAGTACCTCTAACCAGATATCTTGCATGCCTTAGCGTTCGATATGCTTTCCAATACGCAATCTACATACCACCAATAGTGTTAATACGTCGAATAAACAAATGCGAACAAGTTAACAAATCTACAATCAAGCTAACAAATCTACAAATCATCATTAAAATATCTACGACAAACATGGCAATAAAATCTACAAACGCAAACCAGACAGACTAAAAACTCTACAATTCTTCATTACAAATCTGCAAAACATACCTTAATTTTGAATCGCTTATTCAAAGCATCGGCCACATGCATTGGCAAAACTTTTGGTCCTACACCACCAACAAAATCTTTGTATAATAATCCAAGGATCTCTGGTGTAGCTTATCGTGATCTTGCTGAGCGTTCAGTCACCGAACAAGTATGCTCTGAATCATATTGCTTCACATAAAACTTTGTAAAATCATCGACGGATGTGGCTTTTACCTTCCACGCACATCTTTTAACCAAACATCTCACCGAGAGCAGCGTCGGTGTTGATTTGTACACATCAAAATCAAATTGATGAATAACACTAAGCATCTTCAGTCGTGTTTCCAAATGCTCTTTCGTGCAAAATGATTCACCTTCTTTCAAATCCAATGAACTCATGTCATACAAATCATAATCAACATCGGTATCAATTACATATACCGAAGAATCCATTTTGTTCCATTGGCTTTGGTGCTTAACAAAATTTTCGTCATCGGAATCCGTCCCATCGGAGTCGTCACAATAATGGAATCTCGATGCGTCAAGATCATCGTCATCATATCCAACATCTACACCTGCATCATCTTCAACATCTACATCATCTTCAACACTAAATTCAAAATCTTCTTGGACTTTTTCTTCTTCAAAATCTTTAACATCTTCTTGAACATCTTCTTCTACAATATGTTCTTCAAGATCTTCTTCTACACAACGTTCTTCAACTACTTCTTCGACATCTTCTTTCTCCATTGTGTCTTCATAGTTGACCTCCTCGTTAACAGATTCTTCATTTAACTTACAAGCACTATCCTTCTTGTCATTAACAGATTCTTCATTTAACTCACAAGCACTATCCTTCTTTGTAACTTCTACACATAAACAAAGCATTTCAACCTTCGAAAGATTGACAAACACTTGCAATTGTCGTGAATTGAAAACTACGACTGGAGGAGTATCTTGAGGCAATTTCTCAAATTTAGAAGCATACAAATAGGTTAACCTTACATCATGCAACTCATCGGTTAAACCGTAATCCTCGTACACCATACGAATGAAATCATCATAACGCATATATTCGTTAACTCCTAGAATACGAGATCCTCTTTTATTGTCAACTTCAAACACCCATCTCTTCTTTTGAAGCTTCCATAGACCACAAACAAGCACAACTTGTTCCATTGCGTAACGAAATATCTGCAAAAAAACACAATTAAATCTGCTGCAGACTTTTAAGCGGAGATCCACGAACACGACGACGACGGCGATGACGACGGCGAAGATGAAGACGAAGACAATACGAAGACAAATACGAAGACAAAAAACCAACGAAGTCGAACACGAAAACGAAAGATGAAGGTGAAGACGCCGACGTAAAGAAAAACGGCGACGACGGCGCAGATCTACGACCACGAAGCCCACAAAAAGGTCCAAGAAACTCGAAGATGAGAGTGATGAGGAAGCTCACAAAAAAGAGAAATACGAAGATGAGAAGTGATGAGGAAGTTCACAAAAAGTTGATATTTGATGTACAATGGCGATTTCACCAATGGATTTTGAGTTTTTAGTATAAAGGCACGCACTAAGAGACAAATGGAGAAGAGCCACCACAAATAAATCTGCATCATATGACATTAATCTACAATACAGTGAAGTAAGTCTGCTTCACGTAGAAGGTAGTCTAGTTCTGGTATTGGAATCTTTTAACGTTTTGTAGATTTAATAAATCTGCTGCAGATTTAATTAACTCTGCAATTCGTAAAAACAAATCAACACTTCACACGTATTGTAGAGTTTCCAAATCGGACATAAATCTGCAAAACAATGTGATGCGGACTTAATAAATCTGGTGCATACTTAATAAGTCTGCTGCAGACTTAATAAATATGCTGCAGACTTATTAAGTCTACATCATTAAAAATGGCCTAAAATCTACAATAAAGAGGCATAAATCTGCGGCAGATTTTGCCACATATATAATATGACGTGGCAAAATAAATCTACAAAACGTAAAACAAAAAGTCTGCAGGAGATTTTTCCTACGTGGCGATGGCAATTTCGTAAATAAGTCGACTTTTTTACTGAGTTGGAATTTTTTTTTTTTCCAGTGGCAGTTTCGCAACATTTTTTTTCCCGTCAGAGGGAAGGAGGGGCAGTTTGGGTACGAATGTTTAGGAGGGTCATTCTAGTTATTAAAATGAGAATAGGGTTCGTCTAGCAATAAACGTACGAATGTTGGTTAGTTTAGTAATTTTCCCCAACAATAATCCCATAAGGTAGTTAAGAAAAAAGAGAAGAAAACTCGATGTTTAAGTGTTAAAGGAAAAAGAAAAAGATGACGGGTTAGTGGTTAGATTTGAATAGGAATGGATGTCCGGACTTGTATGCTTAAATTGCTCATTGTCTTTCCTGGTTTTGCTTAACCCTTTCACTCCCCGAGAGAAACCGCGTTACAACTGACCACATGCCTGAGTGTTAGTCTCCTCTTTTGATACGAAATCTCGTTCCTACCTAGACAAATAGAAAAACTCTTGGAAATTCTTGATCATGTTTCATGCTTTGATTATGCTTAATAGAATGTGAAAGGTGTTTAGACTAGACAGGTGGATCACATGCTTTTGGTAATAATAACGGATTTAGACGGAGTTTGAGGTGAATGGTAATAGGTAGAACTAGCTCGGTTGCGATAGGATACTATGTTTAGGATACTCGTTCACTACGCTCTTCACGTTGTTTTTTGGTTCTGAGGTCCCCGCCTCTACACTCTCTTGAACTTTGATGTTAATTATCTTACTTGAGGACAAGCAAATGATAAGTTTGGGGGAGTTGATATCTTGCATATTTTACATATTTTACATTGATTTATGCATTAGAACTAACACATTTAGGTTGCATTTGGTGTCATATAGGTTAGATTTGTGCTTGTTCATGTGTTTTCAGGTTCAAGAGTGCCAGAGTGACAAAAAGGCGAGGAAAAAGAGCTTAAAGTGAAAAAACGACCATTTCGGTGACTTGTACCGATTAGTTGTGGTCGAGACGCGAAGAAAAAGAGAAGAAGAGACTAATACCGACCTATGGTATCAATGGAGTTTGGTCGATACTTAAGACAGACAAAAAGCTTCAAAAATACACTCGTTCAATACGTTCCCACCGTTGGATCTTTGTGAAATTTTACCACAAGATATCCACAAATGTTAGATTTTATTTGAAGGTGGTTTTAGATGATTTCAATGGCTAGATCTACATTTATGCAAGTTTTACTGACGACGGGTCAATCTGCTGCGGATTATCGATTTGTCGTATCGACCAAGTGATATCTACCAAATCAGGTCGATATCAGGGAGAAAATAAATGGAAAATCCGGTTTCATATCGGAAAAAGGAAAAGAAAGTCCAAGCCCACTTTGAACGTTTTCTAAAGAGCCAAGACTCGTTTTCCTATATATTAGACTTATTATTTAGGTTTTATATCATCTTTTATCATATCTTTTCGTACATTGTTCTTGCTTTCTCTGGGATTGGGGCACCATGATTCTTGTAAACTTCGGGCACCAATGAACATAGTTTTTCTTACTCTTAATCTCTTTATTTTATTTTATGTTTTTCTTAATCATGTTTGCTTTGAATTTCATCATTCTTAGCGAGTAGTTTCCCATAGACAATTTGGTTGGGGGAAAAAGGGTGAATCAACTCTAGGGTTTATCGATGTCTAGAAATTAAAACCTGATAAAACTTTAATCTAGTGTAACAATCTTAATGCTTTAATTGACCTGATCAATAAATTGATAGAACTCAGGAAACTTCACAACCGAGAGGTCTGAGAAGATTCCTCAACAATTACCCTAGAACTAAACCTAGCTTAACCGAGAGATCTGTGTTAATAAGTTTAGTGGTTGAATTGATTTGAACTTAATGTTTTCTAAAATTTAAACTATCCAAGATATTGTTTTAGTTTATTTGTTAGGAAAATGATTATTGTCACGAGAATGGATTGATCTAAAAACATTTTCAAAACCTTAAAGTTACAATTGTTAAAAGACATCAAAAACCTGAAAGTTGATAATCCCGTTAAAGTACCCCGACCTGGTTGTTTAGCCTTTAATATTAATCTTTACAACTTTTAATTCTCTTTTTCGTTTATTCGTTAGCCTTTCATTTAAATTGAAACCACAACACAAAAACAAATCTTTGATCCGCTTAGACTAAGTTTATTTCTTGCAAACTCTAGTACTTTGATTGCTCCTGATTCGAATTGACATCTTATATACTACATAAGACATTCGAAAGAACGAGTGTAAAATCTCTTCTATCAAATTGGCGTCGTTGCCGATTCAGGAACTCGATTGAATATTAGAGTTTTGAAATTACTTGGGACTAAGTTCTAGTTACTTGTTACTAATCACCTTTTTTTTCTTTTGTGGTTTTTCGTGTTCTTAGGTGTATGCAAAGAAGAAGTCACGGAAAAACTGACAACTTGCTCTTCTTCGACGACATCAAAGAACACGAACGAGCCATCTCAAAAGAAAAGAGACTGGAACAACACTCCGACTCATCTCACTCCGAAGCATCTCACTCCGAAGCATCTCACTCCGAAGCCTCAGATTTAGAGCTAAGCTCGAGAAGCAAATAAACAAGGTGCAAACTCCCATACCTCTTATTGACACTTTCAAGCTAGTCCCCCACTACACCAAATCCTTAAAAGACACCATCAAAAAGAAGTCCAAAAACTCGGAAGACACGGTGAAGCTTTCACAAGAGTGCAACGCGATCATTTGAAAGGACCATTCTCCTAAGAAACCTTGGCAATCCATGGAGTTTTACTTTGCCTTGCACTCTTGGTCCTTTGATCTTTGATAAGTGCCTATGCGATTTATGGGCTATTGTCAACGTTATGCCTTCGTCTGTTGCTAAACCACTTGGCCTTTCTTCTTTCCAACCTACTAAGATCTCTTTGGTGTATGCCGATAGATATGTGAAGGTACCCATTGGAGTCTTAGAAGATATTCCGGTAAAGCTGGGAGACGCTTTCATCCCAACAGATTTTGTCGTTTTGGAGATGTACGAAGAACCTTGTAATACACTCATCTTTGGAAGACCTTTGTTGGCAACCGCTGGAGCCATCATACATGTGAAGGTTGGAAAGATAGACTTGCACCTTGGGAAGGACCTTGTTCAGCGGTACAACATCAACGATGTAGTCAAGAAGCCCACGGAGTTGGTCCCTTGTGAAGCTTTGGTGATTGGAGTGGAGAAAGACGCTAGCAATGGTAAGACTAGTGATGATGCAAGGAGCAAACCCAAAGCTCCAAAAGTGGAACACCAATCCCCTTATAGGAAGTTCAGCATGACGCGTTGGAACACATCTATAAACCGCGTAATTAGAAAGTTAGTCAACGAGGTTAAACTTTTGGAGAAAGCTTTCAAGAAAGGGGCAAGGAGTGCTTGCTGCGACTCAAAGCAAAGCAAGCAAAAGATGGAGTTGGGTTTGTGGTGAACGGAGTAAAACTCAGGCCGCCCTTGATTCACGAAGATGAGACCGAAGGAGATTCCGTGTCTCTTTCGAATCCCAATGTCGCCTAAACAAGGGGTAAAGTCAATCTTATTGACTATAAACAAGCTCACTTGGGAGGAAGTCCCATGTCTATCCTTGTATATACATCTTTTTATATACGTTTTTTGCTTTTACCTTTTTAGTTTTTCTTTTGTCTTAGTGGCTTCCAGGAAAAATGGAGAGAGAACGAGGAAATCTGGGTGATATCGACCTGTTATATCGACTTGCAACAGGCCGATATCGGACTTAAACTCATATCGATGAGTTATATCGATCAAAACATATCGATATCGAGGTAACTCCTAACCCTTTGAACATAGGCATTAGTTTTCAATTAGATTTTGCAATTAGGATCCTTCTCCAATACTTGTTTCACACGGAGACCATGTGATTTAAGTTTGGGGGAGTAGTCATATTAGTTTTCATGTTCTCATATTAGTTTTGCATAAAAAAAACAAATTTTTTTTGCATTTAGGATTAGTTCATCGCATTTAGGTCATATAAATAGGGATCTATAATGATTTTAGCCTTGTAAAGCGATGCATCTAGTGTTTTGAACGGTATATTTGGTGTAGTGTATTCCTCAAACAAATTAGAACTCGCTGAAAATCTTGAAACCTCGATCGTAGACATTGATGTTTAAAAAGCCAATAGTGTGGTTATGAAGCTTGATAGTTCTAGGTTGCCTTCAAAAATTATCTGAACTTAAACTTGACTTTTAATTAGCATGATTGATAGTTTTCAAGAGAATTTCTATGGATTTGTGATTTCTACGGATTGCGGCTTCCTAAACCGAAACACTTTAAGCGCAATCCGGTCATTCTCATTCTAATGATGATTTCCCTCTCACCCCCAAAGCCTAAACCCAAACACTTGTGAGAATTCTTTTTCTATAAGTGATTTTTTTGTTTCGAAAAAACTTGAAAGTATAGGGAGCGACAAGAAAGGACATCCATTTAACTAGTTTATCTTGGACAAGTATGTTAGAAAGGGATTATGGGTTGGAGAGACACGTCTTTGAGTTTTTAAAAATAAGAAAATAAACACGAGTAAACGTAAAACACCTAGGGGTAAAATAATGACTAAGTAAAATTTTTTTATAAAAATATAGAAAGAAATCGAAAAAAAGAAAAAAAAAAGAAAATAAACTTAGCCAAAAATAATCTCATAACGTAGTTAAGAAAAAAGAAAGAAAAATCGATGTTTAAGTGTTAAAGGAAAAAGAAAAAGATGACGGGTTAGTGGTTAGATTTGAATAGGAATGGATGTCGGGATTTGTATGCATAAATTGCTCCTTGTCTTTCCTGGTTTTGCTTAACCCTTTCACTCCCCGAGAGAAACCGCGTTACAACTGACCACATGCCTGAGTGTTAGCCTCCTCTTTTGATGCAAAATCTCGTTCCTACATAGAAAAATAGAAACACTATTGGAAATTCTTGATCATGTTTCATGCTTTGATTATGCTTAATTGAATGTGAAAGGTGTTTAGACTAGGCAGGTGGATCACATGCTTTTGGTAATAATAACGGATTTAGACGGAGTTTGAGGTGAATGGTAATAGGTAGAACTAACTCGGTTGCAATAGGATACTATGTTTAGGATACTCATTCACTACACTCTTCGCGTTGTTTTTGGTTCTGAGGTCCCTGCCTCTACACTCTCTTGAACTTTGATGTTAATTATCTTACTTGAGGACAAGCAAATGATAAGTTTGGGGGAGGTGATATCTTCCATATTTTACATATTTTACATTGATTTATGCATTAGAACTAACACATTTAGGTTGCATTTAGTGTCATATAGGTTGCATTTGTGCTTGTTCATGTGTTTTCATGTTTAGGAGTGCCAAATTGACAAAAAGGCAAGGAAAAAGAGCTTAAAGTGGCAAAAACGACCATATCGGTGACTTGTACCGATAGTTGTGGTCGAGACGCGGAGAAAAGTCGAAGAAGAGGAAAAGAAGGTCATATCGACCTATGGTATCGACCAACAACTGGTCGATATTGGGAGGAAACTAATACCGACCTATGGTGTCGATGGAGTTTGGTCGATACTGAAGACAGACGAAAAGCTTCAAAAATACACTCGTTCAAGACGTTCCTACCGTTGGATCTTTATGAAATATATCCACAATAGTTAGCTTTCATTTGGAGGTGGTTTGAGATGATTTCAATGGTTAGATCTAAAGTTATGCCAGTTTTACTAACGACAGGGTCAATATGCTGCGGAATATCGATTTGTCGTATCGACCAAATCAGGTCGATATTGACCAAGTGATATCGACCAAATCAGGTCGGAAAAAGGAAAAGAAAATCCTAGCCCATTTATGACGTTATCAGAAGACCCAAGACTCGTTTTTCTTTATATTAGACTTATTATTTAGGTTTTATATCATCTTTTATCATATCTTTTCATACATTGTTCTTGATTTCTCTGGGATTGGGGCACCAGGATTCTTGGAAACTTCGGGCACCAATGAACAGAGTTTTTCTTACCCTTAATCTCTTTATTTTATTTTATGCTTTTCTTAATCATGTTTGCATTGAATTTCATCATGCTTAACGAGTAGTTTCCCATAGACAATCTAGTTTAGGGGGAAAAGGGTGAATCAACTCTAGGGTTGATCGATGTCTAGAACTTAAGACCTGATAAAACTTTAATCTAGTTTACAATCGTAATGCTTTAATTGACCTGATCAATCAATTGATAGAACCCAGAATACTTCACAACCGAGAGGTCTGTGAAGATTCCTAAACAATTACCCTAGAATAAACCTAGTTTAACCGAGATATCAGTGTTAATAAGTTTAGTGGTTGAATTTATTTGAACTTAATGTTTTCTAAAATTTAAACTATCCAAGTGGATCGATCTAAAAACGTTTTCAAAACCTTAAAGTTACAATTGTTAAAAGACATCAAAAACCTGAAAGTTGATATTCTCGATAAAGTACCCCGACCTGGTTGTTTAGCATTTAATATTAATCTTTACAACTTTTAATTCTCGTTTTCGTTTATTCGTTAGCCTTTCATTAAAATCGAAATCACAACACAAAAATCAATCTTTGATTCGCTTAAGCTATGTTTATTTCTTGCAAACTCTAGTACTTTGATTGCTCCTGATTCGGATTCGGATTGACATCTTATATACTACATAAGACATTCAAAAAGAACGAGTGTAAAATCTCTTCTATAAATTGGCGTCGTTGCCGATTCAGGAACTCGATTGAATATTAGAGTTTTGAAATTACTTGGGACTAAGTTCTAGTTACTTGTTACTAATCACCTTTTTTCTTTTGTGGTTTTTCGTGTTCTTAGGTGTATGCAAAGAAGAAGTCACGGAAAAAGTGACAACTTGCTCTTCTTCGACGACATCAAAGAACACGAACGAGCCATCTCAAAAGAAAAGAGACTGGAACAACACTCCGACTCATCTCACTCTGAAGCATCTCACTCCGAAGCCTCAGATTTATATCTAAGCTCGAGAAGCAAATAAACGAGGTGCAAACTCCCATACCTCTTATTGACGCTTTCAAGCTAGTCCCCCACTTTAACAAATCCTTGAAAGACTTCATCAAAAAGAAGTCCAAAAACTCGGAAGACACGGTGAAGCTTTCACAAGAATGTAGCGCGATCATTCAAAAGGACCAATCTCCTAAGAAACTTGGCGATCCATGGAGTTTTACTTTGCCTTGCACTCTTGGTTCTTTGATTTTTTATAAGTGCCTATGCGATTTAGGGGCTTGTGTCAACGTTATGCCTTCGTCTTTTGCTAAACGACTTGGCCTTTTTTATTTCCAACCTACTAAGATCTCTTTGGTGCTGGCCGATAGATCTGTGAAGGTACCCGTTGGAGTCTTAACATATTTCGTCGTTTTGGAGATGAACGAAGAACCTAGTAATCTACTCATCTTTGGAAGACCTTTCTTCGCAACCGCTGGAGCCATCATAGATGTGAAGGTTGGAAAGATAGACTTGCACCTTGGGAAGGAACTTGTTCAGCGGTACAACATCAACGATGTAGTCAAGAAGCCCACGGAGACAATCCCTTGTGAAGCTTTGGTGATTGGACTGGAGAAAGATGCTAGCAATGGTAAGACTAGTGATGATGCAATGAGCAAACCCAAAGCTCCAAAAGTGGAACACCAATTCCCTTATAGGAAGTTCAGAATGACGCGTTGGAACACATCTCAAAACCGCATCATTAGAAAGTTAGTCAACGAGGTTAAACTTTTGAAGAAAGCTTTCAAGAAAGGGGAAAGGAGTGCTCGCTGCGACTCAAAGCAAAGCAAGCAAAAGATGGAGTTGGGTTTGTGGAGCCTCGACGTCGAACTCGAGGCTTCTTTGTGGGATTTGTCTTTAGGACTTCTTAAATGGGCCAGACCATGTTGGGCTTAGGCACACCATTAACATTAGTGTCTCCCCAGTTCGTTTCTGAAAAAGGAAACGAGCTAGAAAAATTGGCCTTGGCTTGTTTGAGAGGTCGCACCTATCTCTTGCCGAATCGTCGAACGACACGTCATCTAACGCGTGTAATGATGATGTTTCTTTGCGCGCTTCGGCTGCGTGTTGGAGAAGTCGCGCCTTTATCTTGCTGAATCGTTGAGTGCCACGTCATCTAACACGCGTAATGATGATATTCTTCACGCCCTTCGACGGGGTCTCTTCCTCTTCCTTCGCTCTTCTATATAAACTTCCTCCCGACTTATTTCTCTCATTTTCTTCTTCTGCGAATTTCAGGTACTTTCTCTCTCTAACTTCTCTGCCTTCTCTCTAGAATTTTAATTTTTAGTTCGCATTATGTCTTCTTCTTCGTCGACGAGTTCAAATTCTTCTTCCGATTCGGCTTCGCGAATGGTTCGGAAGTCGTCGAAGCGCCAATAAGACAAGTCGCGGTGATAAATCAGGAAAAACCTAGGTTGTCGCCTTAGCGGACTAAGCTCTTGATCGCTCTTACGATCATATCTCCGACATTCCTGGGGCGATGATGATCGATCCTACTTCGATGTCGTGGTCGTCTACTCGGCCTTCTGATCGTGTGCGGATCGAAATTCCTTCACTTCGGGATGAAGAGATTACTCCTCCCCCTCAGGTGCCTCAGGCTTCGGGGAAGAAAGCTTCGAAAAAGAAGAAGAGATCGGAGAAAAACACTTCGGCGCCTTTTGAGGCTGAAAAGAAGCCGAAGATAATCAAGAAGGAGAATTCCTTTTCTTCGTCTCCGAGCAAGTTCAAAGACGACCTTGGCAAGATTTCGGCCCTTTCTCGTGCTCGCGAGACACTGGAGCTAATGGAGCCTGAGCCGAACCAAATGTCTTGGCATTGTCCTCTTGGATTCATCTGTCTGTACGAACAAACTTTTAGTAAAGGAGGATTATGGTTTCCCTTACCTCGGCTGCTTATAGCTTACGCCGAGGAGCAGGGAATAACTATTTCCCAGTTAACGGATCCGTGCATTAGGAACGTGTTCACTGCAATCGTGGCGGCTAAGGATGGGACGTGGCCGATCTGTTGGAAGAAAGGGTTCGTGCTCACTTCGGATTCTTCCGTCAAGTTCCCCTTCAGGTGGCGGAAGTATTTCTTCGTCAAGGTCAACTCGGCGTCGGTCTTCGACGTCGACAGGGTGTACCGAATTAAGTGGTCGCCTGTTGTTGGTAGGAATTGCGAACTGCTTCTTTTTACTTTGATTCTCTAACTTATTTTTCTTTTTCTGTTTCAGCTAAATTTCCGCCGATATATCCCTTTCCGCTGGAGTATCTTGCGAACAAAGACAAGCTACATCAATAGAGCGAAGTGTCGTGGGCCCAGATAATCGAACAGCAGAGACATTACTTTAATTCCCTGTAAGGTTAGTTTGGCATCCTTAGTTCACCATTTCCTTTTGTTCTTCTTTTCTAAGTTGGCTATTTTTATTTCAGACTCGTTCTCGCTGTTGCCTAAGGATCAAGAAGGTATCGACGAGATGCTGAACGTCGACGCTCTTCCTTCTATCTTCAACGACGAAGTGAACGCTGTTGAGCCTAGGAACAAGGTAGAGGTTCGGAAAGACGTAACTGCCGAAGATCAGGTCATCCCCGAGGAGGCGAAGGTGCACGAGAATGTAGCGGGCGAAGGTGGCCAAGTTGCAGATGTCGACGAGCGGGCGGTTGCCGAGCCCGTAACTGGGGAACCGATCAAGTTCTTGCCGAAGGGTCCGGTGGCGAACAACTTTCTATACCTGCCACTCGGATCGCTGATCCTGTGGAGCAAGTCGAAGACCCCTCTTCTAGTCCGCCGTTTGTTAAAGGCGATGGGTTCGGCTATCGGTTGAGTGAGACAAACGCTCATGGGTTTGAGTTTCGCTATGATGGCGCAATGTCGTTCCTAAACAACCAGGAGGCTAGTGCTGGCTTCCAGCTCGCTCTGTATTCCGCTCTCGAGGGCGAGGATCCTCCCAATGTGCTGACGTTCTCAGAGGAGATCTCTCGACAGGCGAAGATGGAGCAAAGGGTGAGTTCTCTTCGGTCTTTTAGTGGATCTTATAAATTCTTTTCTCGGTTTTGCCTTGGTTGATTTCTTTACTTTTGTTTTCTCAAATCGCTTATAGGAGAACCCATCTTAATTTCGCTTATGAGAAGCTCCTCACTTCGACCGTCGGTTAGAAAGATTGGGCCAAAGATCGTCTCGATGCTGTCGAGAAAGAGCGAGACGAGGCTCGAGCTAAGGTCGAAGAGCTTGAGAAGGATCTTCGCAAGGCGAAGAAAGAGAAGAGATCGAAGAGGTTTAAGGAGAAGCTCGAGAAGGTCGAGCTTGAGAATGCCGAGCTGAAGAAAAAGCTCGAGATCGAGGTTGAGTCGTCCAAAGCTCTGGACTTGGAGCTGGAGTTGTCCTGGAAAGTTGAGGCGACTACTTCTGATAAGCTCGCCACTTGGAAGAGGCGCTATGACAATCTCGTTACTCATAATACCATTGTGGTCGCGAGGCTTCGTTGGTCTCGTTCTGAGTGCGCCAAGGCGGCGAATGGACAGTTCGCCAAGCTGAGGGTTGCCAAAGAGGAGTCTAAACACCTTTGATACCTTAGGTCATATGGAGGCCAAGTACGCGGTAAAGGTGCCTTCCATCTTCGTAAACAACCTTCGCAACAAGGAGGAGAAGCTCATAAGTTGGCTTGAAGGAAGGTCGAAGCTAGCCTATTAGGCTTCGAACTTCGAGCTTCCCTCCGATCTAGGGATCGATTCAGCTGCTGAGGAGTCTTAGTCTGAAGAGGAGAAAAACGAAGATGATCTTGGCGTCCCGGAAAAAGATGACAGCCTGAGCGGAGAGAACGACGAACATGCCAAAGAGGACGAGCTGACCAAGGATAGCGAGCCGATCGAGCAACTCGAGGAGGGCAACGAGGACGACGAAGAGGAGGATGAGGAGGAGAATTAGGAGGAAAAGACCGACGAGTAGTCCTTGTTTTTGTAATCTTTTTTTCTGGTCGACTGTTGGGGTCGGCCTTGTAGTTCGGGACTTTTATCAATTGAATTATCTTTTGCTTCTTAAGTTTCCTTGCCATGTTTGATTCGAAACTAGTACAAAGTTGTGTATGGGGTTCGGCTTTAGTGCGAACCTGTTTTTCGAAGTCGCGAGGTACTCGGCTTTTGTGGTTTCAGATTGGGCCACTGCAAGGATAAGTATTTCCTTGCAAATCTAGTGGGTGATCAGTTCACAACACTTTGAGTTCGATAGAGCGATGACCATGTTGATTATAAACGGTGAGCTTGTGTGACTGAACGTTGAGTTTGTTGTTTATAAGCGGTGAGCTTGTGTTTCCTGAGTTCAGAGCTCGTTTTATTTCTGTTATAGTTGTGCCCTTAGAAAAGGCTGCCTACGTACCCAAAAAGGGATCAAGCCATTCGTAGTTCGGATTACAATAGAAAATACTCAATATGAGTTGGGTTTTTTTTTTGAGTTCGATTGCTTCGGTTTTGACTTCAGTTTGATAGTACTCAGTATGACTTTGCTTCGGTTAGGTCGCTTCGATATTTTCCTCGGTCTTGCTGGTTTCGCTTCTAGTGATAAAATCTTTTGAGGTGCATTGTGTTCCAAGATCGTGGGATCGTTTTGCCGCGCATCTCCATTAGTTTGAAAACACCGGGCCGAACGACCTTTGATATGAGATATGGGCCTTCCCACTTCGCTTCGAGTTTGGTGATAGGTTTTTCAGCTGTGTTCTCGAAGACCTTGCGTAAAACCAGATCTTCTTCTTCGAAGTGTCTTCCCTTGACCTTCTTGTTGAAGTACCTTGTCGCTTGGTGTTGGTAGTTTTGATTTCGGAGCAAGGCGTGGTGTCGTTGTTCTTCCGCGTGGTCGAGTTGGTCGACCGTCATTTGCTCGTTCATAAGAGGGTATTGTGTTAGCATCACGCATCAAGGTGCGTTCACTTCGGCTGGGGACATGGCTTTCATCCCGTGAGACAGCGAGAAGGGTGTTCGGTCAATCGAACTGCGCGGGCTCGTTCTGTGAGACCAAAGTACATCTTCTAGTTAGTCTGCCCAAAATCTTTTCTTGTCTTCGAGGCGTTTCTTGATTCTGTCTATAATAGTTTTATTCGATGCTTCGGCTTGTCCATTTCCTTGTGGATACCTCAGAGTAGACTTGCTAAGTCGGATGTTCCACCTCGCATAGAATGCTTCGAACTTGTCCGAAATGAACTGTGTCCCGTTGTACGAAATGAATTGTGTTGTGGCGACAGTTGATGTATTTTCGGACGAAATTTTGCAATTTGGTCGCGTCGATCTTCGTGTATGCCTTCGCTTCTACCAACTTCGTAAAGTAGTCGGTGACTATCATTATGTACTTCTGTTGCCTTGTGGACGGTAAGGATCCTACGATGTCCATCGCCCATCGCATGAAGTGGTACGGGGCGGTTGCCGAACTGAGGAGTTGGGTTGGGTCATTTATGTAGTCTCCATGCTTTTGGCATTTCTCGCACTTCAAGGCGAAGTCAGCGCAATCCTTTTGCATGGTCGGCCAAAAGTATTCGTGGTGCTTGACTTGAAGAATTAAGGCTCGTCCCGGCCGCTCCTTCATGAGCTTCTCGTAGTACTCGTTAGATTTTGTCGCCTGCGATGCAGAATAGAAGGACGCCGCAGGCACTCCAACGGAAGAGGCATTCATCAAGTAGAGTATACCGAGCTGACTTGCACTTCAACCGGTGAGCTGCCCATTTTCCTTCGGGTACAATGTCGTCTAATAGGTAGAGCACAGTTTCTTGTCGCCAATCTTCTGGTCCTTCGAGACTCTGCGGACAGCGATCCTGTCTTGGTGGGGCGTCCGGGGTTCTGAGTTCTTCGTCGAAGTCGTCTGTCTCGTCGGCGTCGAGGTTGATTATGCATATACCTTTTGGAAGATCGATGATTGGGTGTTCGATGCATTCGATGGGGATTGTCCTTCGCAGAGTTGGGTACGAGGTCGGGGTTAGAGCTGCGAGTACGTCAGCGGACGTGTTTTCTGCTCGGGGTGTTTTTGTGATGGTGAAGGAACTAAACTTCTCCGCTAGTCCTTTGACGATCTGAAGATATGCCTCTATTCTTTCATTCTTTGTGTCGATCTGAATTCTTCGTTGAATTGGCTGGTGACGAGCTGTGAGTCGCAGAAAGCATTAAGCTCCTTCGCTCCGAGTTCGATGGTGAGGCGTTCACCGGCTATTATGTCTTCGTACTCTGCTTCGTTCTTGGAGGCTTTGAAACCCATTCTGAATGATTGCTAAAGTACTTCGTCTGTTGGCGATCTGAGTGTTATGCCTATTCCCGACCCGTGTCGACTAGACGATCCGTCTGCGTGAAGCGTCCAAGTGTTCTTTTCTGCTGCCGAAGTCATTTTCGGTGGGAGTTCGATTAGGAAGTCGGCGAGCACTTGCGATTTTGCACTTGTTTTTGTTTATACTTGTTTTTGTTTGTACTCGATGTCATACTTGCTGAGCTCGATTGCCCAATTCGCGATGCGGCCTGATTGCGTCGGGCTATGGAGGATAGTTCGTAATGGTTGGTTCGTGAGGATGACGATGGAATGAGATTGAAAGAATGGTCATAGCTTTTCTTGCCGATGTGAGCACTGCTAAAGCCAGTTTTTTCAAGGTTGGATATCTACTTTATGCTCCGTCTAGGGCCTTGGTTGTGTAGAATATAGGTCGATGGTCGCCTCGATCTTCCTTAACCAGTAAGCTGCTTACTGCCGAGGTCGATATGGCGATGAATAGGTACAAAGTCTCCTGATCTACTGGTTTGGTGAGGATTGGCGATGTGGAAAGGTACTCCTTTAATTGAGTGGAAGCCTCTTCGCATTTTTCTTCCCATTCGAACCGTTTATTGCCCTTAAGAAGCTGATAGAATGGTAAGCATTTGTCCGAAGACCTTGAGATGAATTTGTTTAGTGCGGCGATCCGTCCAGTCAGCCTTTGGACTTCCCTGGTTTTTTCGAGGCGAGGGAAGGTCTTTGATCGCTGCGATTTGCTTTGATGCCTCGATGTGTAACGATATAACCCAAGAATTCTTCCGAAGTGACGCCGAACGTGCACTTGGTCGGATTAAACTTCATTCCATATTGGTTGAGCGTTGCGAAGCAGGTTGCGAGGTGATCGACGTGGTCCTTGGCGGCCAGTGACTTGACGAGCATATCGTCTATGTATACCTCCATTGTTTCGCCCAGCTTGTCGATGAACATACGATTCACGAGTCGTTGGTATGTTGCCCCAGCGTTTTTCAGACCGAATGACATGACTTTGTAGCAGTAGGTACCTTGGTCGGTGATGATCGATGTTTTTTATTTGTCTTCGGCGTGCATCATGATTTGGTTGTACCCGGATAAGGCATCCATGAAGGACACGAGTTCGTTTCCAACGGTGGCTTTGACGATGCGATCTATATGCGGCAGTGGATAGTTGTCCTTCGGGCAAGCTTTGTTGAGATCGGTGAAGTCGACGCAGACTCTCCACTTTTCGTTTTTCTTTTTTACGACCACAGGATTGGCCAGCCAGTGAGGATACCTTACTTTGTCGATCGAGCCAGCATTCACGAGTCGCTCTACTTCATCGTTAACCGCTTGGGCGCGCTCTGGCCACAGTTTCTTTCGCTTCTGTTTGACAGGTTTGAAAGTTGGGTCCACATTGAATTCGTGGCAGGTGATAATGGCATGCAGAATATGGAACGGGAGGACAACCATCAATACAGGGTGATAAGTATAGCTTTGGGGTTCTTATTTTAGAAATGTTCACTAGGAAAAGACCAGGCAGTGATTTATTTGATGGAAACTTTACCCTACACAACTACACGAAGTCGGTATGGCCCGAGCTAGTGTTGGAAATCGTTGACCAATCAATTTTTCATAGCGGTCTCAGAGTCGGATTCCCTGTTGTTGAGTGCTTGACATTGATTTAGGGTGTGGGGCTAAGGTGTTGTCAAGAATCTCCGATGAACAGGTTGGACACGACGAAGGCGACAAAAGAGTTAATATCAATTAGAGAGAGATTCTTTAAACCAAGAAGCAATAAGACATTGAAGTGTGCTATATATGAATATGTTGGCTTTGCTATGAGGCATCTAGAATATATTGTTTATAGTGTGGGATTTTCCTCTTTATGTTGTTGTACTATGCTTGCATAATATTTTAAATGAATGTTTGAGTTATTTATAGACCTAAAATAAATATTTAGTTACAAATGACAACCCTCAAATTTTCCATAAATTATCTTCTTCTTTTTTTCTTATCCCAAAAAAATTAATTTGATTCAATTTTTTTTTTAGATTTCTTGAACTCCCGAGGGCTTAACAACAGAACAATCCTACAAACAAGTCAAATACGTTTTAGTATACCTATAGTCTATAGATTAAAACACTAAAAAGGATATAATTTCGAAATAGTAGTGAAATTGATCTTATACTATAGACAAATCATTTCATAAATAATAAAGCATATCTAAGAAACATGACTGAATCCGAAAATAATATGAAGTAAGCACATGTATACAAAGATAAATAATGTAGCAAAGATATAATCCAGCTGTTGTTGAATTTTATTTTTTTGGACAATATATTATGTTTTGAAATTATTATAAACTCCTTACAAGCAAATTTTATTACAACAAGTTGGAATAATCTCAATTACATAAGGAGAAAAAAGAAAAAGCATTAAAATAACAACATACAAACATCAAATCTTAAAACATACATAATAAACTAGTAACATTCATATAGTTTAATATCCATCTTTAGTTCGAAAATACTTATTACCTTTGACGAGATCATTCGTGAACGTCGCAACGCCATGGCCCACTCTCCAGTCCCATCAATGATCGATAGGTGTCTTGTGGGCTCTATGATCGGATTAGCTAGCATCCATTATAGTAAATGTGCCTTTGTGTTGCGCCGAGTTAAAGACCAATGTGCAAGCCACCCAAATGTTATAATTCAATTTCTTGTAAAAAGAAGCCTTGTGCACGAGCTACGTGGTTAGAGAGATAGTTATGGTTTTTGGTCACGGGTTCCGAAACTAAAATCACCTAATCCTCCTATAGGGTTTATGATGGTCGATGACGTGGCATTATCCGCGTCATCACCATTGTAAGCGATGTTATGGTAGCAAGACGAAACGGTTGCACGGTGATTTACGAACCAATGAGGTCATCACGGTGCTTGATGAGTAGGGTAAAACGAGTAGGAATGAGATTAATATTTCTTTGAAGATTTTGTTTGACATGGTCTAGAGTTTTTTAAACAGGTGACTAGTAGTGTATTATATTTAAGGATATGAAAGATGGCTTTGTAAACCTTTAACTAATGTGACTTTTAAATGGTATTCTAAAGTAAAAAACTTGTGATGATTATTTGGTAGTAATTTGTTTTTTGATTTTATTTAGAAAATTGCCCTTATAGTTATACATAATAATTTTCAATTTTTTTGGTTCTTTTGTGTTAATTTTTTTTGTAGACCAATATAATTGGTTAATTTTTTGGTATTTGTCATTTTTATCAGGTATATTACCAAAATCATATACTTTTATCAGAAATTATTTTTTGTTATTTTCTGTAAGAAATTGTTTTGGAGACCAATATAATTAGTTCATTCATCATTCACGTATTAGATTCACCATTCACTACGAAGAAACATAAAAATTAACTTTAAGGTTATAATTTTCTTTTAACATATGAAATTACTCATTTACCAATTACAAAACAAAAACTACCTTGTATCAAATAAGAAAACTAAAAAATACCCTCTCAACCAATTATCTCCTCTTCAATAATATGTTTGTGCTTTCTCTCAGCTAGGCCATTTTGCTGAGAAGTGTGTGGACATGATAGAAGATAACTGAGAAATTCTTTGTTGACATATTCATTTCCTCCATCACTTTGTAACACGTTTATTTTATGGTTGTATTGATTTTCAGTCATTTGTTGAAAGGATTTAAATATAGAAAAAGCGTCAGATTTCAACTTTAGAGGATCAAACCAAGAGAATCTAAAGTAATTGTCAATGAATACAACATGATATATGAAACCTTGAGTCGATATAACAAGGGAAGGACCCCAAACATCAGGTTGTATTCTATGTAGAGGTCTTGTGGCTTGGTAATCAAACCTTTGAAAAGGTAGCTCACAAGTCTTTCCTAGGTGGCATGGCTCACACATTGACATAGTTGTCTTATTGAAGGAGTAGGTTGAACTGAAGATAGATGCTGAAGAACTTGATGCTGAAGAACTTGATGATGTGGATGTCTTAGTCTCTTGTGCCAAATAGTATCAATTGTGGTTTGTTGTCTTGGGGAGTAAAAGGTAAGAAACTGAGGATTCTCCAATCTATAAAGTCCATCATGCTTGCTTCTTTCGCAGAGGAGTCGTTTTGTCTTGAGATCCTTAATACACACAATTTTAGAATCAATTGTGAATTTGCAAGAATAATCATGAGTAAGTTTTGACACAGACAATAATGACTTTGAAATTTCAGGGCATATAAGTACTTTACTGAGACGAAGAGTACCTGAGAAGGATGATAATGGAATTGATCCTACATGAGTTATAGGACGAAAATCCCCATTACCTACCATCACACCATCTGATCCTAAGTAAGGCTGAGCTGAGTTGAGGTGTTGAGTAGAGTTTGTGACATGGTGGGTAGCTCCAGTATCAGGATACCACTCATTACAACTATAGATCTTTTATTGTTCTTGCATAGGAGCTCATATAAAGTCTAGCTGGTCACTTAGACTTTTAATTCCAGATAAGTAAACACCGAGACTTATTTCCTTTTATAGTAGTTTGGATTCTCCTTTGTAGGTCAAGTTTTCTAGCAGATGAGACACAATTATACTTCTTAGCGAGATGAAGTCATACCTCTTGAGAAGATTTGAGCCCATAGATACTCTTCAGTTCGTCTTCAGGCAGAGTACCAAAGATCCAGGCCATGATGAGCTTGTTTGTTCTAACCCATTTGCGGAATTCTGGGTTGCTGGCTTCAAATGAGTGGCCTTCATGAGTAACCGTTGTGGTAGGAGAAGGCCTCTGAAGATCGTCGGTGCCATACCCATAGAGCAGCTTGATATCTTGTATATTTTGCATATTTTACATCGTTTTATTCATTAGAATTAACTCATTTAGGTTGCATTTAGTGGCATATAGGTTGCATTTGCATTTGTTTCATGTATTTTCAGGTTTAGGAGTGCAAGGACGGAAAAGACGGAAAATTCAAGCAAAAAGCGTCAAAAAGACACTCTTTGAGGAAGTTCCCACTGATATATCTTTCTGAAATTTTAGCACAAGATATCCACAAGTGTTAGCTTTCATTTGGCGGTGGTTTGAGATGATTCCAACGGTTAGATCTAAAGTTATGCGAGTTTTACCGACGATGGGTCAATCTGCTGCGGAATACCGGGATGTTATATCAGTCACGTGTGACCGATGCGAAGAAAAATATCAATATCGACTTGTAATATCGGTCACACTTGACTGATATCAATGTGTTTATATCGACCACATCTGACCGATACAAGCTGCGAAAATAAAGGAAAAAACCGGGTTCGAGCAAAAAAAGGAAAAGATAAGTCCTAACCCAATAAGGACGTTTTTATGAAGACCAAAGACTATTTTTTTCTATATATTCTAGTTTTCTTAGGTTTTATTTTTAATCCTACTTTTACATTCTAACCTTTTACAAGTTTTTCACAGAGATTTAGATCTTGGATGCTTTTTAGTTTTCTTAATTGTTAAACAGAGTTTCTTCTATCCTTATCTATCTTTGATTTTATTTATGCTTTTATCAATCATAATTGCTTTTGGTTTGATTATGCTTAGCAAGTAGTTTTCTTTAGGCAATTAGGTTGGGAAAAGGGTGAATCAACTCTAGGGTTGATGGTCTCTAGATCTTACAACTTAATAAAACTTTAGGCTCGTGTAAAATTCTTAAATGCTATAGTTGAGTTGGTCATTCAATTATAAGAACCCATGAAGCTTCACATCCGAGAGGATTGTTAAGGTTCCCGAACAATTACCCTTGAACCAAGCCTAGCTTAACCGAGAGATCTGTGTTAATAAGCTTAGTGGTTGATTTGAATTGAACTTAATGTTTACTATGACTTAAATTATCCAAGATATTGTTTTATTTTATTATTAGGAAAATGATCATCGTCACGAGAGTGGAATGATCTAAACATACGTTTTCAAAACCTTTAAGTTAAATTTTTTATTTTACATAAAGATGTGTTATTTGTTTTATATTTTAGATTTGCTTAGATATATATGTTAAATATTTTAAATTTATATACTAATATTTGATATTCTATATATAATGTTTTTTCTCAATATCATCAAATCATTCAATCGACAATTCAATTATATAATTTTTAAAGTTAATATGATGTTTTATTGATTTTCATGTTTTCAAGTTTATATGATGTTTTATTGATTTTCAAGTTTTCAATTTTATATGATGTTTTATTAATTATCATGTTTTATTTTATTTTTCAAGTTTGTATGTGGTTAGGATTTTTTTATATAGTAATAAAATAGAATATATATATATATATATATATACTTATTAAAATAAATGATAATGAAATATTTTTAGTTTCAAAAACGAAATTTAGTTATTAAATATATATTCTTAACTAAAAATTGGACAAAAAAGTAAAAACACATATAAAAAGAGTTAGTTTTCAAAAAATAAAAAATAAGGTGTATTTTTCAAATTTATAAACTCAAAAGAGTTACTTTTCCAAATTCCCCTTCAAATTAACCATTTAAAATTGAATAATTTTATATTTATAACTAAACTTTTTAGTGTTTATGTTTATATAAAAATAATTCAATTTGGATCGAAATATAATAGATGAAAGAAAATTATTCCCCGCGTATACGCGGGTCAAATCCTAGTTGAATGTATGGATTGAATATATATTTCTAGTAATTTTGCATTATAGACTTTAGAAATTAGTAATTTGTATTTATAAACTTATATGTATTTATCCGAATAGATAGTATGCTAAAATATGAGTCAAAATTGCTAATTATTACTTATTGTTACATAATATAATGTTGAACTCATATCCAATTACATTTATTTATACTATATTTCTACCATTTTTGCAAGATACAATAATTTGATAAGATTATTTATTTTTGGAATGACAACAACATTGGGTGGGAGTACATTCTCCGTACAATATAAGGCTTATGTCTCTACAAAACTCCATGCATCCTTGGGTCGCACTTTTCTTACACGGTGCTGGGTCAAAGCATTTGTCATAGTCATTTTGTATACCAAAACCTATATAATAAGAAAAATATGATCAGTATATATATGCATTCATAAACAATAAAGTATGTTGCCAACAAAAATGTAAAAAAGAAATATGCTATTACCAGGAGAACTTTCAGAGGAATGGACGAAAGAGGTAAAAATAATGATGGTGAGAACAAATGTTGTTAAAGTTTTTTTGGTGATAGACATTTTAATAGTTTTCTTATCTTTCTTACAATTTTGTTTGTAGGTTAGTGGATGTTATATAGTCCACAAGCATATTAAAACAGTAAAAAGGTAATATTAAATTAGTCAAATATTTAAAGAAAATAATCTCATAACTTATTTCATTAGTTTTGAAATCAAAAGGATTTTTATTTAATTATATTTCAAGATACTTTAACAAAAAAATATATCTTTCTAGATTTGGTCGATAACATTTATCATTTTAAACATAGTTAAATTTTAAAAATTATTATTCAAAGATTTATCTAGAAAATGAAATAGATTTCAAAGATTCGACTGACTTTAATCTCAAAGTTTTGGTTAAGACTGAAGAAGAAGAATATATGTATATGTTAATTTCAGAAATTTGATTAATTTTTTGGTGGAATTACAAAATATACTATTAGAATTTTACTTTTCAAAACTCAAAACTACACCGATTTAATTTAAAGTTTATTTTATAAATACACCTAAACACTAAATATGAAACTCAAATAAATCCTAAACATATTTATCTTGATATTTATTTTGTTACCTCCAGCATCTCGTTTTTTGTTAAAGATTACCGCCTAGATGTCATATAGAATATTTTGGACAATTTAAAAAATGAGAATATCCCAAAGGTACACAAGAAAATATTCAGGTTATTGAAAAAGTGATTGTTGACGGATTAAGGTATGAGTGATATATAGAAGATGCACTACAAGAATAAGTCGTTATAGCCACGTCAACATTTGTGGCTATACGGTTAATTACGTGGCTATATTGGCCCATAGCCACGGATAGTCACGAAAAATATTTGTGGCTATAACGTCGTAGCTGACACATATTCGTGGCTAAGTGAGCCACGGAAACCGTAGCCATATTTTAGTCATGAATATTTCGTGGCTATTATTGCCACTGATTTATTTGTGGCAAGTCGTGGTCGATTTAGCCACCAAAATATTTGTGGCAATTCGTGGCCAACATAGCCACGAAAGGTGGCGTGGCAATTCGTGGCTAAATAGCCACAATTAAATTGTGGCAAAATTTGCCACAAAATATTTGTTGCCTTAAGTGACTAAGTAGCCAACGTCGTGGCAATTCGTGGCAACGGTAGCCACAATTTTTTCGTTGCAGGGCGTGGCTAGTTTAGCCACGTATATATGCATATATATCGTGGCTATGTAGCTACGACAAGCCACATATAATTCATGGCTTTACTACTATTGCCATGGTGCGTTCAATGGTTTTTATATTTTTTTCGAAAAAAATAATTAAAATTATATTTAAAACCTGGTCACAAAATAGGATTTGGTATTAAAATTAAATCTGATCATAACTAGATCAGGTTTTGGTAAACCAAAATACAAATGCAAATTCAAGTTTTAGAACAACACTAATAAATATTTTAAGTTTTTGTTTGTAACACCAACATCAAACACATCTTACTCCTCTTCCTCACCATCTTCATGGACACCTTCATCACCATCTTCACGGCCTTGTTCCTCACCATCCTGAACAATCGCCTCTGCCCGACGGTCGACGAATGTGCCATTTCTACGGGTGTGAGTCTTACCCACGAGCTCAGTAAAGGCTGGTTCAACACAACCAGTCTTTTGCTTCTGCAAAACAGTTCAAAACAATCAACTAAAGCAAAAACAAGTAAACCAAATCCTAAACAACTAAACCAAAGTTAAAAGAGAAATCTAGACAAAAGAATAAACTCCTAATAACATCACAGAGTTAATAAAGTATAATAATCAGCATAGAGCTGAAGAGATCATTCATCAAAGAATCAAATCAATAGCCAAAACAAGTAAACCAAATCCTAAACAACTAAACCACAACCTACACAACCAGGCAAAAGCATAAACTCCTAATACATTTTAGAGAGTTAATAAAGTTCAATAAACATCACAGAGCTGAAGAGACCATTCATCAAACAATCAAAACAGTAGCCTAAACATCTAAATCATATCCTAAACAACTAAACCCCTTTACCAAAAAAAAAACAACTAAACCAAATCATGACAAAGTTCAATAAACATCACAAAGCTGAAGAGAGTACGTCTTACCATGTCGTAGCCGATCTTCGCAAACCCAACAGGTCCAACACAGTGCTTATGCGCATCTAGGCCGTCAGGATCAGACATCCGGTTCTTGGAGTTTGTCTTGGACTTCTTCTTTCATCTTTTGTATCCCATACCTCTTGCGTCTCCACCCAAGCATTATCCGATACGTAATATGGCTTCTTGTTACCTCTATTCTTCTTGTTGCCTCTGTCACGGATGGAGTCCATGCACTCCTTCTTCCACATGAAGTAAACAAGGTCATGGTGTGTAGGATTCCAATAATAGGCTTCCTACAAATAAGCCGGAGCACATTAGATAAGTACCTACACTAAATAAACATTATTGAAAGCCAAATGGAATCACTTACCACAAAGTCTTATCACCATTCCTCTTCTTTTGAATCCGGAACCATTGACCAGTTCCACCAGCACCCATGTAATTAGACTGCCAAGTCAACCTAACTATTTTTTCACTTCCGGATCAATACCAAACCTGCAAAATTACAGAACGTTACAAATCAAAAGAAGATAGAAGTCTACTAACCAGAGAGCTCCATTTTCTTTATGTGGATGTAAGACATGTTGGCTTCTTCTTGCAGGTGCATTGAGAAGAGCCTCCAGGCTGAGAGGAGCTGCTGCATTAGATGTAGAAGAGCCGACTTGACTTCCTTGCCTTTGTCCTGCTGAACCAGGTTGATCTTAAGGTGTTGAGGTTGGGTTGGCTGAGTTCTTTCGACGGGAGGCATAAGAGGAGTTATCTCCATCCTGTATGTTAAGGATGGCTGAACTCATCCTCTTCCTCTTTCTCTTCCTTCCTCTTTCCCCATGAGCCATAACTGCAGCAATACAAAACGAAAAAGACATTACAAGGCAATTAGAATAATCAAAAGGCAAAAACAGATGCATAAACTCAATTAACACAACTAAACCAAAGAATGACAGAGTTAAACAGATGCATAAACTCAAATAAACAGATGCCTAAACTAATTCCTAATATCCTACACAACTAAACCAAAGAATGACAGAGTTAACAACATAAGAGAGTTGAATGAGAAATACCATTCATCAAAATCATCAAAACATATATTTTTCATCAAATAATACATCAAATCATCCAAACCAATCATCAAAAACATCAAAGCAGAGAGCAATCATAAAAAACATTCATCCAAATCAATCTTAACCCTAATCTCTAAAATAAGCAGTCAAATCATTCATCAAACCCTAAACAAAACACCAATCATTAATCACACAATAAACGAAACCACAATCACTCATCACTCATCAAACCCTAAAAGAATCCACAATGAACCTCTAAGAAAAACCCTAAACGAAACCACAATCATTAAACAAAAAATAAAAAACCATAATCACTCATCAAACCCAAAACGAATCCACACTGAACCTCTAAATCAAACCCTGAATCAAACCCTAAATCAAAACCTAAATCAAACCCTAAATCAAACCCTAAATCAAACCTTAAATCAAACCCGACCAAAACTCTAACCCTAACTCAACGATAAACATTAACCGTGTAGAAAATGAACAAAAAACCCTAAAGAAAAAAGAGAAATCGTGTTTGCGGAAAAAAGAGAAATCGATTTTTGTGGATTGATTTCGAAACCTAAACAGTGGGAAATGAAATCTAACATATGAACAAGAAGAAAGTAAAAAAAGACTAACCGATTGTGGGACTTGTCGCGAAAAAACGCCGGAATCGACGGAATCGTCGGAAAAGAAGAAGAAATGAAGAAAAAGTTTGCGGCTACAAATGAGATCTACTTTCGCGATAAATTAGGTTAAAAATATATAGCCACGGATATTTCCGTCGCCAACCGTGGCTATATTTAAGATATGGGCTGTAAACTGGGCCCATGGATAATAATTTGGCCCAATAGTCGAATCAATTATATAGCCACATATATTACGTGACAAAACGTGGTTAATCAAAGAGAAAGCTACGAATTAGTCACGATATAACCGTGACTGACACTTAGGAAAACTTTTCAATGATGTATTATTATAACATTGAACATAGCCACAAAAACATACGTGGCAATTTCGGGGCTAATATACGAATTAGCTATGAGTCAGCAACGATGTTTCCGTGGCTATTACTTAATTAGTTTTAGAGTTTCATTAGATTTTTAGAGTTTCACTAGCCACGAACTTGTCCATGAAAGAATCGTGGTTGTAATAAGAATTAGCTACGAATTAGTCACGGATTAGTCGTGGTTATTACAATATTAAGTTTAAGATTTTGGTAGCCACGACTAGAATCGTGACAATTTCGTGGCTGATTGCACATTTTGCTACGAAATAGTCACGGTTACATCTGTCGCCTTTTAATTTAGGTTGTTAGGGTTATACTAGGGTTTAGATATACCAACGTATAATGTCTTTGATACATTGTTGAAATGAATGTATTATTCAATAAAATCTTATAAATGTTTGTGTTAAATATATATATATATCTTCAAAAAATTAAACTTAGTATAGTAAGATATAGTAATTTATGATAAAAAATGATCATATATGTCATCATAATATCAATAATATATTTTTTAGTTATATATTGTGAAATTTTTTAATTTATTTGTTTTTTGTATTGGAAAGATTAAGATGTGAGGATATGAATGAGAACTTAGATTCAAAATACATCTATATGATGGAAATTTGATAATCTTAAAATAGCCACGACAATAGCCTTGACAATCCGTAGCTAATACAACCACAAATAAAATTTTATAGCCACATAATTAATTTGTTACCGACCGTTTTCGTTTTCATTGAACATGTTTCTTTATGCGTCTAGGTACATTGGGTACTAATGTTTCTTGATAGTCATGGTTTTTTCGTGACAATTAGTGGCTACCGTATAATAACATATATGAAACATGTGGTGTAGACCAAATTGTGTCCAAGTACATATGATACAAAATTGTAAAATAACATATATAACATAATTATACATTAAGTTCCAATTTAAAATATAAATAATATTCTTAATATAATTAATACCACATGTTTCATAAGATAATACATCACTAATAAATCCATCTTGTTAGCTAAATCTCAAAATATGTTGAAGAATCTGAATCCCTTGAGGATTGTCCGGAACCATCGTCTTCAACATTTCCGTAATCCAGAGGCTCCACATCATCCAAATCATCATAATCATAAACATTTTCATCAACGACATGTCTTGTTTCCCGAATCATCGAACTGGGTACAACGATGTTGTCGAAAGTATCATCTTGTAGGGTTGTCAAAGCAATTTCGTCATTCTCACGGTAACCCCTCGACATAATTTTAACACATGCCCACCAATCGTCTATTGTCGAACCTGATACACGAGGATACAAAATGAAAGAAACTTGGTCACATTGACCAACTAGAACAAAAGGGTCATACTTCTCGTATCGTCTACGCAGGGCTACATCAACTAAACCGAACGGATGTCTACGCAATCCGGTACCTTCCGTGGTGTCAAACCAACTGCATTTGAAGATCATTGTTTTAAAACAACCTCCATCTCGATACTCGATCTTCATTATCTCTTTTATAAGGTCGTAATAAGTAGTTTCTGTTGTACCTCGAACAACAACGCCATAGTTTTGAGTTCTTTTTATCCTGACCGTGTCTGTGGTTGTGGAAATGGTATCCACAAGTGAAATACATATGCCATGATGTGTAATTGTTTCTCAGACTTTGTATAAATTCCAACATCCACAACGGAAATTCATACTTCTGACTTGCTTCATTTATCTGCAAATACACATTAATTTACTACCGCGAACTTGATAAAAGCATGATTATAGTATAAAGTATACTCACGTAGTCTCTATACCATTTTGCATAATGGGCATCTTTAACTCTACCCATCGCATCATCTGTAAGATATGGCATACTCACCATCATTGCTTTCTCAAACATCCTGCAACGAAGTCTTAGAATTTAAGGCGTTAAAGTAAACAAAATTTAATTACCATCTACTTGCTTACTTCTCATAAGGCGCAAATTCATCACAATTAAGCAACATGAATATTTGTATGATGTTGTATTATGGATCTTCTAGCCACTCATCTATCCATTTTCCTCTCACACGTCTGGTATGTTGAAATATGCTCGGGACATCTGGCTAATCAGCATATGCAAATCTAATTTATCCCAGACCATCATTGATTGCATCTTTAGTAATCCCCTAATAATTGCTTGCTTCATAAGAAATCTCTGCTTGAACACATTGCGCGGCAATGGAACCTCCAATACGTGTCTTGTTCTTGACCTTCTTTTTAAGGTGATACATGTATCGCTCAAATGGATACATCCATCTTTACTGCACCGGACCACCTAAGGCAGCTTCATCTGGGAGGTGCACGGGTAAATGTTCCATGACATCAAAGAGCGAAGGTGGAAAAATCTTCTCCAAATTGCAAACTATTATTTCAATGTTATCCTAATACAGCCACATCCTCAACTCGCAACATTTTGGCAGACATATCTCGAAAAAACATTGCAATCTCTGCAATTGTTCAACAACCTTATAATTAGAAACATTATAAAGTTATCATTAACCATGTACTAAAAAAGAAAAGTTCACATACCTGAAATGGCCTTTTGCACGTTGCTATCCAAAAGTTCTAACATCGGAAATGGAAGTAGGCGTTGCATTACAACATGGGAATCACGGTTTTTCACCCCGATATTTTTTCACTGCTCTCGTCAACACATCGAGCAAAATTAGAAGCGTATCCATCCAAAAATCTGAAGACGTTTATCAACCATGAGAGAAACTTTCGTTTCGCTACGTTTGTTAATCTGAACCTTGGAACAAGAATTTTTCCATCGGCTTGGACCTTTAAATCTGGTCTTGCGCATATTTCCGGAAGATCCAATCTTGATTTTATATTGTTCTTCGTCTTCCCTTTCATATTCAGAACGTGTGGATGAGATTGTCGAAAAGTTCTTCTCGATGTGCATGAAGTCGAGATTGTGTCTAAGAAGGAGATTTTCCCAACAAGGAGAATCCCAGAATATACTCTTCTTATGGCAATTATGGTACTCACCGTATCCATTGATTGTTCGACTTTGTTTCTCATGTTCTTTTCCTCCACAATCGACTGTTTTCTCTAATACATTAATGGTGTCTATCCTTTCAGTGTCAAAACTTCATAACCCGTCAACCACTATTGAGGGTTACCTCGGAATGTTTTGTCTCTCCTAAAAGCTTTGGTATTACGCCGATAAGGATGATCATGAGCTAAAAATCTTCGGTGACAATCGTACCAGCTATGTTTTCTTCCATGTGGTAACCAAAGCGATTCCGTTTCTTCTTGACAATATGGACATGCTAGTCGACCATGCGTTGTCCACCCATAAACCATTCCATAAGCTGGAAAATTACTTATCGCCCACATCAACGCAACTCGCATTGTAAAATTCTGATTCCTAGAAACATCATAAGCACGCACTCTTTCGCTCCATAAGAGTTGCAACTCTTCAATCAATGGTTGGAGATATATGTACAGACTTTTCTTCGGATGTTTAGGTCCCGGAACCAGAACCGCTAGATAGAAAAACTCCCTCTTGATGGACATACCAGGAGGTAAATTGTAGGGAGTTACTATAACTGGGAAACCGAGTGTGCCTCACTATTCATTCCTATTGGATTAAATCCATCCGTTGCTAATATTAGATAGATATTCCGACTCTCTAAACTAAAATCAGGATATACCCTATTAAAATGTTTTCAAGCCTCTCCGTTTGATGGGTGATGCATTTCTCCTTCATGATAGTCGTGTTCTGTTGGTGTGATATCGATCCTTCTTACAAAATTGACATTGTAAAAGGTTAAAATTTTTGCCCTTCAAAAAAATCATGCAGTTGTCCTCGCACACATCAATCTTGTGAATCGGCATCCCTAACGAACGCGTCAGCTTCTTCGTTTCATAATATGATCTCGAAGCTCTATTGGGTTGTGGAAGAATCCGCTTGAATGATCGTGTTATGTCATCTATATATCTTTTTGCAAAATTATGCTTCGTCTTTATGCCCATCACTTCCGACGCCATGGACAACTGAGAACTTCCTTCAAGACAACCATCATAAAGGGGGGTTCACAAGCTGCTTCAAATGCTTTATAAATGTTATCGTTGTTTGGCTCCTCTTCAAGATTTTCCGAAATAACATCTTCGGTTGGAAATCCTTCTTCTCCCATATTAACATCACCATATGGCTAGTCATGAACATTCAAAGCTTCTTCTTCGGGTAGATAGTGACTCGGCATCAAAGATTCACCAACATCATAACAATTTTCACCGTGACTCGTCCAAACATAGTAATTTCTCATAAAATCGACCATGTATATGCATCACGTTATTTCAAATTTTGGCACCAAGAACACGGACATGACATACTACCACGCTCTTGATACGATTGTTGTTTGGAAGCAAAAGCAATGAACATATTAATACTTTCTCCAAATTCTTCAGAAACACAATTTCTCATCAGATCAATATGTCTATCCATCCACTCTCTAGAACGAAAGAAATCTGTCATTTGGACTATTCAAATTCGTCAGAGTAAGAAGAAAACGTAAGAAAGAAGAGATTTGAAGAGAAAATAAAGTTTTGGTGTGTGTTATCAAAGGAGAAGAAGAAATGGCGAGATATTGTTTTTGAAAAAACCACGGAATAACCATAGAAACATCCGTGGCTACGCAACTTTACGTATACACCACATATGTAACCACTGATTTGCCACAAAATATATCCGTGGCTATTTTGAAAATAATATCCCCGACAATTTTAAGGTGATTAGACGTATCACATATACCCACTTGCATTATCATGTCAGTTGTGTCACGTAATTGCCACGGTTAGAGTTCCGTGGCAAATTTCGTCGCTATTTCGTGGCTATTTTTAGCAACGACAGTTTTTGTGTATAAATCGTGGCTTATTTAGTCACTGATAGCAAAAAAATCTTTATTCCGTAGAAAATTCGTGGCTTTTTTGGTTAGCCACGAAAATACCGTAGCTACGTCATGGCTATATCTGATTTTTCTTGTAGTGATGGCTCAATGTCTTGAATTCGAACCTTTCCAAATAATCTTTATGATTACTAAGCATGACACCCACACTGCCACACATAACAAAAAAACTTTCACATGGTTCTGTCTAACCATTAATTAATATAGTTTGTTTTGACGACGAAGTTAATTGAAAGTGAGACAAGAAACCGAAGAACAAACTCTATATTCAAATATTATGATTCACAAGGGATTGTACTAAACTCAATGTTATAAGACATCGCCTTTAGGTAGTGGTACACACTTTGTTGGGCAAAATTGTTTCCGTACCACTAGTTAAAAACAGCACCACCACCACGCTATACAGAGAAAAAGCCACGGAATTCCACGAAACTAAAAACATACGTATACGGTCGTAGCAAAAAAAAGCGTGTGTCAAAAAACGTAGCAAAATGCTACGAATTGCCATGAGATTTTTGTGGCAATTTTTGCTACGATTAGTGATGAATGTTTCCTGGCAAATTTGCTACAAAATGTTACGAAGGTTAATGTAGCAAATAGCTACGAAAATTTTGTGGCAAAACCTACTACGTTTTGAGACGAAATTTTTGTGTCAAAGTTTACTACGGTTTGATACGAAACCTTCGTGTAACCTTTGCTACGATTTAGCCACCACATATTACGTGTGTATGTATATTTGCTACGTTATTATGTTTGTGGCTTTTTTAATTAAATAAAATTTTAAAATATTTTCTGAAAACCAAATGTTATATCCTAATGAAAAATAGCGTTTTACCATTGAAACTAAAGTATATTACATAGATGGTATGAAACCAAATGTTTCAAGCTTACAAAAAATTGTTCAAAAGCTTGAAACAAAGAAACTACACAAAATAACTTAGTTCCTAAACATACTAACTAAGGTAGAAACCAAGTTCTTTTAGACACCACCTATCTAAATCAGATTGTTTATGAGTCATGACATGATTTTGTTCAGCCGTAGAGTCACCTTGATTTTGTGGTTGATGTTGAGATTGAATTGGACCTTGAGGCTGATGTTGAGGTTGTGATTGTTGTGTTGTTGAGGAATTAGGAGTGGAAGCTTGAGATTGGAGAGTTTGTAGATTAAGGTTGAGCGTTGTGGCGTTTGCTGTGGTCGCCTCCTTGAATTCAGTCTTCAAACCACTCATATCTTCCTTGATTCCACTGATGGTTGTCTCGAAGCTAGACAATCGCGTTTCGACGTCGCTCAGATGGACTTGCGTTCTTGTACTAAACACTGCCAAGGCCGTAAATTTTCCCCTTTCTTGTTTGTCCTCTCTGCAAATATAAGGAACTAAGCATAAGCAAGACTTGACCTTGATGTATTCTTGGTTGAGAAGAAAGCGTTTTGTAGCAGGAGTGGAGTTAGTTTCATTGTCGCTAAGTGGAGATCCTTGTTTTGACATCTCTTCAACGACTTGCTCAACCTCTAGCACTAGTTCCTCAGCACGTTCGTCGAGGAAGGTTCCATCTTTACCATAGTGAGTCTTCCTCGCCAAGGCTGTATATGGAGGAGGTTCATCCAAACCTTCATCAACCATCTATAAGAAAGAAAACTAGTTGAGTATAAATAGAACCAAAGTCAAACACAGAACCAAACAAAACAAAATCACAGAACCAAACTCAAAAATTCAGAGAACTAAATCGAAGAACTAATGTAAAAGAATTCAATCAGAGAACCAATGTTTATCTTGTTCTCTTTAATATAAAAGAACTCAATCACATATGCAGTTTAGTTTATCCAAAACCGAATTTCAAACTATGTTTAAATCAAAACCAACAACTGAAATTATGTTTAAATCAAAACCACACTTGTTTTAAGACTACAATATAACATGAAAATCAATCACAGATTCAAACAAAACTCAATCACATAACCAAACTGAATCATATAACCAAGCTTTGCCACAAAATCGATACAAAATAAAATATGAAATCAAAACCATATCAAAACCAAACTTGTAACCGAAACAAAACAAAACTCATATAACATGAAATCAATGACAGGACCAAACAAAACTCAATGAGATTAATGGCAAACTAAATAACATAACCAAACTTTACTTCAAAATCAAAACAAAACAAAACATTTAGTCAAAACCAAAATACCATTTTATACTCAATATTTGCGAAACAGCGAGGGCCTGCACCATGCTTGTGCATCTTCTTCCCTTGTGGAGCAGATTTACGAGATGTTGCAGCTTTTTCACTCTTGCGTTTTGCTTCCGCAGTATTATACTTCTCAAGGATTTTTACTCAGTCCGTCTCACTTATGTACGAAGGAGCCCCCTTATATCTCATGTTCTGGTTTATGCGGCCGCAGACGGTAATTTGAGTTTGTTTCTTCCACTTCAAGTAGATTTCATCATGGAATTGTTCTTCCCATTAGTAGTGTTGCTACAAATTAAGATAAGTCATTACCATTAAATATCATGGCTTAGTAATAGTTGAGAAAGGGAAAAAAGGAGGGAAACAGGGACTTACAATGAAAGCATGCCACCATTGATCAATCTTCTCTTCTGGAAGGTCTTTCCAGGTTGCCCACGTCCCCAAAAGTTTCCCTGCCATGTTGAATTCATAAAAGCATGAACTTCAGGATCAATACAAAACCTGATACAAGACAATGACAAACATCACACAAAATCATGTATTAAATTTATACTAATACACGGTCCAACTAATACCACAACACAAAACTATTCGTAACAATACTAACCATCAAACTTATAGACAATGAACAACATTAAGAGTGAATCTTACAACTACTTACCACAAGGTTTCATTGAGCTTTTGAGGATGGAGGTGTTGCTGGTCACGTCTGGCTAGTGCATCTAGCAGAACATCTTCTCTTCTCCTAACATAAGGGGCAGGGGCCGCAGAGCCTGCACTTGAAGAGCCAGTAGGTACAATGATAAACGAGATTTTTCACTCTCGTTATTTCGAATGCCTTAATGTAGTATTTAAGGTGTCAATCCAAATCAGGAGCAACCAATGTATTAAACCTTATGAGAAACTACACCTAGTTTAAGCAAATTAAGAGGGTTATTTTGTTTTGTAACCGATGATGAAATTAACGAGAAATCAAAAGATTAATTAAACAAGTTTTTAAGATTCAAATTAAGGCTAAACAACTAGGTCAGGGTACTTCAACGGGTGATCAAACTTTCAGATTTCTAAATGTCTTTTAACAAAAATAACTTTAAGGTTTTGAAAACGTTTGATTAGATCAATCCACTCCCGTGATAATGATCATTTTTCTATTAGTTAAACTAAAACAATACCTTGGATAGTTTAAATTTTAGAAAACGTTAAGCTTAATTCAATTCAACCACTAAACTTATTAACACATATTCCTCGGTTAAGCTAGGTTTAGTTCTAGGGTAATTGTTTTGGAATCTCCACACTTTTCCCAAAGGTGAAGTTTCCTGGTTCTATCAATTGAATGACCAATTCAACTAAAGCATTAAGAACGTTACACTAGATTAAAGTTTTGTAAAGTTTGAGATCAAGACATTTAACAATCCTAATATTGATTCACCTTTTCCCCCTAACCTAATTGCCTAAGGGAAACTACTCACTAAACATAATGAAAATCAAAGCAATCATAGTTAAGAAAAGCATAAAATAAATTAAGAGATTAAGGGTAGAAAAAACTATGTTTATCAATGAAGGAAACTCAAATCATCCAAAATCTCAGAGAAAAGCAAGAACAAACAATCTCAAATCCAAAATAAGAACAAAAACTATCAAGAAAAAAAGTAGGCTGAAGAAAAAAACTGCTAAACCTAAAAATCAGTCAATCTGATAAAAAACGTCTTGGGCCTCCAGAAAACGTCTTGGGCTTTTTTTTCTTTGTTTTTAACAGCCGATATCGACCAGAAAACGTCTTGGGCCTTCAGAAAACGTCTTGTGGCTATCTTGTGCTAAAATTTAATAAATATCCAACGGTGGGAACGTCTTGAACGAGTGTATTTTTGAAGCTTTTTGTATGTCTTCAGTATCGACCAAACTTCATCGATACCATAGGTCGGTATGAGTTTCCTCCCAATATCGACCAGTTGTTGGTCGATACCATAGGTCGATATGACCTTCTTTTCCTCTTCTTCGCCTTTTCTTCGCGTTTCGACCACAGCTAATCGGTTCAAGTCACCGATATGGTTGTTTTTGCCACTTTAAGCTCTTATTTCTCGCATTTTCGTCATTTTGGCACTCCTGAACCTGAAAACACATGAACAAGCACAAATGCAACCTATATGACACTAAATGCAACCTAAATGTGTTAGTTCTAATGCATAAATTAATGTAAAAACATGCAAAATATACAAGATATCAACTCCCCCAAACTTATCATTTGCTTGTCCTCAAGCAAGAGAACTAACATCAAAGTTTAAAAGGGTATAGAGGCGGGGACCTCAGAACCAAAAGCAACACGAAGAGTGTAGTGGACGAGTATCCTAAACATAGTATCTTATCGCAACCGAGCTAGTTCTACCTATTACCATTCACCTCAAACTCCGTCTAAATCCGTTATTATTACCAAAAGCATGTGATCCACCTGTCTAGTCTAAGCACCTTTCATATTCAATTAAGCATAATCAAAGCATGAAACATGATCAAGAATTCCCAAGAGTCTCTCTATTTATCTAGGTAAAAACGGGATTTCAAGTCAAACGAGGATAGGCTAACACTCAGGCATGTGGTCGATTGTAACGCGGTTTCTCTCGGGGAGTGAAAGAGTTAAGCA
Organism: Cochlearia excelsa; assembly: GCA_963556525.1. Taxonomy (NCBI): domain Eukaryota; kingdom Viridiplantae; phylum Streptophyta; class Magnoliopsida; order Brassicales; family Brassicaceae; genus Cochlearia; species Cochlearia excelsa. Next base: position 1,119,814 of record CAUVZT010000022.1, read on the forward strand.
AAACCAAGAAAGACGAGGAGCAATTTGTGCATACAAGTCCGAACATCCATTCCTATTCGAATCTAACCACTAACCCATCATCTTTTTATTTTAACACTAAAACGCTTAAACATCGAGTTTTCTTTTCTTTTTCTTAACTACCTTAGGGGATTTATTTTGGCTAAGTTTCTCTCTCTCTTTTTTTTTACTGTTTTCGATTTCCTTTTTTTTTTTTTACTTAGCCATTCTTTTGCCCCTAGGTGTTTTACATTTCTCGTGTTTATTTTCTTATTTTTAAAAACTCAAAGATGTGTCTCCCGTTATCTCATCTACATACTAGTCCACGATAACCTAGCCAAATGAATGTCCTTTCTTGTCGGTCCCTATACTTTCAAGTTTTTGCGAAACCAAAAAATCACTTATTGAAAATAATTCTCACAAGTGTTGGGGTTTAGGCGAAGGGGGTGAGAGGGGAATCATCCTTAGAATGAGAATGACCGGATTGCGCTTAACGTGTTTCGGTTTAGGAAGCCGCAATCCGTAGAAATCACAAAGCCATAGAAATTCTCTTGAAAACTATCAATCATGCTAATTAAAAGTCAAATTTAAGTTCAGATAATTTTCGAAGGTAACCTAGAACTATCAAGCTTCATAACCACACTATTGGCTTTTTAAACATCAATGTCTAGGGTTGCGGTTTCAAGATTTTCAGCGAGTTCTAATTCGTTTGAGGAAGACACTACACCTAAGATACCGTTCAAAACACTAGATGCGTCGCTTTACAAGGTTAAAATCATCATAGATCCCCTATGCATATGACCTAAATGCGATGAACTAATCCTAAATGCAATTTTTTAATGTTCTTTTTTTTTGAATTTTTTTTTTAGTTTTTTTTTATGCAAAACTAATATGAAACATGACTACTCCCCCAAACTTAAATCACACGGTCTCCGTGTGAAACAAGTATTGGAGACTAAATGCAAAATCTATATGAAAACTAATGCGTATGTTCAAGTTTTAGGAGTTACCTCGATATCGATATGTTCTGATCGATATAACTCATCGATATGAGTTTAAGTCCGATATCGACTTGTTGCAAGTCGATATAACAGGTCGATATAGCTCTGATTTCCTCGTTTTCGCTCCGTTTTCCTTAAAACCACTAAGACAAAAAGAAAAAACTAAAAAGGTAAAAGCTAAGAACGAAAATAAAAGCATGTATATACAAGGATAGACATGACACTTCCTCCCAAGTGAGCTTGTTTATAGTCACATAGCTTGACTTTACCCCTTGATTAGGCGACATTGGGGCTTGAAAGAGATATCAAATCTCCTTCGGTGACAACTTCGTGGACTAGGGGCGGCTTGAGTTTCACCCGGTTCACAACAAATTTGACTCTATCTTTGTGCTACTTTTGCTTTGAGTTGCAATGAGCACTCCTTGCTTCTTTCTTGAAAGCTTTCTTCAAAGATTTAACCTCGTTGATTAACTTTCTAATGACGCGGTTTTGAGACATGTTCCAATGCACCTTTCTGAATTTTTTAGGAGGAGTTCGGTGTTCCACTTTTGGAGCTTTAGGTTTGCTCGTTGTATCATCACTAGGCTTACCATTGCTAGCTTCCTCATCTACTCCAATCGCCAAAGCTTCACACCGAACCGTCTAGGTAGGCTTCTTAACTACATCGTTGATGTCGTACCGCTGAACAAGGTCTTTCCCAAGGTGCAAGTCTATCTTTCCAACCTTCACATCTATGATGGCTCCAGCGGTTGCCAAGAAAGGTCTTCCAAAGATGAGTGGATTTCTAGGTTCTTCGTCCATCTCCAAGACGACAAAATCGGTTGGAATGAAAGTTTCCCTCAACTTTACCGGAATGTCTTCTAAGACTCCAACAGGCATCCTCACAGATCTATCGGCCATCACCAAAGAGATCTTAGTAGGTTGAAAAGAAGATAAACCAAGTTGTTTAGCAATAGACAAGGGCATAACGCTGACACTAGCCCCTAAATCGCATAGACACTTTTCAAAGATTAGAGGACCAAGAGTGCAAGGCAAATTAAAACTTCCTGGATCGCCAAGTTTCTTAGGAGAATAATCCTTTTGAATGATCGCGCTACACTCTTGCGAAAGCTTCACAGTGTCCTCCGCATTCTTGGACTTGTTTTTAATGGCGTCTTTCAGGAATTTGGTGTAGTGAGGGACTAGCTTGAAGGCATCAATAAGTGGCACTGGAATCTGTACCTCGTTCAATTGCTTCTCGAGTTTAGTTTTGAACTTTTCCAAGAGTTGCATCTTGAGTCTGCTCGGAAAAGGTAGCTTATCTTTATAAGGAGATGTCACATACACCGGCTTCTTCGGCTTGTCGGTTTTTTTTCAACCAAAAGTTCTACCTCCTCCCCTTGTTTCGCATTTTCCTCAATGAAATCGCTTGATTGCACTTGTGTACCACCACGAAGTTCTATGGAGTTGACATACTCTCTAGGGTTGGCTTCAGCTTTACCCGGAAGTTGACCCATTGGTCGCTTAGAAGCCGAGGTGATTTGAGCCACTTGATTATCCAAGGCTTTCAAGTGAGTATTCAAGGTCTCGAACTTGGTATTAAGATCATTGTAGGAGTTGTCTACCTTGGCGTGAATCTCCTTCTTGAAAGTGTTGAACTCCATGATACTCCGGTTCTGACCATCTTATATTTGTTTCAAGAGTTGAGTTGTTTGATCACCTTGGGGAGCTGGTGATGAAACTACTCCTTGAGCAGTGGGAGGATTGTTGTAACCCGGAGGTCGATTAGGTGGTGGTCTCGGTGCATATCCTCATTGGTTGTATTGAGGTTTACCTTGGTAACCTCCTTGTTGTGCTTGAGGATAGACCTGATCCTGGGGGTTAGCTACATTGTTGTTGCGGTAGGAGAGGTTTGGGTGTTGAGAATAGTTGTTGAAACGCCAACCGTTCTGATTTCCCATGTAGTTTATCTCCTCCTAATTTCCCTCGATTGGGGGCAATTGTTCTTCTCCACTTCCTACGAAGTTAATCCCCACTTGTTGAGACATGATTAGCTTGTCAAGCTTCATTCACCGCTTTTATCTCTCTCTTGAATTGCTCATCATTCCCAGAGCTGCGGATGTTGCGATCATACTCTTCGCCGTAGTTGCTATCACTTAGCGCATAGTTCTCCACCAACAGTTGCCCATCCGCTTGCGTCTTCCCAAGGAAATTTCCTTGGCTAGCTAAATCTAGAAGCATTCTGAACTTAGGCTTTAGACCTCGGTAAAATGTGCTAAGCAAGCTTTCTCCCGAGAATCCGTGGTGTGGACATCTCAGCGTATAACCCTTGAATCTTTCCCAAGCTTCGCTGAATGTTTCTTGGTCCTTTTGAGCGAAAGCTGAGATCTCATTCCTTAGCTTTGATGTCCGAACCACCGAGAAGAACTTTGTTAGGAAAGCCTTCTTGCAAGCGTCCCAAGTCTGGATGGTGTCTTTGACAAGGTTCTTTTGCGATTGGTGTGCTTTGTCCCCTAGTGAGAAAGGGAACAATCGCAGCTTGAACATGTCATCATTGACACCATTGATCTTCACCGTGTCGCATAGCATATCAAGTTGATGAAGATGGTCAATCGGATCCTCACTAGGCAAGCCATAGAACTTGTTGCTTGAGATCATGTTGATGAGACTAGACTTGATCTCAAATTTGTTGTTGGAAATGGCTGGTGGCGTGATACCACTACGGTTGGTGACGTTAGAAGGCACGTCGTCGGTTCCAATAGTACGCGTCGCATTGTTGGTGTTGATTGCATCACCCATCTCTGAATCTGAGTCTGATGTTTCTGATTGAAACGAGTCAGATTGTTGATCGAGTCTTTTTTCTCTGGAGATGGCTCGTTCGCGTGCTTTGATATCCGCAAAGAAAAGTAAGTTGTCACTTTGTCTATGACTTCTTCTTTGCATACACCTGAGAGAACGAGAAACCACACAAAAGAGAAAGGATTAGTAACAAGAAGTAAAACTTAATCCCAACCGATTTCAAAGTTTTAATAATTAGTCGAGTTCCTGAATCGGCAACTGCGCCAATTTGATAAACGAGATTTTTCACTCTCGTTATTTCGAATGCCTTAATGTAGTATTTAAGATGTCAATCCGAATCAGGAGCAACCAATGTATTAAACCTTATGAGAAACTACACCTAGTTTAAGCAAATTAAGAGGGTTGTTTTGTTTTGTAACCGATGATGAAATTACCGAGAAATCAAAAGATTAATTAAACAAGTTTTTAAGTTTCAAATTAAGGCTAAACAACTAGGTCAGGGTACTTCAACGGGTGATCAAACTTTCAGATTTCTAAATGTCTTTTAACAAAAATAACTTTAAGGTTTTGAAAACGTTTGATTAGATCAATCCACTCCCGCGATAATGATCCTTTGTCTATTAGTTAAACTAAAACAACACCTTGGATAGTTTAAATTTTAGAAAACGTTAAGCTTAATTCAATTCAACCACTAAACTTATTAACACAGATTCCTCGGTTAAGCTAGGTTTAGTTCTAGGGTAATTGTTTCGGATTCTCCACACTTTTCCCAAAAGGTGAAGTTTCCTGGTTCTATCAATTGAATGGCCAATTCAACTAAAGCATTATGAACGTTACACTAGATTAAAGTTTTGTAAAGTTTTAGATTAAGACATTTAACAATCCTAATATTGATTCACTCTTTTCCCCCAACCTAATTGCCTAAGGGAAACTACTCACTAAACATAATGAAAATCAAAGCAATCATAATATTGATTCACTCTTTTCCTCTTCTTCGCCTTTTCTTCGCGTCACGACCACAGCTAATCGGTACAAGTCACCAATATGGTCGTTTTTGCCACTTTAAGCTCTTATTTCTCGCATTTTCGTCATTTTGGCACTCCTGAACCTGAAAACACATGAAAAAGCACAAATGCAACCTATATGACACTAAATGCAACCTAAATGTGTTAGTTCTAAACATGCAAAATATACAAGATATCAACTCCCCCAAACTTATCATTTGCTTGTCCTCAAGCAAGAGAACTAACATCAAAGTTTAAAAGGGTATAGAGGCGGGGACCTCAGAACCAAAAGCAACACGAAGAGTGTAGTGAACGAGTATCCTAAACATAGTATCTTATCGCAACCGAGCTAGTTCTACCTATTACCATTCACCTCAAACTCCGTCTAAATCCGTTATTATTACCAAAAGCATGTGATCCACCTGTCTAGTCTAAGCACCTTTCATATTCAATTAAGCATAATCAAAGCATGAAACATGATCAAGAATTCCCAAGAGTCTCTATTTTTCTAGGTAAAAACGGGATTTCAAGTCAAACGAGGATAGGCTAACACTCAGGCATGTGGTCGATTGTAACGCAGTTTCTCTCGGGGAGTGAAAGAGTTAAGCAAAACCAAGAAAGACGAGGAGCAATTTGTGCATACAAGTCCAGACATCCATTCCTATTCGAATCTAACCACTAACCCATCATCTTTTTATTTTAACACATAAACGCTTAAACATCGAGTTTTCTTTTCTTTTTCTTAACTACCTTAGGGGATTTATTTTGGCTAAGTTTCTCTCTCTTTTTTTTTTTACTGATTTCGATTTCCTTTTTTTTTTTTACTTAGCCATTCTTTTGCCCCTAGGTGTTTTACATTTCTCGTGTTTATTTTCTTATTTTTAAAAACTCAAAGATGTGTCTCCCGTTATCCCATCTACATACTAGTCCACGATAACCTAGCCAAATGAATGTCCTTTCTTGTCGGTCCCTATACTTTCAAGTTTTTGCGAAACCAAACAATCACTTATTGAAAAGAATTCTCACAAGTGTTGGGGTTTAGGCGAAGGGGGTGAGAGGGGAATCATCCTTAGAATGAGAATGACCGAATTGCGCTTAACGTGTTTCGGTTTAGGAAGCCGCAATCCGTAGAAATCACAAAGCCATAAAATTCTCTTGAAAACTATCAATCATGCTAATTAAAAGTCAAATTTAAGTTCAGATAATTTTCGAAGGTAACCTAGAACTATCAAGTTTCATAACCACACTATTGGCTTTTTAAACATCAATGTCTAGGGTTGCGGTTTCATGATTTTCAGCGAGTTCTAATTCGTTTGAGGAAGACATTACACCTAAGATACCGTTCAAAACACTAGATGCGTTGCTTTACAAGGTTAAAATCATCATAGATCCCCTATCCATATGACCTAAATGCGATGAACTAATCATAAATGCAATTTTTAATGTTTTTTTTTTTGAATTTTTTTTTTAGGTTTTTTTTTATGCAAAACTAATATGAAACATGACTACTCCCCCAAACTTAAATCACACGGTCTCCGTGTGAAACAAGTATTGGAGACTAAATGCAAAATCTATATGAAAACTAATGCGTATGTTCAAGTTTTAGGAGTTACCTCGATATCGATATGTTATGATCGATATAACTCATCGATATGAGTTTAAGTCCGATATCGGCTTGTTGCAAGTCGATATAACAGGTCGATATTGCTCAGATTTCCTCGTTTTCGCTCCGTTTTCCTTAACACCACTAAGACAAAAAGAAAAAACTAAAAAGGTAAAAGCTAAGAACGAAAATAAAAGCATGTATATACAAGGATAGACATGGGACTTCCTCCCAAATGAGCTTGTTTATAGTCACATAGCTTGACTTTACCCCTTGTTTAGGCGACATTGGGGCTTGAAAGAGATATCGAATCTCCTTAGGTGACAACTTCGTGGACCAGGGGCGGCTTGAGTTTCACCCGGTTCACAACAAATTTGACTCCATCTTTGTGCTTCTTTTTCTTTGAGTTGCAATGAGCACTCCTTGCTTCTTTCTTGAAAGCTTTTTTCAAAGATTTAACCTCGTTGATTAACTTTCTAATGGCGCGGTTTTGAGACATGTTCCAATGCACCTTTCTGAATTTTTTAGGAGGAGTTCGGTGTTCCACTTTTGGAGCTTTAGGTTTGCTCGTTGTATCATCACTAGCCTTACCATTGCTAGCTTCCTCCTCTACTCCAATCGCCAAAGCTTCACACCGAACCGTCTCGGTAGGCTTCTTAACTACATCGTTGATGTCGTACCGCTGAACAAGGTCTTTCCCAAGGTGCAAGTCTATCATTCCAACCTTCACATCTATGATGGCTCCACCGGTTGCCAAGAAAGGTCTTCCAAAGATGAGTGGATTTCTAGGTTCTTCGTCCATCTCAAAGACGACAAAATCGGTTGGAATGAAAGTTTCCCCCAACTTTACCGGAATGTCTTCTAAGACTCCAACGGGCATCCTCACAGATCTATCGGCCAGCACCAAAGAGATCTTAGTATGTTGAAAAGAAGATAAACCAAGTCGTTTAGCAATAGACAAGGGCATAACGCTGACACTAGCCCCTAAATCGCATAGACATTTGTCAAAGATTAGAGGACCAAGAGTGCAAGGCAAATTAAAACATCCCGGATCGCCAAGTTTCTTAGGAGAATAATCCTTCTGAATGATCGCGCTACACTCTTGCGAAAGCTTCACAGTGTCCTCCGCATTCTTGGACTTGTTTTTAATGGCGTCTTTCAGAAATTTGGTGTAGTGAGGGACTAGCTTGAAGGCATCAATAAGTGGCACTGGAATCTTAACCTCGTTCAATTGCTTCTCGAGTTTATCTTTGAACTTTTCCAAGAGTTGCATCTTGAGTCTGCCCGGAAAAGGTAGTTTTTCTTTATAAGGAGATGTCACATACACCAGCTTCTTCGGCTTGTCAGTTTTTTTCTCAACCCAAAGTTCTACCTCCTCCCCTTGTTTCGCATTGTCCTCAATGAAATCGCTTGATTGCACTTGTGTACCACCACGAAGTTCTATGTAGTTGACATACTCTCTAGGGTTGGCTTCAACTTTACCCGGAAGTTGACCCATTGGTCGCTTAGAAGCCGAGGTGATTTGAGCCACTTGATTATCCAAGGCTTTCAAGTGAGTATTCAAGGTCTCGAACTTGGTATTGAGATCATTGTAGGAGTTGTCTACCTTGGCGTGTATCTCCTTCTTGAAAGTGTTGAACTCCATGATACTCCGGTTCTGACCATCTAATATATGCTTCAAGAGTTGAGTTGTTTGATCACCTTGGGGAGCTGGTGATGAAACTACTCCTTGAGCAGCGGGAGGATTGTTGTAACCCGGAGGTCGATTAGGTGGTGGTCTCGGTGCATATCCTCCTTGGTTGTATTGAGGTTTACCTTGGTAACCTACTTGTTGTGCTTGAGGATAGACCTGATCCTGGGGGTTAGCCACGTTGTTGTTGCGGTAGGAGAGGTTTGGGTGTTGAGAATAGTTGTTGAAACGCCAACCGTTCTGATTTCCCATGTAGTTTATCTCCTCCTGATTTCCCTCGATTGGGGGCAATTGTTCTTCTCCACTTCCTACGAAGTTAATCCCCACTTGTTGAGACATGATTAGCTTGTCAAGCTTCTCATTCACCGCTTTTATCTCTCTCTTGAATTGCTCATCATTCCCAGAGCTGCGGATGTTGCGATCATACTCTTCGCCGTAGTTGTTATCACTTAGCGCATAGTTCTCCACCAACAAATGCCCATCCGCTTCCGTCTTCCCAAGGAAATTTCCTTGGCTAGATGAATCTAGAAGCATTATGTACTTGGGCTTTAGACCTCGGTAAAATGTGCTAAGCAAGCTTTCTCCCGAGAATCCGTGGTGTGGACATCTCAGCGTATAACCCTTGAATCTTTCCCAAGCTTCGCTGAATGTTTCTTGGTCCTTTTGAGCGAAAGCTGAGATCTCATTCCTTAGCTTTGATGTCCGAACCACCGAGAATAAGTTTGTTAGGAAAGCCTTCTTGCAAGCGTCCCAAGTCTGGATAGTGTCTTTGACAAGGTTCTTTTGCCATTGGTGTGCTTTGTCCCCTAGTGAGAAAGGGAACAATCGCAGCTTGAACATGTCCTCATTGACACCATTGATCTTCACCGTGTCGCATAGCATATCAAATTGATGAAGATGGTTAATCGGATCCTCAATAGGCAAGCCATAGACCTTGTTGCTTGAGATCATGTTGATGAGACTAGACTTGATCTCGAAGTTGTTGTTGGCAATGGCTGGTGGCGTGATACCACTACGGTTGGTGACGTTAGAAGGCACGTCGTCGGTTCCAATCGTACGCGTCGCATTTTTGGTGTTGATTGCATCACCCATCTCTGAATCTGAGTCTGATGTTTCTGATTGAAACGAGTCGGATTGTTGATCGAGTTTTCTTTCTCTGGAGATGGCTCGTTCGCGTGCTTTGATATCCGCAAAGAAAAGTAAGATGTCACTTTGTCTGTGACTTCTTCTTTGCATACACCTGAGAGAACGAGAAACCACACAAAAGAGAAAGGATTAGTAACAAGAATCAAAACTTAATCCCAAGTGATTTCAAAGTTTTAATAATTAATCGAGTTCCTGAATCGGCAACGACGCCAATTTGATAAACGAGATTTTTCACTCTCGTTATTTCGAATGCCGTAATGTAGTATTTAAGGTGTCAATCCGAATCAGGAGCAACCAATGTATTAAACCTTATGAGAAACTACACCTAGTTTAAGCAAATTAAGAGGGTTGTTTTGTTTTGTAACCGATGATGAAATTAACGAGAAATCAAAAGATTAATTAAACAAGTTTTTAAGATTCAAATTAAGGCTAAACAACTAGGTCAGGGTACTTCAACGGGTGATCAAACTTTCAGATTTCTAAATGTCTTTTAACAAAAATAACTTTAAGGTTTTGAAAACGTTTGATTAGATCAATCCACTCCCGTGATTATGATCCTTTTTCTATTAGTTAAATTAAAACAATACCTTGGATAGTTTAAATTTTAGAAAACGTTAAGCTTAATTCAGTTCAACCACTAAACTTATTAACACAGATTCCTCGGTTAAGCTAGGTTTAGTTCTAGGGTAATTGTTTCAGAATCTCCACACTTTTCCCAAAGGTGAAGTTTCATGGTTCTATCAATTGAATGGTCAATTCAACTAAAGCATTAAGAACGTTACACTAGATTAAAGTTTTGTAAAGTTTGAGATCAAGACATTTAACAATCCTAATATTGATTCACCATTTTCCCCCAACCTAATTGCCTAAGGGAAACCACTCACTAAACATAATGAAAATCAAAGCAATCATAGTTAAGAAAAGCATAAAATAAATCAAGAGATTAAGGGTAGAAGAAACTATGTTTATCAATGAAGAAAACTCAAAGCATCCAAAATCTCAGAGAAAAGCAAGAACAAACAATCTCCAATCCAAAATAAGAACAAAAACTATCAAGAACAAAAGTAGGCTAAAGAAAAAAACTGCTAAAAAAAACCCCTTTTCTAAACCTAAAAATCAGTCAATCTGATAAAAAAACGTCTTGGGCCTTCAGAAAACGTCTTGGGCCTTTTTACTTTGTTTTTAACAGCCGATATCGACCAGAATTTGGTCGATACACTTGGTCGATATTGACTAGATTTGGTCGATACGACAAATCGGTATTCCGCAGCAGATTGACCCGTCCTCAGAAAAACTGGCATAACTTTTGATCTAACCGTTGAAATCATCTCAAACCACCTCCAAATGAAAGCTAACATCTGTGGCTATCGTGTGATAAAAGTTAATAAAGATCCAACGGTTGGAACGTCTTTAACGAGTGTATTTTTTAAGCTTTTTGTCTGTCTTCAGTATCGACCAAACTCCATCGATACCATAAGTCGGTATGAGTTTCCTCCCAATATCGACCAGTTGTTGGTCGATACCATAGGTCGATATGACTTTATTTTCCTCTTCTTCGCCTTTTCTTCGCGTCTCGACCACAGCTAATCGGTACAAGTCACCGATATGGTCGTTTTTGCCACTTTAAGCTCTTATTTCTCGCATTTTCGTCATTTTGGCACTCCTGAACCTGAAAACACATGAACAAGCACAAATGCAACCTATATGACACTAAATGCAACCTAAATGTGTTATTTCTAATGCATAAATCAATGTAAAAACATGCAAAATATACAAGATATCATACAACTCCAGGGGTACAACTCCAAGAGGTACAAATCCAAGAGGAGCAGAAGGTCTTCCTTGTCGCATATTTGTACACGGTAAAAACCAAACTTGAAATCAATCACAGAACTTGTTTTAATCAAAATCAAAATTTGAAACTTGAAACTATGACATGAAATCAATCACAGAACCAAACAAAAATCAATAACATAACAAAACTCAGTAATATAACTAAACAATGTAAAAGAACTGAATGAGAGACAATGTTTAAATCAAAATCAAAACTTGAAACTATGGCATGAAATCAATCACAAAACCAAACAATGCAAAAGAACTGAATGAGAGACTATGTTTAAATTAAAAAAAAAACTCTGAATTGTTTAAATCAAAATCAAAATCTCCAGTCCTGTGATGTTGTTGATTCTTTCGTAGAGAATCTCTTCTCCCGTCAACCATGGTGGAGGATCATCAGTTATTGTATGTCCCTTTCGAAACGCCTGGACATTTCTTCTGTAAGGATGGTCCTTAGGAAGGAACATTCTATGACAGTCAAACCAGCTATGTTTCCTTTCATGTTGCAACCAAAATGACTTTGTATCATCTAGACAATATGGACAAGCTAAACGACCATGAGTCATCCATCCTGACATCATGTCGTGAGCGGGAAAGTAATTAATCGTCCACATTAGTGCAACTCGCATTGTGAATTTTTGCTTCTTCGATATATCATATGCTTGAACGCCATTGCTCCACATACTTTTTAGTTCTTCAATTAACGGTTGCAGATAAATATCAATGCTTTTCTTTGGATGTCTTGGCCCAGGAACAAGTACTGATAAAAAGAAATATTATCTTTTCATACACATATCAGGAGGTAGGATATACGAGGTTACGATGACTGACCAGACTGAGTGGGCTTCACCGCTCATACCCACTGGATTAAACCCATCTGTTGATAATCCTAGAAAAACATTTCGAGTTTCCGCAGCAAATCAGGATATACCTTGTTAAAATGCTTCCAAGCCGCTGCATCTGATGGGTGATGCATTTTTCCTTCTGATGACTCATGTACCGCATGCCATCGCATTTGTGATGCAGTCGTCTGTTGTTGGTACAAGCGCTTCAACCTCTCCGTAATAGGCATATAAAACATTCTTTGTTTTTGAAACCTTTTCCCTTTCCCATAGTTCTGGTGATATCTTTCTCTCCCACAAAATAGGCACGCCATTAGCTCGCGGTCTTCTTTCCAAAATAACATGCAATTATCCTCACAAATATCAATCTTGACAACAGGGAGACCAAGTGACTTAGTCATCTTCCTCATCTCATAATATGACCCAGGAGCTATATTTGGATGTGGCAAAATATCTCTATAAGTTTGTGATATCTCATCCATACACGACTCCGCCAAATTATGATCAGTTTTTACTTTCATTAAACGAGATGCCAAGTATAGGTTAAAATACCTTTAACACATCCATCATATAATGGTTGATTGTCAGTTTCAAAATCTTCAAAGATTCTTTCTTCATACTGATCTTCATTGGATTCTTCCATCAAATTCTCTGGTATATCTATTGACCCAAAATATCCTCCTCGAGTGTTCTCTTCATATGACCCGCCTTCCGCATACGTTTCATCTCCCATTAATTGCCCTCCCGCAAATGATTCTCCAACACCATAATTATAGCTTTCTCCATGGCT